>OY288110.1:86541576-87141576 GCA_958431115.1 Syrphus vitripennis
TTTGACATGTTGCGCCGTCTTGTTGAAGCTACAGCTCCAGCACATCATTAAGAAACGAAAAAGTCAGTAATCATGGCTCTATAGCGGTCACCATTGACTGTAACGTTTTGGCCAGCATTATACCAACCCAAAAATAACACCAAACAGGCAGTTTTTCTGGATGTAACGGTGTCTCAACGTACCAAATACGACAATTTTGTTTATTGACGTAGCCATTCAACCAAAAGTGTGCTTCATCACCTAACAAAGTTCTCTTAAAAAAATCGGTATCGGGATAAATTTTCACTGGCTGCAGTCTATTCATGTTGAAATGTCAAACCAAACCAAACCAAACCAAACTAAACAAAAATCACTTAACGGCTGTTAAAATGGCCACCAGTTAAAAAAGTGTTGCCATCTTAAATTTCTATACATTTAAAAACCCAAAGTATTAAAAACTGAACTTTATTATTTTTTTTTACAGAAAAATCACCTTTTTTACCTTCTATGCTGCAACTTACCCTCTTTTACCCTACTATAAATTGGAATGGAATGAAATCTCAAAAATACTTCTGCAATTTTTTTTTCAAAACAATTGCGTTCCTAAAATATCGTTGATTTAAAAAAAAAAAAAAAAAATGTTAACTGTAAAATAGCCTTTTCTATTTTACATAATATTCAACATCCAACCTGTTTGTCATTTTTATATTATGTTAGGAAAGGTAAGCTAGGGGCATATAGTACAAATTCACATGCGAATAATAATGATGGAAACAGTGTTGGGTGTTAGGCAAAAAAAAAAGAAAAGAACTATTATGCCATTTGTGGTGTGTTGAACGCACGCAAAGTCAATTACTTGCATTGTATGTTTAAAAAACGCCCGCCCGCTCAAATGATTACGACACGAAAGTATTTATAAGATTCCATTTTTCCGTTTTGCAGTTATGAAATGCCCGTTATAGTTTGTTATCGTCATCGGCCAAGAGTTATGATGGCAGAGTGGTGGCGGTTGTTATTATCCTTTCCCTTAAAGGTACATAAAACTCAAGTGGACGAAATGATTGTTTGCAAGGGGACTTTGTATAAGTTGGATTTTAAATGCTTTGAAAGCACCTTTCCTATATGCTCACATGGATGGGGGTCAAAAAGAAGGAAAAGGCTTTCATGCGAAGGGAACATAACATATTTCAGGTTGATTTCGCGTTTTGTTATCGACGGTTTTAGAGTACAATTTTGTAATTGCACCTCTTAGACTCATAGCGGTATAACAATATAATTGATTGCCCTATTTTGAGCTGATTTGAACAGTTGACATGCCATTTAATGGTTAAAGGATAAAAAAAACTACCTCTGCAATGATGTGGTTTTGAAAAATTACTACGAAGTAGTTTTGTATTTTGGATGGCATAAAATAATAAAATGAACAAAACTAGAATGTTTTCTTAAAATAAACTCGATGATTTCCAAATTTCTGCGTTGCTGGAAACCCAATTTAAAAGAATCTTTCCAATAAGTTTTTTTTTTATCAAACAAAACGTTTGAACATACCCTTGACATTTCGCAAATCAACAAAAAAAAATTGATACCTATGTATGGCACGTTTTGCTTAAACTTGCCAGATAAAATGAACCATCTCCAAAGGAACTTTTCGACAAAAATTTTGTCAAACTTTATTCCAGTCCAAATAAATATCAGTCGTTCTTATCTCTAAAAATGAAACACCCATAGAATGGAAAGAGATTTATGACTTGAACCGAAAAAAAAGGTGAACCTCTCTCCGCCAAAGCAGAAAGAAGTGTTGACGGCTTTGAATTTTTGAACACAAAGGTGTTGTGTCTATAAAAGAACAACCAGACCAGTCCAGCCAGCCAGCCAGTGATGAGAAACAGGTGAGGAAATGCATCATCCGTGGCTGACATTAAATGTGGCGCTCAATGTCAATGGAGTTTTTGTTTTTGTTATTTTATTTATTTTTTTGGAATAGCTATATGGAAATTTATCTTTTTTAACCTGCTAGTTTCTTATTTGTAGCAAGCGGCAATTAAATAGGATTTACGACTTTGTATATTTTTTATCGTTAAACTAGAAAGAAAACAACAGTTTGGAGAAATAATAAAAATTTATAATAATATCTCTTTCTTAATTTTTATGTATTTTTAATAGAGAATGTTGGAAATCAATTAGGTAGGTACTGGGCTGATGGTTTTTTTTTTGGTTTTGTTTTGTTTTATGGGATTTTAATCGAATGTAGGAGGAATCTCTTTGGGGTTTGATAGATGGATAGATATATAAATTTACCTTTATGAATCTAATATTATTATACTACTTCAGTAGATTTTATTTGACGGAATTTTGGATAAAAAAATGTGATAGTAGTTGAATTCTTCATTATTTTCAGGGTTTTTTTTTTGTATATAAAGTATATTTTGAAGGAAACAATAAATTATAATTTTTTTCTTAAACAACATTTGTGTGTTGGTATACCTAAAATATCATTGAGTTTTTTTTAGAATAAATTAAATTCAATGATACGGATATTTAAAAAGTAAAAAAAAATAACTAAAGATTCGTTTTAATTTAAAAAAAAAAAATTTCTAGATAAATCGGATTAATTTAATAAAGAAAAACTTATTGAAATTTAATTAGAATTTCGTACTATACTAACAAGAGCACCACAAAAATATACAAAAATTAATATTTTTATAAAGATTATTGATTAAATTTCAATCCTTACGAATGCAAAGTTAAGGGACGAAAGATAAAGATTCGAATTTTCAATTGCAAATTGGCACAGAGGCAGAGTCCTCGGCTGGTAGAGATGTAAACTATTGCAATCAGTTCTTACAGCAATCATTTGATTAAAAAGGCTTATTTTGTTGTATTTTTACTTCACATAAATGCTCTTAGTTAAATATCAAATTAAAATTCTATACAAATAGTACGATATTTTAAGCACAAGAAGATTTGCTTTTTGCAGTACTTTGATTGCAATCAAAAGACTTCAAGATTGCAATCATATGAAAAGAAAATGATATAAAATTCAAAAATCGTTGGAGCGAATTTGAAAAAAATTCTATGCCTACACTTACCTTAAAATTTAGTTTTTGTGTTTTTTTTTCGAAAACGATTATGTGTATTTGTGAAAAAGATGTCCGGGCGAATCTAGGACAAACAAAGGGTTGACATCTAGAAAATTGATACACGAAAAAATTGGACTAGGTAAAAAATGTCGAGACGTATGACTGAAGCAACGTATAGACCGATTTGAACTACCCACTTTTGTCGTTTTACTCTCTCGAGTTCAATTTTTTACCAATTTTTTACTCTTTATTAATTTCAAAAATCAAAAACCAATTTTGGACTGGTGTGATTCAAAGAAGGGGTTTGTCAATGATGTGTTTCATTTTGTTTGAGTTCTCATTTTCAAAAGAAAAAAAAGACAGTTTCCAAGTTTTTACCCAACATTTTTGGTCCTTCGAGCCGGATATGAACCAGTGACCTATGGAATTTCTTACCAATGGAGTTACCCGAAAACTTGTTTGGTTCGATAAAAACAAGTACTAAATTCTAAATTCACCATATTCAACTTGGAAAATTTCTGCTGGTGTACCCTGTTTATCATTGGGAGGGCACTAGGTTTGAGGACATTTAATGCTTTTTTATACATGTACAACGAGTGTTGGAAGGACGGATGGTAAGTTGTGGTGATTTGTCGGTGGAATGCCTTAGAAAATCAAATCTCTGGTCGATCGTGATCAAATTTTGGATAAACATTCTTAAAGTATTGCTCTGGCACTTTCTGCACGAATCAGATTCCATTACGTTGTTACCCCTTCATTTCTTCTTCTGAGTTAGGTTTAGAGATTTTTTAATAAATCACAAGTTTATCTAGATTCGTTGATTGCAAAATCTGCAATAGCACATTCAAATTCAATTCAATTTCAATTTTCTTAAATATGTCAACTTGAATTAATACTGTTTCTACTCTTAAATAGAAAACCTATTTTATAAAATCTCATACCCTCTTTCAATGCAATCACACAAAAAATATATGCACGTAGGTACAGGTCGTTTCTATTGTGGCTTTGCCATATCCTCCAACCTCCAACCCAGCCATACTACCCAGAGCCACTCATGGAATCATCAACACCAAAGACACTGAAGATAACAAATTTAGAAACAAGCAAATTAAAAGGTTTGTTCATTTAAAACGATCGTTAAAGTGGGGAATCCAGCGCACCGGCATGCATCGGCACAACACCCCGAGTATAAGGAGACCGGTTGGCCCCATCATCGCATAGCTACAAATATAACCTGAGCTATAACCTGAAATTATTTAGTATGGCCCGTTGTCGGATCGTTTAGTCACTCATTTGAGGAAGATTTACACCGATGGCCAGCTTCCTTTGGGTACCAAATACCGATACGACGACCGACGAACGACAACAGCAAAGACCACGACGACAACGGCCTCTGCGACGACGACAAGCCATAAGGCCACATCATGATGATGCTCTTGATGGTAAATGATGATGAAACCAAGAAACCTCCAGAGCACTTAAGAGCCTCTTTGGCTAGGTGTTTTCGGTTTTTCTCTACGTTTTTGTTACAAATTTAATTGCCTTCAACACCACGTTCATCCACACGGCCCAGCCGTTCACACAAACTTTATAATCACTTGGCAACGCATTCAATAAACCCGAGGAAGTGTCCGGGCCATATCTGACATAATTGAGCAATAGAATGAGGATTTAGTTAAATGCTGCACATAAATTAGTCCAGAGTGGGAAGATGAACGATTGGGGCAAGCGATGATGTCCGCGCGCGCGACCTGTGTGATCGGTGTCGCCTGAAAGAGCGACTTTCGAAACGTTCGAAAGAAGAGGAGACCCCAGAGCAGCATCCATCGGCCCTAGCCCATTGACCGCTTCTTGGGCTTGAAGTTGAACTGATGCACAGTCACTCCACCGCTGCACGCCCGCCGCCGCGCCGCCGCCATGTTGGCTGCAACATATACTATACATATTGCCAACACCGAGAGGATTTTTTATTTCAATTTTAAATTCATTTTACATGTAAGTCTGATATGAATTGGGGTAATAATTTTGGTCCCCTTGATCGTTTGGTCGGCTAATTTGATAAAAGGTGATACACAGTGAGGCATGTGTTTCGAGATATATGGTTGTGGACTTTATCTTGTTTATCGAAGTACCTATCTTCATTTTTTTTTTTTTTTTCAAATTCTGTTCTGTTCTGTTTTGGATGGATGTAGCGCAAGAGGGATACATAATGGAAAATCGCTCGTTTTAAGATATTTGATAAATATACGAAATGGATAAATAAATTTTACTCTAAATGTGCATAAGGCAGGTTTCATCACAGAGTTTTGGAAAAGAAAAGAACAATTAACGCCTGGCGTTTTGTAACTTATCAGTTTAGGAGATCTTATAAAAAGGGTTTGGATATGTGGTGTGAGAGATATCTTGTATGAGGTGAACAAGGGAAGAATTGTGTGATGCTTATTGTTTAATGGAATGTGTAAAAGTATCACCAACACCAATTGTTATTATAGTAGGTATATAAAAAGATTATCATGTAGAAATTGTGTGTTTTGATATCACGTTCCTATAATAGAATGAAATATAGCTCAAGATTCAGGGAAACAAGGCAGAACTTGTGGCACCCACTTAAGATTATGCTATATGCTCATCAATTACCTAGGATACCAAAACCAAATGTGAATGTATCCTACTCATTGGGAATGATCCTTCCACGAGCTTTCGGATGGATTTTATGAAGAAAAACTTATTGAAATCTTTTAATGATTTACGATATTGTTACGATTTTGAGTGAAAACTATTGCATATCGTCACAGAAGCTGGTAATCTAAAGGTTTCATGTTCAATATACTAAAAGAAAAAGAGCGACACTTGAAAATTAGATTTTCTCCATTGTTTCAATAAGATTTACTTCTTGGATAAAAACCATAGAAACATCTTAATGTCTTTTTTTTTGTGTGGGTTTTTTTTTGTAACTGTTTTGCGTAAATTTTTCAATCTGGCAAAATCGGATGGACTCAAAAAGCCATACCGTAATTTTTTTTTTTTTTTTTTTTTTTTTTTTTTTTTTTTTTTTGCTTTATTTCATTAGAAAAATTCTTAAAACTATATAAACATAAATCCATAATTATGTACCATATACATTTAATTCAAGATTATTTTCGAAAATGAAATAGTTAAGTACAATCTGTTGTTCAAAGACAAGAAGCGAAAGTACTATACTACATAAAAGATAATTATGCAATACATTTATCGATGGGGATGCGATAAAGATGTAAGAAATTTAAATTGAATTTATAAATTAGAAAAATAAATTTTAAACATATATTATTAAAATTAATATGAAGGAAAATAGAATTCAAAAAATATATAATTAAAAAAAAAAAAAAATTAAAAGAGCAAAAATTTCAAAAATTTAAACTAGTGGAATTATCAAATTTTCAATCCCATCAAAGTTAGATAATAAAAGCCAATGCTTAATTTTTTTTAGATATACTGTTTTAACTCGTTCACTTCTTATATTAGCAGGTAGTTTATTAAAAAGACGAGGCGCAGTAACATTATAAAAGAGTGAATAATGTGCTTTCTTGATTGTGGGTACTTTGACAAGATTACTGGTGTTCACGCGTAAATTACAGTTGTCGTAGATCCTTGAAGCATTATACCCGGAATTTTCAAAAAAAACTTTTAAAACCTTGTAGAAATACAAATGCCTTAATGGCAGCAATTCTAGACTTTTAAAAAACCCAAAGCTTGGAGTAAGTCGATTAACCTTACACAGAATGCGAACTGCATGTTTTTGTTTTATAAGTAAAGGTTTCAATTTATTAAAATGAGTTCCACCCCAACAAGTTATCCCGTACTGCAGCTTAGATTTAAAAAGACCGTTGTAAACTAATTTTAAGACTGACAAACCACAGTATTGGCTGAGCAGAAAAATCTGTCTAACAACATTAGTTAAAAAATTCCTTACAGACAGTGTATGATCTTTCCAACTAAACTTACAGTCTAAAGTCACACCCAAGTATTTAAAACTGTCGACTCGCTCAATTGAAAAACAATCCGTGGCACAGGAAAGATTTGAATTGAAAGTAATCAAATTATGATCATAAAAACAGGAATGCATTAAACTGAATTTTTTGCAATCAGGGGAATGATATTTTAAAGGCATGTCACTACAGATTTTACCCATAATGTTAAAAATCATGAACTTCGTCTTTTCACTTATGACCAATTTATGAAGATTAAACCAATTACGCAACAGTTCTAAATCGTGGTTAACGTCTGAATAAAGACTGAAATAGTTTTTACTACTGTACGTCAAAGCAGTATCATCGGCAAACGCTGTTATTGTGCCCTTCAGAGGTAGCAAAAAAAGTGAATTAACAAATATTAAAAACAAAATTGGTCCTAAGACAGAACCTTGTGGGACACCAACGTTGATGAAATTTTTATCACTTAAGATATTTTTGATTTTAACTCTTTGACTACGATTATGCAGGTACGAAACAAACCATTCATGTATAGAACCTCTAAAGCCAGCATTAAATAATTTTTTAAGTAGAATATCATGATCTACCATGTCAAAAGCCTTGGTAATGTCAATAAATAGTGTAGCTGGTATAACAGATTCATTAAGACTTTTATAAATTTCACTGCATAACTTTAACAAAGCATCTTCGGTAGATTTACCACTTCTAAAGCCAAATTGCGAGTTACTGAAAAAATTAGTTTTGTCCAGAAACGACAGCATCCTGGACTTGAGCCCCTTTTCAAAAACTTTCGAAAAAACTGATAAAAGTGATATAGGCCGATAATTGTTCAAATTCGAAACATCACCCTTTTTATGTAAGGGAATAACGACTGCAGTTTTTAATACATCAGGAAAGATCCCTTTCTGTATACTTAAATTGAAAATGTGAGTCAATACATCTGCAACATGAAAAGATATCATTTTTAGAATATTATTAGAAATGTTATCACAGGATTTAGAATTTGAATTTTTTAGCGACTGTATAATTTTAATTACTTCAAAGGCTGAAAAAGATTCCATAAAAAATGATTGACTTTGAGTGGGCTCCAAAGCATTAGCATTGTCACATTGACAAGCATAGGAATTATTCATTGTGGTCCGAATAGTACTAGTAATATTAGAAAAATAATCATTGAATGCAGTGGCAACTTCAAATGGCTCAGAAACAGACATATTATTTATACTAACAGCGATATCAGAATTACACATGTTTTTGTTCAGAATCTCATTAACGACCTGCCATTCTTTTTTAGAATTACCCATATTATCAATAAACTTATTACTGTAATAAGTATCTCGCTGTAAAGGTATTTCATTTTTAAGGTCTACACACAACTTTTCATAACAATTTTTCAGTCTAGAGTTGTTAGGATGTTTCTTAGAGCACTTAAACAAGTAATTTTTTTTTTGAATTTTTTTTAAAAGAGCATCTGACATCCACTGTTTTAGATGTTTCATTTTTTGACATTTTTTAACCTTCTTACTAGATGACTCTAAATGAAAATGAAGTTTATCAAGAAAAAGCATAAAAGCAGCAGATGGATCATTTTCTGTATAAACATCATCCCAAAACTCAAAAACTAAGGCTGATTTTAGAGCAATGTAGTCAATTTTATTTAATTCATTGCAAATAAGCGGCTTTTCTCTAGACACACTGAGATCAAGCTGAACTGTTGTTAAAAAATGATCATTTATATTAAGATCAAACGTAGTCGTTTTATAAACTGTAGAATTATTCCTATGTAATCTAATAAATATATGATCTAGACAAGTACTTGATTCTTGAACTACCCGCGTTGGCACATTCAGCAAACTTACCAAGCCAAAAGAAGACATAAGGGATAGATAACTATCACTTTCAGAAGAGGTAGTAAGAAGGTCAATGTTAAAATCACCGACCAAAATTAGATTTTTGCACTTCTGGTTTTCCAAAAAGTCAGAGAATTCATCCAAAAAGGCATTTACTGAGCAAAAGTTAAATCTATAAACACAAACAAAACAATAAATAAAACCAGAAATTTCGCCTTTCACACTTATCAAGTCAGCACTGTTCAAATTTGAACATTTAATTGAAATGTTAGATAAATTATTTCTATAAAATACTGCGACTCCTCCAGCAGCATATGTATTATTACAAGTTGCAACAAGATTAAAATTAGGTATAGAAAAATTCGAAACTTCATTATCAAAAATCCAGATTTCAGATAGAAAAATGAGATCTGGTAAGTGAACCAAGGAATCAAGATGAGTTAAAAAAGTATCAAAGTTCTTACGAATGCTACGTATATTTTGATGGATTACAGAAAAACCAGAAAAAGACAAGTTTTGATGATTAATACAAAAACATTTTAAAAATTCAGTTGAAGAGGAAATATTGTTATCAATAGAGTTAATATAAGGACTAAGAGATAAATTATTTAAATTCAAACTATTCATAACTTAATTATAATGAATTTTCAAGTTTAGCAAAATCCTTAAAACTAAGCACTTTGATTACATTCTCCCCTTCTTTTTTTCTAATGAGAACAGATGAATTTCTTATCCAAACATATTGACATATTTTTTTTTGTTTGAGTAGTTTTGCCTTTTCCAGAAGAGAACGTGTAAAGGCAGTGAGTGAGTCGTTAATATAAATTCTGCTAATAGCAGAGAAACCACCAACTCCCACGCCGCCGTCATTCCCAACACCGCTGCTACCACCTTCGACACCGACAACATTAACAGCATATAAGCTCCCAGAGAGTTTAATTTTTTCAACATGCACCTTGTTCATAATTTTCATTTTTGATGAAAGCGAAGAGAATTGAACGGTTACAATATCATTACCAGATTTGTTTTTTTTGTTTTTGGGATTAGATTTAAGAGTTTTCTTAATGTAGCAAGTCACAATCTCATCTGGCACAATTGGAACACCAACACCAACAGTAAACAGCTTCATAACCTTCTCCTTCACATTTGCATTCGTCAAATTAGGAATTCCAATAATATCAACAACACATTGCTTCTCTTTTTGTTCAAGCAAATTAACTTTCACTTCCAAAGCATCAACTTTTTTTAACAAAAATTCATTGTTTTCCTCAAGAGTTTTAATTTTTAAGAGCGCTTTAGTATTTAGTTGTTGTAAGTTCATGATTTCTGCGTAAAGTGTCTCCAAAGTAATCGAATGCTTGTCAGACTGCGATGAAAGAGATTTACCGATCGCAGTTATGTTATGATTGGAACTATGATCTGCATTCATATTAGTAAGACTAACAGGGGGACCCCTTGAGTCAGAGACGGTTAGAGGGGAGTTTGAGAGAGCAAGAGACTGATCATGCACTGAACATGCACATACACAACTAGCACATTTGTAGCCAAGTTCACTTTTTTTATAGAAATCAATATCGGTTTTAACTAAATTGGCGCACTTTGCATGAAAATATTCTTCACAAGTATAGCACTTAATTTTTAGATAAGATTTATTAATCTTTGTTTGGCAAATATTGCACTTCATTATATAAAATGATTAATTTTATTTTGGAAAACAAATCAGTATTAGATTAAAGTTCTAATTAATTAATTTTAAAAACTAGCTCTCAGCGCATGTGTCCCCATCAACAAATGCTGAGCAACTGATTTTATTCAAGTATTTACCAAGTATTTAAATTTAATACATCAACAATTTATTTATTGTTATTTCAACCTGACGGGTTGAATTTCAATACACTTGTAGAACATATCCTAAGATTGATTTTATGAAATATTGCCACGACGAAGTGATTAAGTCCATCTCAAAAATGGTTTTTTACTTGCGACTATATAGGAGGCACTCTAGAACAATTTTGCTAAAACTTGTGATTAATTCTATCAATTTAAAAAGAGGCTGAGTGCGACCCACACTGATAACTTCCCATTTTTGATCTTGAAAACTTTATAAATTTAGTTTTTTTTAAATAACCAAATTTTCTGCGAAACAAACATTAGCTGTTAAATTCAAACAATCATTATTTTAAGATTGAAAAGCATGGATTTTGAATATGTAAGACTTGTACATATATTCTTCTTAATACAAAGTTTATAATTAAATTATAATATTATAAAAATTATTTATTATTTCTGTTCCATTCATTTTAATTTAAAAAAATGAAATATTCACATACATATAAATGATATGGTTTGGTTATTGAATCAAGGGTACTTCAATAATATATCCGCTCTAAAACTAGATATCATCATATTATGCCTGTTTGTTTTTTTTTTTCCTTAAAAAGGTTTTCATTCCATTTTCATAATGTACAACACATCCTAAAACAATTTTAATTTATTATTTATAAGGCTGGTATTTGTTTGGGTGTAGTTTTTAAACTTCGAAAAACAATATTTTCTAGTTATTAGTGGAATTTTCTTAGTTCTGTTTAAATTTTTGTTTAAAATGTCAGTTAAATATATGTCAAATATATACCCGCTGTAAAAAATTATATTATGTATAAAATTAAATACCTAATGGCAAAGTCAATATCGTTCTCAAGATCGAAAAACCAATTTTACAACTTTTTAGTTTATTTTTTTTATATTTTTTTTTTCAAAAACTGTCAATTAGATATTTGTCAAAATTTAACCTTTCATAAAAAATTGTATTATGTATAAAATAAAATATTTTAGAAGGCACAATCGTTGTTCGTTCTCAGGATATTCGAGCTGAAATACAATTGTAACTACTTTTCTTTAGAATTTTTAACAGTTTTTGATTTTTTGTTAAAAAACTGCCCATTCAATATTTGTCAATATTTTATCAGTTGCTAACAATTATGTTTTGAAGAAATAAAAACAAACAAGAAGTCAATATCGTTACCCGTTTTTGAGAAATTTGAGTCGAAAGACAATTTATACGAATTTTTGGTAGAATTTTTTGTAGTTTTTAATTTTTTGTAAAAAACTGTCCATTGAATTTTTTTGAAATTTTCACCAGTAGTCAAAAACAACATTTTTCGTAAAATAAAATTATTTTAAAGTTAATATCGTTTTTCCATCTAAGGATATTCGAGTTATAAATTTTTTTTTTTAGTTTTTTTGATTTAAAAAAATAACGGTATATTGATTTTTTTTCAAATTCATATCAAATTTGTATGACGTTATAATGTGTCCAATAAAATTTATTTCAAGTGAATAGCATTATTTGTTCGTGAGATATTTGAGTCCAACCAAAATTTTCACTTCTTTTTTAAACTGCTATAGTAAAAAAACAACTGATTGAATATTAATAAACGCCCTTTCAGCTTCTTTCAAAGTTACTATCTGTAAAACAAAATTTATTTCAAGTCGATATCTCTACTCGTTCTTGAGATATCGACGACGAAAAATGCTACCAGAACGTAGGGACGTACGAACACACGCACACACAGACATCTCTCTAAAAATGATTGATATAGGCTCTAGGGACCTTGAAACGTCGAGAAATGTCAAAATTTCAATTTGACAAATCGGACCGATTACAATAACTCCCTATGGGAAGTTAAAAAGATATTGGCTCAACTTAAATAAAAAAAAATGGGAGATAACTTTAGCTTCCATAAAATCATTGTTTTTGAATTTCGATTTTCTTATAAAAACTGTTCATCTGATTGTACTCAAAATTTGTATGCAAAAGCGTTTAGAATTTATAAAAACTTTTCAAATAATTTTTTTCTTTTTTGAGTTTTGAAAAAAAAAATTATTTTTTAAAATGAAATATTATAAAAACGGATTGAAATATATTTTTGAAATTTTGCCCACAATGATCTTTTAATATTATCTTAAATAATTTGAACAAAAATTATATCAGATTCAAAAACAACGGTACCTCCCAAAAAAATTTTAAAATCCGTTTTGTAAAAATGTATGCAGCAAATTGCTTTGTTTTCTTCACCTTTTGTCAAATTTTCTTGCATGCCCACCCAATTTTTTTTTGTGTTTATCCAAAAACGTAATTTTGCGCTAGTATAACCAGGCATTTACTCGTTTCTCTACGTTTTCTACCTTTCTTGACGAACTTGGTCACCAGTATTTTAGTTTTTCCAGAGTAGTTTCGGTCTCTTCCAACTCTTTTAACCCATTTTCCAATGAGATACATGCTTGGTTGATCATTTAAGTGGCGAAAACCTTGAATACTAGAGTCGCCCAATCAACGTTTTTGTAAAACTCTCGCACGTAATTCTCCACTGTGACTAAATTCCCAAGAGCCAGGCTACCGCCTGAGATAAGCCTCGCGCCCCTCGGATTCCTTGCGGTTGCGTTCACGCATTAAGCTAAATAAATATAAACTTTCTTTTAAGACATCTCGTTTATTATATGAGGGTTTTTAAATAAGAGGTTGTAATTTGAATAGCCCGGTATAACGGTAATTGTCACTTTTGAAGCTGTAATTTTTTCACATTTGACAAGTAGAAACTACGCCGTTAATAAAAATGGAATGATACACGCTTCAACAACGCATTGAAATTATTAAAATTCAATATAAAAATGGTGAAAATTTGACAGAGACGGTTCGTATACCTAAAACATTTTTTGGTCTTCGTGAAGTACCGCGAGTACAAGTAACTATGTGAGGAATAAAACACGTGCACGTCGCTTAAGAACAACTGATAATATCGCTGCTGCTGTTTGTCCATTCCTCGTCGTTCTTTGAAATTGGGCATTCCACAAACGTCTTTACACCGTATTTTGCATAAAGACTTACGTCTTAAGGCTTATAAAGTTTAGTTAACACAAGAACTCAAGCCGGCCGATCATCAACAACATCAACAGCCCGATTCAAGCGTCGATTCAAGACATCAAGGATTAAATTCATGAAGCAATTGAGGGCAAACAGCAGCCGCTTTGCGATTTGGTGTTGGAAATTGCATGAAAATGATCGCTGTGTAAGCGTAGCCGTGGCGGCCATTTGACAAATGTTGTTTTCCATTATTAATGGCATACTTTCCTCTTTATATTGAAATAAAAATCCAAACTTTTGTCTCAAAAAATTACATTTTTCTTTGAATATCAAAATGACACCTCTTATTGGAAAGCCCTGTATAAATTTAAAAAAATCTTAAATTAATTGTTTTTAATTGTTTGTTTTGAATTATTTTTTTTTCCAAATTAATTAGCCCAGAAAAATTGGACAAAAAATAATGCCCAACTGCGAAAAATGAATTTCGGTTTAGTACTTTATTTTGACGTCTTAAGTCTTTTAAGGTACTATAATGTGTGGAAGAAGTTTGGAAGGTGTGAAAAGTGCAATTTACTCGCAAAACATAAATTATTTTAAAGTGTACTTAACATAGACAACACAAGTCCATTCTTAAAATTTGGCTCCTATCGCTTTTGGAAAGTGACAGAATGCCAATCTACTCAATTTGGCTTTATGTCAGGTAAATTTCATCTAAATTCCCTTTCTCGTGGTGTATTAATCCTCCTCTGCCTTCTCCACTTATGGCAAAGCGGCAACATTTTTTAAAATCAATCTTAGAACATGTTCCCCACCCGTCCGTCAAAATACAACGTTTATGTCCTTCGAATTTTTTAATTGTTTTTATACTCGTATATTATTCATCAAATTTTTTAGTTCTTTATTCAGATTCAATACCGCAAGAAATACAATAAAGCAAAAAAAACAAACCTTTACCCAATAACTTACCTGATTGCAAAAACTTTTCATGCAAAGCTGATTTATTTTAGTTATAAATATAATT
The DNA here is from genome assembly GCA_958431115.1 of Syrphus vitripennis. Classification (NCBI taxonomy): domain Eukaryota; kingdom Metazoa; phylum Arthropoda; class Insecta; order Diptera; family Syrphidae; genus Syrphus; species Syrphus vitripennis. The sequence goes on from OY288110.1 coordinate 86,556,339, forward strand.
TTTTTATTAAATAAAATTCTTAAAGAGTCTCGTTTTCAACTACAGGCATTCATGTGCTAACAAAACATTAACTTAACTTTATTTATTTTTAAATGACATTAAATCCCTATCAAAGCATTCCTCCATTAGAAATCAACTTCTTAACGACTTCCACAGAATTCTTTAATAAAACTTTAGTTTTACAATAAATTTCTCAAAACCCATTCAGATTTCAAACCCAACGGAAGCATTCGCTTCCCTAATGACGCGATCATATGCGCATAAAAACAACCCTTTCGCACTTCTTTAGCCTGAGTCCTGTGGGAGGTTATAGAGGTGGTTTGATTATATTTGACTTCTTGTACACCAAAATAAAAAAAAAAATCCAATTTGTATCCATTAGGCGCTATCGGGGTAACGCTAAAAAGGCATTCATAAAATTTCTTCTGATTAACATTTTTCCACACGCAATAAGGATTAAAAGGAATGTAAAATAGTCCTTTATATTTCTTGACGAAACCTTGAACACAAAGCTGAATTAATTTCATAGTTAGTTTCATTTAAAGCTATGCACACACCACACAAACGTTTCAACTGCTCTCTATAGTTTAGTATGTAAAGTACATTATGGGACTCACGTAAATGTGAAAAGTTGTTCGTTTTAGAAACTACAAGGGGCTACGAAAACATGATTTGCATATCTGAAACTAAGTGGCAACCGTTTGGAATTTGTATAGACGTGGGTATAGTTTGACCATTTATTTTCGTAATTTTTACGAGCATGGTAATTAGCGCTTGCATTTTGTTTTTTTGTATTATTATTATATAGTTTTTTTTTCAAACTCTTATCGTGATTAGCGTGGCAACCTTACGCATGTTAGAATATAAAAATAAGAAAAACACTTATCTAGTTTATAGAAATTTAAGAAACGTCAAAGTAATTTATTCTGGTTTGACACGGTGGCTTTTTGTTTTATTTCATGACTTGATTTTGCCATATTTTGAGGTCACGTTGGTGATGGTGTTTGGGAAATTTAAGTGCTTCAACAGCAAAAAATGTAATTATGAGCTTATAAAAACATTAAAATACTCAAGAGTTTTTTTTATATATGTATTTATATAGCTTGCTAAGCTTGTAAATTCTTATTCCATCAACTCCCAAGTTGAAGTTCCGTTTATTTTGTTCTATTAATGTTTTAATATTATTTTGTCACAAATATACATACTTTCCTTCAGTCATATTTTTTGAAGAGTAATAATAAATTAATTATATATCAAAATTACTAGAATTAACTTTTTTTGGCTAATCTATTTTTAACTAGCTTTACAGGTGTGCCTTGTTATGTATGAGTCCAAAGATGGAAAGGGGAGGTAAAGGTTATGGTGGAAAATAAGAGGCAGCTGAAGATGAAATCAAAGGTAGACATCATGTACATAGGTACCTACCAGTTACTGTTTTATCTTATATTAAACGGTTTCCTAAAAATTAGTTTTTCAAATCATTGGGTCAATTTTGAAAACAATTGTATCCAAATACTGCAGCAAAGGACAAGGAAAAGACTGATTCACTAATGACAAACATAAGGATACAAATTTTGGAAGATTCGACTGTGTGAAGTGCTAAACAACAGCTCCCATGCAGCCGATTAATAATCAAAGTAAAAAGTTAAAATTACAAAGGCCTTTAATGTGCTAAATTTTAAACGTAGAAGTTTTCCATGAAAGAGAAAGATGCTCGAGGCCCTGAGGACGGTTAAGACATTCAAGAAATTTCCAAAAAAAAAAAAATCTATCGATTTTCAAAATATTGAGCTTTCAAAAAAAATTTGATTTTTCTTCAAAAATACAACAGAAAAAAATTTGAAAACTTTAATATCTAAAGGGGTTTTAAATACCCTTAAAATAATGAACACAGTGCGAGCGTTAGGAAAATAGGGAAGGATTTACAAGGAGGTACCGATGCTCACTGGTTTTAAAGTTCTGAGCATTAAAGTGGGAAGGATAGACAGAGCTGGGTAAAGCATTCAATATTCTCGTGGTGCGGCTAAAGAAAGGATCTCTGTACTCGACAGTACTTCCGAAGTTGGGCTCAAGGGAAATTGATGAGCATTCCTAGCAGTGCGAGTATTGCGGTTAAATTGTTTAAGGGGAGGAATGCAACTGGCTATTTCACTAGAACACTGTTTCTGAAAATGGCGATAGAACAATGACAAACATAAAACATTTCGACGGTTTTCTAGGGATGCTAATGTTTCTATCACTGTCCAATGGATTCTATCCACCAGCACCAGCCCAAATATGAGAATTATACTCATGTTTTGAACGAATAAAGGCTTTAACAGCCAGATCAGAAATGGTGCATCGTCGAAGAAAACCTAGACACTTGGCAGCATTTTTGGCGACATCGAATATGGGCTAATTCCACTGCAGGTGGTTTATGATACACATTCCGAGAACTGATAGATTTTCAGTTTCCGATTCCGAGGCAGGTGCCACTCATGGACAGTGGCAAGCGGGGTTGGGTTCTGCTCTAACGACAAAAAACAGCATTGAGTTTTCGAAGCACACGATTAAGATTTACACGAATTTTAGTTCCCCATTGGACAATGCTGTCGAGATAAGAATTTAATGAGCTAATCATACGCTGTCGTTGAAGTTCCACTTCCGAAGAACAAGGATGTGAATCTAGAAATGAATATGAAAAGCTGAGAGTACTGTCGTCAGCAAAACAAATAAATGGATTAGAAGTTTCAGACAAGAGATCATTAATGAATATTAGGAAGAGAGTCGGAGACAAAACGGAGCCCTGGGGCACGCCAGCATTTATTTTATGGGTATCAGACTTGAAACCATCCAATACAACTTGTATTGAGCGGTTCCGAAAGATAATTTCCAATCCAACGAAGAAGAGATTCATGAAACCAAATGCACGCATTTTCGATAAGAGAGCTTGTTGCCAAACTCTATCAAATGCTTTTAAAATGTCAAGTGCAATAATCTTACTTTCTCAAAAACAATGTAAAGATTTGTGCCACTGTTCGGTGATCAGATCACCGGTGGACCTATTGCTATGAAAGCCGTATTGTCGATCATTAAGAAGCTTCCGTTCTTCGACATATTTCTTGAGCTGAAAATTGATCACCGTTTCCATCACCTTAGAAAGAATGTCAGGTTTAATTATTATTTCGAGTTAGATTTTCGATTTAGAACGAATCCAAAACTTGACCTATAAGCGCAAGTAAAAATTGTGTGGGTCAGTTTTCCAAATACCTACCAACCTAACAATTCAATTCATGAAAAAAACTTAAATAAGCCCTTAAAAAAATTGCCTACATGTGGCTAAACGACGCCATCTTGGAAAGAATGGAGTTTTCGTTCAAACTATCGATAACAAGTATGCAAAAATCGCTGTTGTTCCATCTCTATCCAGGCTAAGGTAAAGCAACGAGAAATCTCTGAGCAAGGCGAGGCCAAGGGCTAAATATTTAGCCCATTGAGGTTTTAAATTCAAAATGGCGCCCATCACAAATAAGCTAGAAAACCATTTAAAATTAAGGCATCTTGTGACCTACTCTAATTTATTCCATAATTTATGTTATTTCAAATGTATGTACATAGATACATTTCATTTTGCATTAATTTTGTAATATTTTAGGTAGGTACATATTTATATTTGAAATCATGTCCTTAAACAAATTTATATTTTTTATAACAAATTTTCCTCTCAATCCAATTCTCATCCAATGACCTGTGAAATCAAAAGACACATTAAAATGTTGATGAAAGTCGGTTTGCAACCATATTATGCCAAAGTGCAAATATTGCCCAAAGCTTACCCTTGGACGCCTATGTGGCCATAATATCGAGCTCATGGTTTTTTGATATAAATAAATTGGATTTTGCAAATCCATAGTTTCAACTCAAAACAACAGAAGCAATTTTTGAAATTTATATGCCAACAATGTAGCAATAGTCAGTCACAATCTCGAATCTTGCCATACACACAGTCCCGTTAAAATTCTTGTAAACATGGCTAGCTCCCAGCACCATCGTGGATCCTGTCACAAGTATAAATCGTACATTTCATATAGAAATCCCAGCCCATGAATAATGATTACCAATGGGAGTGTATACCCCGGCTTGTTTTACATGTATTCTAATATTTACATTTGCCATTTTTGCCTTCACTATACTGATGATGGTGATATGATGCGGAGATGTCCTTACTTAGTTTTGAACAAATCAAAAAATTGACTTGTATAACTGAGTGCGAGATCCTCCCATTTACATAGAATTAGGAACGTCATTCCGCCCCGTCAGCCATCGCCCTCTCGTCCGTTATATTATGGAACCCAGAAGCAGATGAATCGAGTTGAGTCTTTGTTGGATTCTTTTTTATGCTAGATATGGAGTCCATTAAAATAAGAAAATATCATGGAAGGAAAGAAATCACAAATTGGATTTATTATACATTGCACACGTACTATTCGTATACGAGTATAGCTATCATCCGCGAAATGGAAGAAGTCCTGGTGTGTTATAATGATATAGGTTTCTAAAGTTATTACGATGCATAGTTAAGAATCCGCGAGAAAAAGTTAGAAAAGATATGCAGACCAGGCGGAAGTCGTAGGATGATTCAATATTCATGTCACTATACACTGTGCATCAGCAACTTTTGATGTCATTTTTTCAGAATTAAATCTCGCAAATTACATTTTTCAATTCAGTCGAAATAAAATGAGATTATATTTTTCATACTTTCAATAACTTATTTAGCGTTTTTTTGTTTTTTTTTCCCAGTAAGAAAAAGACCGAAATTCGTCAGAGAGTAAAAAGTCACGCTATGAACTGTTGAAGTAATGATTTGTTAATGCGCTTACAAAAAATGACATTTTTCCAAATCTAATATATAGGTAAGCACTTCCTTACAGTAAAATCATTTGAAATTGAATATCATCTTTTATTGGAAGTTTTTTTTTTTAGCTATTAAGTTATTGTATAATAAAGATCATACCATACCAATTATTACCCACCAATAAATTGTTTCAAAGAATTTATTAGTTGCTCGAAATAGTGGGTTGTCATAATGTCCAAGAACATTGATGGCATTTTCAATTGGCAATCCGGAATTGCTTCTGATTTCAGAATCAGAACTGTCACTTCTGCACAATTGAACGCAATCAGAATGCTTTTTTCTGCTTCCAGATTGCCAATCGAAATCGCCATAATCCATGGACATTATGTCAAAAAATAATGTCCAATCTCGAACAGACAAAGTTCATGGACATTAAAACCAGATCAAAGTGTGAACAGACCTTATGTCCGTTAAAAAAAAAATTCGTGTTTTTTTGGGAAAGCTATCCATAGGAATATTTTCTGAATACAAATAGAACATTGGTAGTCTGGATACTAGTTATAAAAGTTAGAGTAAAATCGTTTTGACGTTTTTGGTGGTTTGATTTTTAGATGTTGGTACCAATTTGATGCTTTCTCAATTACTAGTTTCGAAGATTATGGTCATCATGTCAAAGATTATGATACCATTTTAGTCAAAAACTTATTTACCTTTGATAGATCAATAAAATTCAAGCAAATATTTAATTTATTTACTAATTTATTATTCAAATGAATAGCTTGACAAATGAGTGACAAACTAAATTTTGACGTAAATAGAAGATTTCGTTCCAAATGTTATCTCAAAGCACTTTTTTCTTTTTCCTAATAAAAAATTAAATTTGAAAAAAAAATCGAATTTTAAAAAGCAAATAACTAGAATTCTCGGAGGTTTTTTTAATTGGATTTGCCACACATTTATTTTCACATTTTTCGTCTACGAATACAAGGAACGATAAAATACGAAAGGCAAAATCAAAACTTGAATAATATATTTTTTCATTTCAGTTCAATGAAAGTGTTTTTTTCATAATTTTAGTGCATTTACCTTTTGAATACTTTTTTCTTGTGATAGCGATATTTCGGATCCGATTTATGAGGAATTTTATATTTTATTTTATATAAAATTCCAAAAAAAAACACCAATACTGTCTATTTCGACATTATAGCCGTTAAAAAAGGCATGTCAAAATCAAATGAAGAATTTGAGAAATTTCCAAGTTTTGAAAAAAAGAAATTTAATATTTGCATGGGAGATACTGTTATTTTCTAAATAAAATACATTCTTGATTAAATTATTAAAGATACTAAAATATCGTTTTATACCAAATATGTATCAAAAATATCGAGCTGTTTTTAAAATATTTTATTTTCAAACAACTATTTTTTTGAAAATTTAAATATTTAATACTTTTTATAAATTTTAGATGCTTTTGAATAGAAGTTTTAAGTACAATTAGATGACCCATTTTTGAGAAAATCGAAAAAATGATTCTATGGGAAGTAACGGAAACATCCAAATTTTGGATTTTTTTCATTAAAATTATGTATAGCAAGCGATTCGAACGTTCGACTCAAATCGAACGTTTGGAAAATCCAAGATGTCTTATATTTATTAGAAAGGCCGCGACGTTCGAATGTACATATTATTTGTTTTATTATAGCAAAGCTAAATAAGTTAACTGAATTTGTTAATTATAAGATTTCGATATTTAAGTGATTTGTTTAAGAAATTGTTTAGAATTAGAAATTGAGGAATGTTGATCGGTCTAGTATTTGGCTTCCTAGATATTTTTTGCCGTATCCTTTAAAAATGGGATAAACGCCAACGAAGTGATATGTATTTTCTGTAGCATCCATATTACATATAGTGCATATGCCTGCATTATCATTACGAGAATCTCTCCCATTTAAGTTAAGAAGACCACATCTTGCTTTGAAGATGAGATTTATCAAGTCTCGTTACTAAGAGACTTGATAAATCTCATCTTCAAAGCAAGATGTGGTCTTCTTAACTTCAAAGTAGTTTGGGACTTCAGACTATAAAAGGTTGCAATATTCGTCATGGTATGGTGGCTGGAGCGCCTTTCCTGCAAAATCAATTCAATTTTTTTGCGGATAACTTTGTTGATGGTTCTTCATGCATACGATTCCATTTTGAGCACATAGCTTCGAGACCGAAATCTATTTGAGTTTCTTGGAAAAGACCAGACCATTCCTGGGCCCAGTAAATATTATTTTGAATAACAATTTCAGATAGAATGCGTGGAACGATTACGTGCCATATACATCACTTTCCGTATGTAGGCTAGGTAAACTTTTTATGTTGTAAGGAATGCCTTTGAGAGAAAGGTTTCCATATTAATTGCGTAGTTAGGAGTGTTGTCAAGGTCAACATAAATATGTGAGTCGCGAAATATGTGATTTCAAAGATGTTCGCTTTCTATTTGCTAGTCATAATAATGAGACTATTTAAAAGTCTAACTGCAGAAACTTAGGTCTTTAAAACTCTGCAATCTGGAATAAGTACTCGTAGAATAGATGTAAAGATAGCAGTCTTTTCATTTTGGATATTATATGTATAAGGATAGCTATTTATTCGTCTAAATTAATGTAGACTTTATTATCCGCTGAAAGCTTTTCAAAGTTTTGTTTGTTTTCTTCCCTGATGCCGAAGTACAGCCTCGGTCCGTATTAAATTGCACATTTTTTTCTTAACAATAGTGACACATAGTTTAAAGCCGCAAAACTCAAAATACTTGACCTAAGGGGCATTAGCCGGTGCATACTACTAAACCCACTGCTTTTGTAATTGTTGGTATTTCACAGCCCCATACCCGGTTCGAAACTATGTCAGCCCATGTCCATTCTTAAGAACAAGTTTAAGCTGAACAAAATACAGGAACTTAATAAACAGTAAAATATTGTATTTAAAAACTAAAGTGAAAAAAAAACACGTTTAAATTTTATTTCGATATTATAAAAACAAGCAAGCTCTTTATTGATAGTATAGTTCCAAATTCATGCCATCGTGGATTTCATCTGCAATTGTTGGGAAAGCAATTATTTTTTTAATGGGAAACATTAATAAAATAATTATTTTAAACTTACAATCACACAGCCTAATTTGATCCTTGTATATCGTGTACCATTTTTTTAGAACGATTTTATCATATTTTGTTCCAGTTTGAGCCGCAATAAGTTTCTTCAAATCACCAATTGTATCATCGGGATTGCATTTAACACGCACCTAAATTAGTTTGAAACCCATTATTTAATTGAAGATAAATGTTAACTAACAAATTTGTATGCACCTTTTTTCCTAACCGATCATTGCAAGTTATTTCAATCATTTTTTTGAAATATTTATTTTAGTTTTTATTTCACACAAATAACTTTTATCAAAATGGCAAGCAAAACAAAAATGCCAAAGACCGAAAAGCGTTCAGCAGGATGACATATGACAACCAAAATGACAGCTGTCAAACAGTTTGAGGAGCGCTTCTCTAGTTTGATTATTGTGAACTATTGGTTCGTTCAGCATGAATTTTCATCTTTTATTTTTTATGTTTTTACACGCGGAAGTTTTCTGTTTTTAGCAGAGAATAAAATGAATGCAGTGTATAACACATTGTCAAGAACTATAAGGAAAAGATACATCATGTCAGTGGGACGGTGTGTTTTTGTCACAACTCGCTTTTAAAATGTTTTTTTTTTAATAAAGACGAACAAGACAAACGTCAAGGAAGAGTAATCAAAATTAACGAAAATATTTTTTATATTATTATTTATATTTATATTTATATTATTTTTCTTTTTATTCCACAGTAAATAAATTTATTATTTTGTTTGATTTCACAATAAATGTTCCAACTTTATTATTTTTAATTCACAAATTGTTTCAATTAATTTGCGCCACTTGATTTTGATTACTCTTCCAAAGAGAAAGCTGTCAACATTTTTTTAAATCTGACGGCGATCGAAAAAATGTAATTGCCTTTCACTTTTAATCTGTGTTTGGTGCAACGGATGAAGGTTTAGCCAAACCAATGCAAAACCGGTGCGAAACTGTCGTGACGACGAAAAAACAATAACGACAATGTGCTGTTGTCAATCATAGTGCAAAGTGTTGTTATTTATTGATTCATCTTCGTATCCGAATGTTTCACATTGGTCTGGGCAATACTTTAATTACGTTTAAATTTATTGAGGCAATAAACACTTAAAAGCGTTCTTTCTAACCGGGCATAAAATGGGCTCTTCATAAAATTTAACAACAAAACCTCAAACAAAATGTTGGTGCAACCGGGCATAAATCTCAACTTTTAACAGCATTGTGAATTGGCCAGGCTACCTGTAGCTGAGCACGGTTCTAGTTCAATTGTAATTTGTTTTGCGAAATAATTTATAATTTATTTACAATTTATTTACTTTATGCTTGATCATCTTTACTTTATTTAGACAATATTTTATTATCTTATCTGGTAAGCAAATTTGAATTGAAATTCAGTATTTATTAAAATAAAATGTTATAAATTTACCGGAAAAAAAGAAAAAGAATTGAGAGTTGTTATGCATTTCACTGTTTTACAAGTGAAAGCTTTTTAAAAAATTTCAATTGTGTTATCAAGAAAAACTGCAGTACTCTAAAAAATATACCTACTACGTTGTTAACGTCTATCTAATAAAACCTTGCATATTCTTTAAGTTCAGAAATCATAGGTGAAAGTTTCCCACAATGGGAAAATCAGCACAAGGGCTTCTCTCAATCCTATTGCTCGTCCAAAGTGTCCTGTTCTGCAGTACAGAAATAGCTCCACCAAAATGGACTGCAAGATTTACCCCAGACGCAATCGAAGTTGATATGGGAACACAAACTCAGGTTCTTCTTGAATTATTCGGTATGATTCATTACCAAAGATAAATTCTGCGGAAAATTCAGATTAAAAATAAACACTTTCCTTTTCACAGATATTGATTTAGTACATACACCTCGAATCCAAGTTCAAAGTGAAAATCCGAATTTAGCTCAGGTTATCACCGAGTTCAAAAGATACAACACTGACCACTGGGAGGCCAACTTCACGGTCAATGCCATTTTCCTTGGCCAAACGAAACTCTTCGTTGAACTTACCACACCAGACAATGAAATCCAGACTTCCACCACCGACTTAATGGTAACAATCGTTCGACGTCTGCGACCCATCGATATTGCATTTACCGTATCGGTGGCTCTGCTGGTATCACTGCTCTACATTAACTTCGGTGCAGCCTTAGACTTGAGTGTGCTCAGCGGACTCCTGAGACGACCTGTTGGTCCAACTATTGGATTCTTCACACAGTTCATCGTGATGCCGCTGCTTAGTTTCGGCCTGGGATGTTTGCTCTTTCCCGACTCTGTGGAAATGCAATTGGGATTGTTCTTCACTGGAGTATCGCCAAGTGGCGGAGCTTCGAATATATGGACTGTTCTCTTGGGTGGCAATATTAATCTATCAGTTCTAATGACAACTATTAGTAATATTGCAGCATTTGGTATGATGCCTCTATGGATATTCACCCTGGGACATGTGATATTCAATCGTGGCAAGCTGGGTGTTCCGTATGGAAAGATTGCAACATTTGCAATATCACTTATTGTGCCGTTGGCGATAGGAGTGGCCATTCAAAAATGTTCTCCTCGAATAACCCGGGTTCTGGTTCGTCTGCTTAAACCAATCTCGACGATGCTGATCCTATTTATAATCGTCTTTGCTATTGTTACCAATTTGTATTTATTCAAGTTGTTTTCATGGAAGGTAAGCAATTGTAATGTTTTAGGCGTATTTTTCTTAATTTTTACATTTTCTTCTAGATAATCATTGCAGGCTTAGGACTCCCATGGTTGGGTTATGGATTGAGTTGGATCGTTGCAAAATTGCTTAAGCAAACCCAACCTGATGCATTAACTATTGCCATTGAAACTGGCATTCAAAATACGGGAATAGCTATTTTCCTTTTGCGTTTTAGTCTTCCACAGCCGCAGGCTGATTTGACAACGGTTATTCCAGTTTCAGTGGCTATTATGACCCCGTTTCCATTGCTGGCATTGTATTTGTTTAAGAAATTTAACGATCGACGATCTTCTACAAATTCTGGCGAGACTCAAAGTATAATTTAGTATTTTTTTTTTTTTTTGATTTATTTAATCTCATTTTATTATTTTGTGAATACATTGTGCAATGTTTTTATTTTGGTACGCAGTAGATTTGATTTGTCTTTTTGGCTATCTTAAGACAACTTTTGTTGTTGGATCATTATCATCTTTTTTTTTACAAATTTTGTAAACCATCAGTGCTAGATCAAAGAATCTCAGACATTTGGTATATTACTTTTTTTTGGAAATTTTATTATTTACAATTTTATTGTAAAATAATAATGGTAGCAATATATTGTATACTAATTTTAATAGGTTGTCTGAATAAAGTTTTTGTATTTATGTACATTTATATCAATTTTTAGGATTTAGGTATATAAATATACAACATAAAGAACAACCGTGTTGCACGTTTTTTCTTCATTTCAGCTTATTAAACCATAATTAAATGATAAGCGTAAAAGAGCACTATTTTGGCAAAAAAAGGTAAAAATAATTTTTCTTTGCTACATTTAATAATTTTATGAGATTTAAACGGATAAAATATTAAACAAACCATAAAGAGTTAAAAAGCCCAGAAGCTGAAAAATTTAAACCAAATCATATTTTTAATTCATTTTTTCCGCCAGTTCAATTTTTATCTGAAATTCTCACATGAATGTGAATGACTACGGCCCACTTCCACTATCACTCATATCAGCACTGTATTTTGTTCCAGTAGACAATCGTATTCGGATATAACTTTTGGTTCGTTAATTGTAAAACTTTCGAAATACGTAATTATCTAATTTTCTCTGCTTTCGAAAGGAAATACAGGGGCCGTACTTTGTAACTTTATGCTACTTTCGCATCTGTTTGAAAGTTTTTTTTAATGCTATTTTTAAGTGGTACTTTTTGGAAAGTAGGACCAACTTTTCGCCACATAATCTCCAATGATCTTTTTAAAGAATTCGAACAACTTTATTGGAGGATCGAGTTGGTCCCCAGGTATATCAGAAAAACCGGAAGTGATGCATTATCCACTTTAAGCTGAGCGTCGATTGGCACAGTCTGAGTTTCAACAAAATGTTTGAATCAAGGCTGAAGTTGACCGAGCGTTTATAGCTCAAAAAATCCTCCATCATTAACTCATACAAATTTTACCTAATAATAATGTGGAATTTTTGAAGTTATGATATTATTTAATGCACTATTAAAAAGCCGTTAAATTCCGAAGTGATTTTAAAATAATCTTTTCATTTGTTGTTTTGTACACTGCAGTTGTTGAAATTACTCTCCCGACGACGTTTTATGATCGGGTGTTGATCCTATCAACAAATATAAATATGGTAATCTTATATATTTTTTTTAAGTTTACTTAAAATGGCAGCAACTTCCGAAACGACGACGGAAAAGTGAATAATCCTATGAAAAGATTATTTTAATCGATTCCAAATGTCTTGATAACACGATGTGTGTAAGTAGGAGTCTCCTCATGAACATTGGAGAGCCTGCGAGTGGTCACGAGGCCAAGAACAAAAAATTGTCTTAAGCTGGCAACCTGTGGTAGAAGTTAGAAGCGTTCTTATTCTCGACTAGCCAAGCATAAAGAGTTTACTAGCTTTTCCAATGTTTAAGCGGACTTCCGTTTTGGAGAACTTATTCGATTTCATCAAATGAGTTTAAAAAAAATTTGATTACATAAACACATTTTTTCCATTAGAATATTTTATTTTCTTCATAATGTAAACAATTTTCCTTCAAAATTTTTCATATCGAAAAAAAAAAAAATATTCCACACAACTCATCAATAATCCATTTGAATTCATAAAAAAGATGCCACTCTGACTAGTACCTATAGTGATTTGGTTTAAATGGCCCAGTTTGGGGTACTCCGAGGTATTTCGATTGTTTATCAGTCAATTTAGTCAACTTAACACCTAATTTCTCCAAATGCAAACTGGCAACTTCTTCGTCGAGGATTTTCGGTAACATATGCACTCCAATTTCATATTGATCAGCCTTGGTCCAGAGCTCGATTTGGGCGAGCACTTGATTGGTAAACGAATTTGACATGACAAAGCTGGGATGTCCATGAGCACAACCCAAATTGACCAGACGTCCTTCAGCCAACAAAATGATGTGCCTGCCATTGGCCAAAGTATACCGATCTACTTGTGGCTTGATATTGATCTTTTCCTTGGCATTCTTGTTTAGCCAATCGACATCGATTTCGCAATCAAAATGACCGATATTACAAACAATTGAATCGTCATTCATATTAAGGAAATGCTGGCTTAAGATAATACTCTCGCAACCGGTAGTGGTGACAAAGATGGTAGCTTCTTTGCTGGCTTCTTCCATCGTTGTGACTTCGTAGCCTTCCATGGCAGCTTGCAGAGCAATAATAGGATCAACTTCGGTGACAATAACACGTCCACCAAAAGCACGAAGAGCTTGGGCACAGCCCTTGCCAACATCACCGTATCCAGCTACACAGCATACTTTACCAGCAATCATTACATCAGTGGCACGCTTGATACCATCAATAAGGGACTCACGGCAACCATATAGATTGTCGAATTTGCTCTAAAAAAAATTAATCAAATTAAATTTGTTTTAACTCCAAAAACAAATCTTATCTAAAGTTACCTTTGTAACTGAATCGTTGACGTTAATAGCTGGAACACCTAGGCGACCCTCTTTGAACATTTTATACAAATTGTGAACTCCAGTGGTGGTTTCCTCGCTAAGTCCACGAATTTGCTTTAAAAATTGAGGATATTTTTCGTGCACTAAATTGGTGAGATCTCCACCATCATCGAGAATCATGTTCAATGGTTGGTTGTCCTTGAACATAATTGTTTGTTCAATGCACCTGAAATTTAAAAAGAAATTTTAAATGATAATTATTGTTCATTTCATTTTTTGTTCTATATTTATCATACCAAGAATATTCCTCATCGGTTTCACCCTTCCATGCGTAGACTGGGATACCAGCTGCAGCAATAGCAGCGGCGGCATTGTCTTGTGTGCTGAAAATGTTACAACTTGACCATTGTACCTGTAATGATTTAAAATTGAAAGTTTATTATAATTTCATTTTATTTAATTTTTCTCCTCAACACGCTCTCCTCACTGATTATTTTTATAATTTGTCCAATAAAACAAGGATATTCAGAGAAAGGCGTGGGGCAAAGTCATTCCTGCTAGTAGTGGGACGTTATAAAAAAAAACAGCGGGCAAGCTACTTAAAATACCAACTTCTGGCCCTGAGAAGACTTGCTGAGAAACCAATAATGTTTTCTATGACGGTGGTCATGACCCAGAGTCTCATGTCTAGGAGACGGGGACTTAAACACTCCTACTCTACTGCTTCGCACTAAGACTTTAATTGTGGTGTTCGCGCCTCGGGTAAAGTTGACGTCCAAGAAACCATCAACTTTGCCCTTTTAACGAATTGTTAGATAAGCGCTTAGATATGCAACTACTTCATTTTTTTACCATCATTGGATCTAAGCCAATTTAATTTCTAATTTTCTTCAGCATAAGAAAAATTTCGAGTTTTATGATTTTTGGTTAAAAATTGCGATTAGGTTCTTTCACCCAGCTTTTTCATTTATTTTCTTCAGAAAATTTTAAAATCATTGGTATTCAAAAAAGAAATGTTAACAAGAGTTGTAGACAAAAAATAAAAATATAAAACATTCCTATGATCCAGTTGTCTATAGATAATATATAGAACTGATTGACCAAACAAAAGTATTTCATCATAAATGTTAATAATACACACGAGTATGCAAGGTAAGGTAGAGTGGAGAATATTTTAACAATTAACATATGTCCCTACCTCAGAACAGTTTCGCAAATTCAAAACAGATAACAAGTATTCTATATTATCTTCAAAAGCGTCATACCCAATTGTTGTCTAAATGTAAATCATTGTTTTTAGGTTAAAAAGTTATCGCGCTATGCTTATGATCTCTTGAACCAAACTAAAAGTTTATCACTCAAATAGACACGTTATAATGAATAAGCTAAAATTAAATATACCTTATGAAATAAACGAATATCCTTACCTCAGCCCCAAGTTCAACAAGGGTTTCAATGAGGACAGCTGTTTGAACGGTCATATGAAGACATCCAGCAATACGAGCTCCCTTCAAGATCTTTGATGGTCCGTATTTTTGGCGGCAAGCCATTAGGCCGGGCATTTCATTTTCGGCAATAATAATAGCCTTACGACCCCATTCAGCCAAGCTAATATCAGCTAGAAATTAAAACAAATAAAATATATGTACATAGTAATATATCTGTATAAGGCAATAAGGTTTCAATTTAACCTCAAATTTGTTTTGCCGACATGCATTAGAAGTTATTTGTTTAAACTTACCAACTTTGTATTGTGGTTTTGACATTATTATTTTGTTGTTTTATAAAGAGAAGATAAAACTTTATTTGTTAAAAAATAAATAATAAGTACAGAATTATTAGCTGCAAATTTAAACTAGCTGGCTGATGAAAACAAAGGCCGACCGCATGCGAGGACTCTGGAACTAAAAGTGAATTCTTGACATTTGAATTTTGAAGAAAGTTGGAGCAAAATGTTGTTGGAAGAAATTCCAGTGGGAAATTCTACTTGAACGAAGTTAATGAAAACAAATTGAAAATGAATGCATTCAGTTGCGAACAAAAACAAAACGAAATTTCAAAAAATTAAAATTAACCGTTTTCAAAAAAAAAATTGATTTTTTTTCATAAATACAAAAATATTCTTTTGCAAAGTCTTACATATATTATTAACATTTTAAAGGACCTCTTTCATAAGCATTTCGATCATTTTTTCAGCATGTTTAGGTTGTTCTTTTTTTTTACTTCGATATGATTTTTTTTTCCAAAATACATTTAACATTATAAAAGAATTTAAAAACATAGGAAAATTAAATATAATTATGATAAATACCTATTTACATACGAATATTAATTTTTTTAAATTTTGTTTCCTGTTCTTATTGTCTTTTTTTTATTTTTTTTTATAAAAAATGTTATGTGTGTTTAAGAAAACAAATTAATATTTAAAATAAATTATACTTAATATCGTAAGTAATTTTATATACTTCGAGTTGCACATTTTGCACGAAAAATTTATATTTACGAATTATAAGCGAAAACCAAAAAATGAAAAATGCATTTCGAATACAAAGTAACTGAATTATTTTTAAAAACCTTAAAATTAATTTTCTGAAGAATAATAACTGCCACGGGCATTGAACACGATACAGTTTTCCGGATAAAAAAACGATACTTTGCAAATAATCTAAAGTTCATAACGTAACGAACCAAGTCTCAATTTTGGTGAGAGCAAATTCATTGGATGTTGCAAAAGCTTTTTTTTTTTAAATGATAAAATTTACTGAATTTATTCTGAATTGGTTTATATTTTCTTTTGGATCTATGCAAAAACTTTTGTTTTCAAACAATTGGGACTAAGCTCATTTGAAACACAGAAATAAGAAAATACTTCCCCTTACTAAATTTAACTTCTTTTACTTCCAAAAATATTGGCCATTAGTTCATTATGAAAGAAGTTCCAATTTCTGTAGTACTTTTGGGATTAAGTTCGTGGGACAAAAAGTATTTTCAGGAATTGCTAAAAGAAGTATTTAAGAAATGACACTACTTTGTTACATAACCTCAAAAATAACGCATAACATTTTTCTAAATTTAGCAGGTGAAAAACCTTTCCAAAAATTTATTTAAAAAATTACCTCACGTTTAAAGTTTAAAATAGATGTGATGACTGCAAACAACTATAAGGTAATAATTCAAACGAAATACACCTGGGCTTGAACACAGGCTCAGATAAGTTACCTCATTATTTAGATAGATGCTGATAAACAGTTCAAAGGCTCAACTTTTTGTAGGCATTAGAACTTCTTGAAAACAACTAATTCTCTATCACCTACTGGTCATCATCACATGTTTTTTTTCTAGTTACATTTATCTCTACTGACTATAGCCGGAATTAACAGGTTAATTTCAATTATTCTTATCTTCTTGTCCATTAAAAAACTTGTTTATAATAAAACATTGCCAAAAATACAAAAATAGTGCCTAAGTAGAGATTCCGAGCATCTTAAAGTTACATAGTGATTTTGGTCGTCAAAGTGATAGTCAGCAAAATAAGAACTCATTTCGAGACAAACAAAAGGTAAGAATAGACAGAAATAATATTTTCAAAAAAAAAAAATACTTTACTGTTCGTTTTTTTTTTTTTTAAATAAAATCTGAATGGGCAAATTAGTTTTGAATACACATTAAATTTAACCAAATATTAATAATTATAAAAGGTTGAACAATGACGATGACTCGAATATATTGAATTTTTATTAAATAAAATAAAAAACCATTAAAATTTGAGTCAACTTGACACCAGACATAACAAATAGATTAAAAACAATGTTCCCCCACAACATAATGATCCTGGCGTATTCCAATAAATACAAACTAAAAAATAAACTAACAAGTGTTAAAGACAAAAAAAAAGAATTTAGAAAAATCAGGAGTGTATGAAATAAAATGCAATTGTGGGCTCAAATATTACGATCAAACAAAAAGATCAATTTTAATAAGGTTTAAAGGCTAAAACTAGGTAGATATATTAAAAATAAAGATACAAAAGAATCTGCGATTGCAGCTCATGCATTAGAAGAGCAACATTTACCAATCATTCTAAATGATGTTCGCCTCCTCTCAAGTGTATTTGAAAATAATAGACTTGAATCCATCGAAAGCTTTTATATACAAACAGAAAACTCTGCACTAAATGCAAATAATTGGAACATAGAATCATTTTTATTCAATTGTTTTTAACTTACTTTCTCTTTCACTCTACATTTTTCAAATATAAAATAATTTGCAATATATGTACATACCTAATTAGTCACTCTATTTATTTTCATGTAATTTGTATAGGTAATCATTGTTTATAGCTTCACTACTTCAACTTTATTATGTAATGTACATATTACAACTATATTACTCGGTCGAAATGCATTAAATAACAAAATTTATAAAGTTGACTCAAATTTTAATGGTGTTTTATTTTATTTGATAAAAATTCAACAAATATTAATAATTGATTTCTGACTATCGCTAATTTGTCTAATAAGAAACTTATGTACATATGTAGGTGTAAATATCAGCTTAAAATTTAAAACGATTAAAATTTAAATAGGTACGTGTTAAATATTGGTACAACCGAACACAATAAAAGTTGATTTAGACCCTGTTTAGATTGTGGCCTTCGTGAATTGTGAATGTTCGTTTTGTGACCCCGAAAATAGTGGGATAAAATGCTCCAAGCCCTGGATTGATCAGTGGATTGATTATTCGCACAATCGAATTTATTTGCTTTCTTGCTTACTTTCTTAGAGCAACAGCTAATGGTTTAACAATATTGAAAAATTATTAACAATTCCTATTCCTAAATTTTTTTAGTGTGACCAACTATGCTGACTTAGTTTTGTTTTAAAAAGATACAAAAAAAAAGTTTAAATGATAATTTCCATATTTTAGAATGAAATGTAAATTTAAAATTGAGTAATAATACATACATACATACATAATAAAACACATGCAATTAAGCTGGGGTGCCGTTAAACAACCGTAATAAAAAAATAACGCGTTTATACATTTACCCTATGACGATATGGCTTGTTGCTTGTTGTATTGGGCTCGATTTTTCAAGGCTAAAAAAACGACGTCTGGGCTGAATGATGTAGTCTTTGAAAAAATATGGAGTTTATGTAGTTACATATATGTATGTACAATATTGATTAAAAGGATTAAGAATATAAATAAATTATAAAAGATAAAATACATATAGTGAAAAAAAAAACAATTTATGCCTTTAGATTTATTAGTTTTTTTGTATTGCCAAGCTGAAGCTAAATAAGGGACATACATTGTTTGCTTGGGAAATATAAAAAGGGTTTCTAATTTGAGAAACAATGCAATTTAAATGGAAATAACCTTACAACTTTTTGAAATGTAAAGAATTGCTTAAGGAAAAATTGATCTGTCTTTGATATTTTTTTCTCTTAGGGCCAAAAAACTATGACAGGTTCCACTAGGCTGTAGTAAAATGGACATACAGGAAAACAGAATTGCCAGTTTCAATTATTTTATCTTCTTTATCATACTAAACCAATTTTGATCAATGTCATAAAAATAATCCTTATTTAAACTATACACATTTCTTGCGTTTTCTAGAAATCGAGTTTTTTTGCAAATAAAATTCCCAACGACAAGATGAAGTCTGTGGAATTTATGCTTACAATTCTCTTAGTAAAAGTCTTCATCATAACAAATGCTTTGAGTAAGTTTAAAAAAAAAATCTTTGTCTCTAACAATGAGAGCCAGTTTTGCAAATGTGGTTCAGCCTTTTGTTCAGTTTGTTAACTTGTAACTGATTTGGTGCATTCCATTGGGCTATCATCATATACCTCATAAAAATTTGAATATAAAAGTTGCTGAACCACTGTTTAAATTTTTGTACAACTAACCGTCATTAACTTATACCAATATTATAATATTGTATAACTGCGTCAACATTTAATCCTAACTTATAATTTCTAGATATACCTTCAACGAACAACGAGCCTCCGAAAATTATCGAAGGACCTGTAAGTACAACAGTCGTTGAAGGATCCGAAGTCATACTAAAATGCCGGGCATCTGGAAGTCTTACTATTATGTGGGAGCAAAATGGAAGGGCTATTCTACCATTTTTAGACTACACTTTTAAAATATTACCATCCGGTGATCTGAAAATTGATAGAGCGTATCTGCATATATCTGGAGAATATTCGTGCAGGGCAATAAATCAATACGGAGAAGTGAAAGAAAGTGCAACATTATACGTTAAACAGAAAACTCGAATTCTCAAAGAGTTGTCAAAATTTCAAAAAATGCGTGCTGGAAAAACAGCAAGTTTCAGTTGCAGATTTATTTCTGATGAGAGTCTATCTGTTGCCATTGAATGGTTAAAGAATGGAGAAGCTATTGATTATGAAAAGCAAGACAGATATAAAAAAGGAAATGATGGCTCACTTACAATATTGAACACGATTTTGCAAGATTCGGGTGACTACACTTGCGTGGCACGAACAAATATTGATGAAGATAGAGATGTGATAACATTGGTCATTCGAGATGTTGCAAATTCACCCATCATAGAAGACGTTATTTGCAATGGCCTTACAGCTGAAATTATCTGGAAATCACAGGGCGAAAATAACTCACCATTAGTATCTTATTATGTTCAGTACAATACATCAATTACGCCTGATAAGTGGGTAATTGGCAAAGATAGAATTCGTTCTACCAATTTAAAATATATCATGAAGCCGGGTGTTAGTTATTCATTCCAAGTTGTGACCCAGAATATGGAAGGCTTATCGGCACCATCGAAGCCCAGTAAGACCTGCACCACCCAGCCAGATGTTCCTCATAAGAATCCCGATAACGTCAAAACTGAACCAAATGACATAACAAAATTGGTGATCACATGGACTCCAATGCCAGAAATTGATCATAGCGGTCCAAAGCTACACTATCGAGTGTTTTGGAAAAGAGATGTTCCAGGAAGTTTGTGGGAATCAAAGGATGTTCTCGATTGGCACGAAAATAAAGTTGTTGTTGATGACCAGCCAGTGTTCGTGAAGTATCTTGTGAAAGTGGTTGCAATTAACGAGATGGGTGAATCTAAAATACCCGCTAAAGAAGTGATTGGGTATTCTGGTGAAGCTGAACCTTTGTTAGCGCCAGAAAATTTTAAATTGGTTGACTTAATAAATGAAAAATCAGCATTGTTGGAATGGGACCCTGTTAGCCCCGAATCATTGCAAGGACAATTTAAGGGTTACAAGGTTCAAACTTGGACCGCTGCTGAAGGTGAAGAATCACATCGAGAAATCCATGTAGATAATGATACCAATGAAATTAATCTTGATCAATTGAAACCTTATTCAAAGAATTTTGTGCGAATTTGTGCATACAATTCACGTGCTGATGGTCCATGGAGTCAGGTTATAAGCATTGACACACCAGAAGGATATCCATCCGAAATTCAGAATTTAGGAGTTTACGTACTAGGTCCATCAGAGATACTGCTTACATGGGATAAACCATTGGAGCCAAACGGGAAGCTAACAGGATACAATGTTTACTATCAAGACATTGGACGCTACGGATTGGGTGATCGAAGAGAAAGCCCTCAGATATTTAATGGAAAAGAAGCTACAAGCGCTAAAATAACACATTTATATCCTAATACGAACTTCAGGTTTAGTGTTTCGGCAAAAACATCTAAGGGAGAGGGAAGAGAGTGAGTTTTCATTATTTTAATATCTGTTTCTAGAAGTTTGTATGGTTTCTGTTTTTCACTTTTCAAGGTATTTTATTGAAGCCAAAACATTAGCAGAAGACAGGCCTAAACAACCATCAGAGCCAAACTTTAAATGGGAGCCATTGACAAGAATAAAGGTAACCTGGCAACCAATTAACGGTTCTCCAACTGGTACGCATTTCTTCACGCAATACAGGCAAGTAGAGAGTCGGTCTAGAATTTAAACACTAGACTACACGTATTTTTATAAGTGTAAATCATTAGGGGTGTTTCTGCAACCGCGCAAGCTAGTTTTAAGAACAAGTTTCATGAATGCTCCTTTTAAATAACCGAACTGTTCGTTCACAAATTTAAAGTCGAAATACAAATTAAAAGTTAAAATATACCGACCTTGGAGTAATATGAGTCCAAAAGGAGTACTCCTAAACTCGTCCTACATCTAAGATAAACATAACTTTTCTGTGATCTGCGAAATTATCTAATTTAATTAAAAAATTATTTTTTAAATGAATGCATTAATAATAATTTGTTTTATTGTTTTTTTATTTTCAGAGTTAAAGGCCAGACAAACTGGGAGGATACGCAAGAGCAAACACAAGCGGACGCCCTTATTGTAGAAGGATTGGAGAGGGATACCGTCTACGAATTTCGTGTTGTTTCGGTTTATGGAAGCTTTAAAAAAGAAAGTAAAATTCAAGAAATAAAAACACCTTAGTGTATTATATAGATAAATTACTATCAAATTGTTTTTCAATCAAAGCAAGTGCAGTTTATATTGAAACATTATTCAAATAAATACCACCGTCTCTCTTATATTTTTGTTTAAATGCACCTAGCCCAGTTGGAAGTTAGAGCAGTAGGAAAACACACAATTTCGAATATGGATCTTGACTCTCAGGTCAAATTTTTTTTTCACAAAAAAGTGTCATTTTGTACCTACTAAGTCCTATTTTAAAAGCTTTTTAAGAAACAAAAAGAACTGTTTATTTTTTTGAAGGAAAAAACGAACATTTATTAAAATTTGAAACCGCTACCATGCCAGCTGAAAAACTTAAGCTTATTTAGTTTTTAAGAAGGCTTTTAGATATGAAATTGACATATTTTGTATGGAACAAAAGTCATTTTGAGTGTTAAAACCCTGTTATAATTTAAAAGCATTTGGTGTAATCGGCCCTTAGAGGTTTTAGTTAAATAGCAGGATTGGGGCTGATTAGCTAAATCCATGTTAAACAAAAATTAAACTATGGATTCTCGGAAACATTTTTTTATCACTTAAAAATTAAATGTATATCTTATGAGAATGAACCTTTTTTTATCGAACTGTGAACGAACCCCATGTGAAAAAAATGTAAAATGTACCTTTGTATATGAAAACTATAGTACTCTCATGGTGGAAGTCGAATGGGGCGACATCTAATGTATGCCGGCAACCCTTACTCTTTTTTTTTGTGGAGAGCTTATGGAGGTTTTAAATGATATTTATTGATATTTTTTGGATGCAATTATCCAAAAAATAGTCTCCTCTTGCTCCTACCACCAATTTTCGACGCTTAAAGACTCACCAAATCGAATTTTACACCTCACATTTTGCAGCGCCACCACCAGGATCCGGGCAATTCTAAAAAAAACTCGCCATGAGAGTACTATAGTTTTCATATACAAAGAATGTACCTATATCTTTGTATATAAAATCTATAGGTTTTATATACAATGCCTATATTCAATTACTTTTCGCGATGAAAAAAGGAAAAAAAAAACACCAAAGAGAATTCTGAGTGTTGAAAAGGATTTTAAGCTGTTAAATTAATCTGTCTTTGCCGAACCACCGCGATTTTGTCGCACACTATCGAACGTCTGATTGGTTTACCACTTAATTTATCATTTATTTGCACAAGTTAGTAAAAAGGAGCAAACGCGTCTGGTATACTTTACCATTTTACCAGATTATCAGCTTAGGTGGTTGCATGAATACCCAAGTATGTTGTTTTTATTTACCACCCCGTGCTGTTATTACTGTAATCGGTCTCATCGGTACACTCAATGAAAAAAAAGTAAGTGATATTATGAACGCTTATCATCGAAATTAATCATTTGGCATAAAGAAACGAATTATATTGTATACTGTATAGCAGACAGAATTATCAAATTTAACAAAACCGCACTGTACTCATTCATTTTTGAAAATTATACTTGGCAGCATTTCCCATAAAACTAACTTCTCTTTGAACCACTTTATACAAATGGTTCAAGTACGAGATATGCTGAATATGCAGCCTACTTAATAAAATACTATCTGTCTCACTCACACACAGGTGGTCGTGTTTACCATACCTTCTTCACAACAGAAGTTAATTCCGAAATCCGAAATTGTCAACAAAATAAAAAAAAAAAACGATGAACCAAGAGAAATGAGGTAATCCACCGCTTCCAACCAAAATTGACAAATCATTTGAAATCAAACGAAAGCGAGACAGAACACCGAGTGGACGTGTCGACGCCGGAGCTTATATTTAAATAAATTCTCGGTGTGTTGTGTTTTTTGTGTGGTTGTTCCTGTTTAATTATTATTACAAATTTTTTGTTGTAAGTCTTTCTTTTGTCTGATTCATCCTGCATCTTTTTTGTAAATTGCTTTCAATTATGACCAAGTTAAGCAAAACATAGCACAAAGCAAAAAAAAAAAAGACAGTGTGTGTGTGTTAAACGCCGCGCCCATATAATTAATTACTTTTTGTATCGCGAGTTTCGACACCCTGTGCTCTATGCACAAATGAAATCATATTTTTTTTTATTAATTTAGTTTTAAGCAATAAACTTCCTTATTTATTTATTTTATATATTCATTTTTCTAAATTCCCTCCCCCTCCCAGAGAAACGACTCTATGATTATTCAGGAATAAAACGAGGAGTTTTCTGTATAATTAATTCGGAATTGCTTTCCATCTCGCTTTATCTCATGGTTTCTTGACTCTTCAGCGCCAGCCAGGTCTCAAACCAGACCAAGAGACTGACTGAGACCAGTCCAGTTGTTGTGTGTACTCCTAAATACGAGTTTATCGTGCAACATAAAAAAAAATTGAAATTACGTGAAACGTGTAAACGTGTTCCTTTTTTTTGGGTGTGTTTGTGTTAATTAAAGTGCAATTTTTTTTATTTATCTTTTCATATGAATTAAATAAATACCATCTGCATCTTTTCGAATTACAAAAAAAAAAAACCAAAAGCTCGTGCAAGTTTGTGCAGACTGTCAACCAACGCATTCCTTTACACGAATTGAAGTTTGAAGGCGAAAGCGAGAAGGAATCTAATTTGTGAAACAAGGATAACGAAGCAAGGTGGGTGAAATTAATTCATGGACAAAAATTAATTTTTTTTCTTGTTTTTTTTTTTATAAACATACATACCTATGCACTTACTAACTGTTGGAAAATCGGGTACACCTGAACTCAATTTGAAAACAGGTGAAGTGAAAACTAGCTTTGTAGCTTAATAGATGAAAAACTCCAAAACCAGATTGTACCTACCTCTTATATGAGCATAAATCTAAAATAAAATATTGTTTTGTGTCTTTTTTTTTGTTATTTGAAAATGAGTTTAAGCTTGATAATGTTTTAAGCTTTATTCAAAAAAAAAAAAAAAATAAGCTGCCTACCATACCTAGGTAGGTATGTGTTTTGTCTTCATCTTGTTTTTCGTATAAAATCTTGTTGGTGATGTGATCAAAAAAAATGTTGTTAGCTATTTGTTTTCAATTTCGAGAGAACGCCGCGACTCAAAGTTGACGTCATTGTTAAAATTAGGCAACGATTGTTGTGGCAAATGATAAATTGGAAAAAGAAGGAAGGTTTGGTAGAGGTATCTTCGTTGGCCGATTGCCGCCGTCGCGCCGCGCGCCGCATGGACGCTGGGAATGGTATGGTGTGCTTCGAATTTGTCTCGAAACTAAGGTGCCTTGAGCTTGAGGGTTTTGAGCTTTCTCTGGGTTTCTGTTCCATTTTTTTTTTTTAACAAAATGCATTGTTGCACTGAAAGTTTGTTTTGAAAATAGAATTTAGATTTGTTTAATAAAGATAAGCTTAAAAAAAAGTACTTATGTACCTATGTCATATTTATTAGATTATTTTCCACTTAGGCACTATCTGACTACTTTTTAATTGTTGGGAATTATGCTCTAGGTACATACATATTTAATAAAAAATTAATATCACTTAATTGACGATTAAGACAATCTACTCTTATTTATCAGTTTGGCAGATATTAGACAACAATAGTACATTTTCTAGAGTTAAACAGTTTTTTTAACAAAAATTAAGAAGAAAAATAAATTTTGCGCTTCTTTTTATTGTCGGTAGTAAATATTAAATTGTAAATTGAAATTTTATTAATTTTGAACAGGTTAAACATTGAGATGTTTTTTTTTTTATTTTTATATGAAAAGAACCATTAACTACAGAGCTGAGAGCACGTACCTACAAAAGTTTCAATACCTATAGGTAGCTACATTTCAAGAATAAATAATCAAGGAATATTTTTGAATAGGTACATTAAATTTATGAGAATCACTTTTATTAGCTCCTTATGACGCCATAGATTGCTACAGTTTGCAAACTAAATTCCCAAATCTGTATTTAAGCTCAAAAACAGACAAATCAACGATCTTGTTTATGAAGATAGTAGGTACGAATGAATGAAATCATCGAAATCATAATATCATTAAATTCATGAAATTCGAAAACCTACGTAAGGTTAGGACCTCCCTATACCTGTAAGATTGTTTTTTTTTTTTCAATTTGATTGGATACTTAGTTTATTTTATAAAATATTGTTTTTTTTACCAATTGGTCACTTGTAAGTTTTTAAGAATAACCGATTTTCATTTCCTCTCAAAAAGTGACTTTTTTTTTAAGTAAGGGTCATTTAATTAAACTAAATTAAAATTTATGAAGTATTTAAGTTGATTGTACGATTTTACGTTAAAGTTTATGATAAAGAAAAACTAGATCATAGGAGTTTAATTAGAGCATAAATATTTAAGATTGGTTTGAGCAAATAACTCAAAAAAATTTAATATCAAATGATACAATAAAGATTATAGGAAGGTACCTGCCTATAATTAAATAAAAACGTCAATTAGAAATTGAATACACTTAAAATATTTATTTAAACTCTTTGTGGATATTCTGTATACCTAGATAGTTTGAAAAATACATAGCTATTTTCGCAATAATTAAATGATTTTTTTTATTGCCTTCTACTGAGCAATGATTTTAATGTTTTCTTAGAGAACGTTTTACTTAATTCATAGATCATGTGTTCGGAAAAGTTTCAAGTTATGTATGAAGACTATTTAGATAAGTAATTCAAATCTTGTTGAACTGAAAACTCCATAAAAGTTTTTAAACAAATTGCAATATTGGCCTCAAACGCCGGCCATTATAGTACACGAAACAAATGAAGTTATGGAACTTTTTTTTGTTGAATGAATTAAGACCGTGGTCTAGTCATATTTTTCGATCGCGGCCTTATTTCATTCGTACAATGGAAATAAAGGCCCAATACCGGTCGGGGGGCGATTAGATGTAAACGTGCTTGGGCACCCAAAAGAATGTTTAGCTGTTTCATTGCAAGCGGTAATGTAGAAATATGTGTTAAAATTGTAAATAATATGCGCTCAAAGGAACAATGGTACAACAAAAACTAATCCGCTCCTGGATGAGAAGTATCAATTTTGACATGAGTATTTAAAGACCCGCATGACTATTTTATATGATTTTTTTTTAATTAATTATGTTTGTGGAATTTGTTTCCACATCTTTTGTTAGACGCTTCAACCATGTGTGGTGATTGCGATTATTTTCCTGTATGTGATAGTTTATCTCATCATTTCTTTATCAGCATCTTAATGTAGTTAAAAAATAATTAAAAACAACAAAATGAGCTAATTGCATGTTGGGTGTGCGCTTATGAAATACTAGTATTGATGAGTCAGCTATATTAATTTATGCACGTTTCGGATATCATAAACACATATTTTCTTGAAACAATAATAAATTTCATCTATAGCTACAAAGTTCAATTAAAATTCACTCAAGTTTTCAATTGCAACCCCCCCAAAAACAAAATTATATCTAAAATACAAAATACCCCACTTGATAGATCCGAACGTGTGATAAAGCAAATATAATAGGAAATGAATATATACCGAATGGCTTAACATACATATATATTTAGTATCTAACCAATTGACTCATTTAAACGGTGTGTGTCGGTTGGTTTTGGGTTCGTGCAATGGATACGTGCCTTGCTTCTGCAAATAGAGCGGCAAATATACGAAATCTTACTAAAGCCGGCAAAAATTGAAGATTCATTTTGTATTAAATATTCTTTTCTATTTTTAAATATATATATGTATATAAGAAAACTTACATGGGAATCATGTACATATATAATATAAAGACTTGTATCTACTTACATTTAGGTTGTAAATGTGAATAGCCTTGCCATTCTATTCATTGACTCATTCAAATGAACTTAATAAGTTAAGTGCAAATGAACAGATGATGAACCTACATAACGAATCTTGTTCTTTTTTTTTTTTTGTATAATAAACTTCTTAACAACAACCAACTAGGTGCTCTCGACTTGAGATGCTTGGAAAATAGTTTTGTATATAAAATGAAGGAAGCAATGATCTTTTAAGTAAAGTAGTCAATTTATAAGACAGTAGGTAGGTATATTTTATTTTTTTTTTATTTGAACTTACATATTATGTACATAATGTTTAATAGAAATTGTTGTGTCTTAACTAAATCTAGTTAACTTTAAGTTGACATTGACCAATTGGCCATTCAGAGAATATATTTTGAATTAAAGGGTTTGGAAATAAGAAAAAGGAATGCAGACAGTAAATTTTTGTTTACCAATTGTTGTCCACTTTAGATTAAAAAAAAACTCTTACTACTTTCATTCGGATTTATGAGTTGGTCTTAAAAGTTTTATCAAAAAAAAAAAGAGTTTTAAATCCCAAATATCGAGATGTTGGAAGTAATTTTAACGGGCTTAGAACTAATGCAGTGCACGCAGCAATTTTTGAACTTCTTACTTAGAATTTCAAAGAAATAATTTCGAATTAATCAGGGCCCTATTTCATAAACATTGACAAGTGACAATTTGTCACCTGACAATTTGTCTAGTGACAATTCTACAATTTTCACTTTTCTGTCCCATAAAAAATTTGACAAATTTGTAGAATTGTCGGGAAATTTGCGACAGTTGTCAAGTTTCTGGATCATAAAAAAATTGTCATGACAATGAATTGTCAAGAATTTTCCGACAATTGTCACGAATTTTCTGACATTTGTCGTGACAATTCTTTTATGGGACAGGAAAAAATATGTAAATTACAAATTTGTCAATATGTCATTGACAATTGTGACAGGCAAATGAGCTTCGGTCAAGTTGAGATAGAGAAGTGACTAGTATCATTCAACATGTTAGATGTTATTTCTTCGGGTGAAATTGATGAAGATATTCAAGTGGAATACCGTGTTGTAAACCCTCGAATTTTTAAAGAAAGAATTAACAATGACTTTTTAGCAATTCTAAAATGACAATTCTACAAATTTGTCGCATTTGTCTGACAATTGCTTGGATCATAAACATTGACAGGTGACAATTCTACAAATTTGTCACATTTGTCTGACAATTGCTTGGATCATAAAAATAGACAAGTGACAATAATTGTCATAGTATGACAATGACAAATTTGTCACGACATATTTGTCATTGTCATACTATGACAATGTCACCTGTCAATGTTTATGAAGTAGGGCCCAGATCCACCAGATCCAACATTATGATGATAGACAAAGCCAAAAAAGAAGGTACCGCAATTCTGTCGATCTGCTCCTTAACCTACAGCTTAAAGTACTGTAGTGATCTTCTTCAAACTTAAAACTTAAGGTTCAAAGATAATGCCCTAGCAACGGCTATAACAATTTTTTTCTGTTTTCTCTTGCACGGCTTGATGGATAACGATCAAAATTTTTATGAAAGAGATCGTAGTCTTAAGATTTCAAAAAATAATTATGGGATATTGAAAAAAATACCAATTTTGAAGACGTTATAAACTTGAATACTTAAATATCGATGATTAAATTTTTATTTACATAAGATAATGTGCATTTGTTTGATAAATTTGTAAATATAAAATATTTGAAGCGCCACACCTCGAATTTTATATAAAAATTCATTTCTTCAATGTGATGAAAACAGTAAACAAAATTTAAAAATAACTGCAATTTAAAATAAAAAGAAATAAAAGATAAAAAAATCACTGATTTATTTTGCTATAAGAGAGATGGAGACACAAATTTTATTTGGAACACAAAATTTTTTTTATTGCAAAAATAAATAAATTTTTGTAAATTGGTTTTTTTTTTCTTTCAGAAAGTAAATGAGAATGATATCATCATCAGCATCACCAGCAAAAATCATGGTCTGGGGCCCCTCTCTCATTCAATTATTATTTTTATTTGAAACAAAAAAAAAAAAAAAAAAATCCACAAATAAGCAGATAATATCATATATGTACAATGGTAGAAGCGTAGAGCACTGTCAGCTATGGAACAGATGCCGACTAACGACGACGGCGACCAATATAAAGCTCACGCACATGGTCTGGTCCTCTTGAATTTGTGTTGTTTTTTTTTTTTTTTGTTGGATACCAATTTGATCTTTCGGAATATTTCGATGCTTTTTGAATCGTTGATACAAATATATGTACATAATATTATGTACAAGCTTTTAAATATCTAAGCTGTTTATTTGAATTTTTTTTAACTATGTTTAGTTGGTAAAGTTGATCAGAACCAGGTTTTTTGTTTTAAATCCATGAATTGTAGAAATATTATATATATAATAATTTGTATAAAAGAAAAATGTAGGAGAGAATTAGTTTAATAGTCGAAATTTAAAAACAATTAATTTTAATCAAAGGGTACGGTGTAGTGCTAAACTGAGCAAACAGAGACGCCTAACCATTTTTCAACTTGTTAGCATTAGTGGATTCTGATATATTGGGTTTAAAAATCACACAAAACGTAACTGAGTGGACTGACCAATCTTTTGGTTTTCCACCCACAAAAACAGAAATTAGAGAGCTAACTTTCTCAGAACTGTTGTCAGATACATGAAGTTATTCCGAATTCAGATTGCTGTAGAATGATGACATTTGGTAGAGCAGTGGGGCTTTCAGTGCATGTATTGAAAAGAATAGAGATTTTTTGGGTGTTTGATACGCCCACTTTCTCAGAATTTTATATTTTATAGTTTTCTAGCACGATAAATTGCTGTTGTTCAATATATTTATTTAATTTATGAATTATTAATATGAAATTTTGTTTAAATTTTTCCAAGTGTCAGATCTTTTTTTTTCTCCGAGTATTAAAGTTGGGACCTTCCGAATCTCAGCCTAACACTCTCCCTCCTCTGTGCCAATTCGCAATAGGAAACTCAAAAGTTAATCATCTCAAATCTTAGATAAAAGAATTTCCTATAACCTTATCTAAAACTCAAATTATTTTTAATTGAAATTTGAACTTTTTTCTGCAAAGTCATCATATCGATTTAAATTTTCATGTTCAAAATGAAGAGCTTTATATAAAATTGAAAGTATATAGGCACCATACCATTTTAACCTACAAAACTTTTTATTCCAAACAAAAAAAAAAAAGCTATCCCTATTATTATCATCTGCTCTGCAGAAGTTTTATGTTAAAAAAAAAAAATTCTGTGCGGTCACAGCATAAATTTAAGGTTGGCAATTATTGTGGTTGCGCAGACATTTATGACCCCATTCTAGATCAAGGCAACGAGATGTCATGCAGTTTTATTCAATTTCTGGTTAGGTATAGGTTTAGTATCTATCCTATGTGAAATTTTCATCTATATACAATCAACCTATACCCACTTTTACCAACCTTCCATCTGAATGATAGTATATTGTAACAAATAAATTGGTTTCTGGACTGGTAGTCATAATACGAGTATAGCACACAAATAATTGTTCCGGTGTCTGCACATACTTTGGATTGTTGCTTCAAATGCTCTTTGTACATGTCTATATGTACATATGTTCCTATGTAATACAGATTTGTAGGTATATATTTGACCCAGAAAGGGGTAACAATAATAAATAATGTATATTGTCGTCTGAAATATTGGTCGAGGGTATAAATGTTGTTAGCAATTTGGTATTTTAAGTTCCTTATGCGGGAAAATCTAAATCTATGCCTATATGTCCTGGTGGTTTACACAGCATGTGTTCTATTAGATATGTTCGAGATAATTAAAAGGAAGAACCAACATATTATTCGTATTGCTATCGAGTGTGGATAGGCAACTTCAATCCAAATTATACCTATTTATGATCATTATGCCTTTCCTTATACACCAGACAATCTCCACAAAATATTACATTAAATGGGCCGTTCTTACACAATTCAAGATTAACGTTTAATGTTATGCAGGGTGTTTCCATTAAGAATGATCCAAACTGTATAAATGATATTGAAGGCCAGCTCGTAAATTAGTAACTTGTTCATACCGAATCAGAACAGTTTTCGAGTAATGACTAAAAAAATCTCTGCTCAAAAAAAGTGTTTCCTGTCAAAGAGCTTATCGAAAACAAAAACTTTGGATTTGGTAACTGCCGTATACCTTAAACAACATCAACAAAAAAAATTTATGAAAATCCTTAAAGCAGTTATCAAGATAGATAAATTTTAGGTTATGTTTTTTAAAATTTTCGACATACAATAAGGTTTTTTTTTAATTTTTAAAATCATGTGTCAAAAACGAGACCTAAATTTCAGAATTTACAAAAACAAAGCTTTAGATCAATTAAAACTTCATTTCTGACGCATAACTTTGAAAAAAAAGGAAGATATTACCTTTAATATTTGTACTTTGCATTTCAGTTCCCTGCTTAAAATTTCCAAACTTAAGTTTAGCAAGTTTTTGTTTCGATACATGTTCTCGTTTCGCAAAATCATCATTTTACTAATTTCATATCGCAATATTTTTCTCGCATTTCATTATTTCGCATTAAATTGATAGTTATGTGTTTTTATTATAATTTGGCCATTTCTTAACTTCACAAAATACTAAATTTCGCGCGAAATTCATTAAAATGTATTTACCAAATAATAAAATGCGAAACAGTGAAAAATGAAAATGTATTTAGCGAAATAGAAAGTTACGAAGTAATGAAATTGCGAAATAATAAAATGGAACTTAACGAAATACAAGTTTACAAAACAGTAAATTATAAATTAGTATATTGCAAATTACAGCGCAATGGAACTATTGCGAAATTGTCGCCGGTTGTCGAGGGTTGATTTAAAATCTAAATGAAAATTTGCGAATCAGTCAAAATTTATTTTTGATACTTGGGATGATTTGCAAAAAAATGACCGGCACCGAAAATATGTATATCCAAAAATTCCCCAAACGTTTGGGAAAAAACTTTTTCTATAATAAAAAAAATTATCTAATTCATCCCGTTAAGAAAATAGCAGAAACCCTATTTCATTCTTTAAATGAAGATGGTGAAGACAATAAAAAAAATTGTTTCCCTATTTCCAATTTAAATTACCATAGGAATATCTTTATTCACGACTGACTCTATTGGACTGAACTCATTTCTCAGCAATTTAAATAAATGATCATCATTAACAAAAATGTTCTCGAATAATGTGGATTCTATGTACCAAATTAAATATTAATATAAATTTAGGAACCTTTTATTTTTCATCCTCAAAAAATCTCGTCATTTCATGTTAATATTTTTCTAAATTATTTTTCCTGACAAAATATCATTTTGGGTGCTTCATCATCATCATCCATATTACACCACACCTGACTAGACAACATTTCTTTTTCACAATGAAAATCCATGACGCATACAATTTTCTCATCCACATAGTTACACCCACTCCCCACTGGTGATACGAACGGACATTTAAAATCTAATTTATATTTCCTTATTATGGTTAATAATAAAAATAAAACTTTTTTTTTTTCATTATTATCACATATTTTGGGCATTTTTGTTGTTTCTTTGAATATAAGAAATAAAAAAAATTCCGACCCTGAATGAAAAATCAATATTTATTTTCATTTCATTATAATAATTCCTGTAGACGAACACACAAGGGTGTATGGCCTGAAGGAAGATATCGATTTTTGTTTGCAGTTAAGCGCACAAAGGCTCCACATGATTTCGTCGTTCTCCATAATGTATAAGTATACTTACTCCTACTTTATATACGAAAATAACCGAACAGGATAATACTACACGAACGAAGATGGTTTATTGAAGAAGAGCTTAAAAGCTTTTTGGTGTTTGTATCCTGCCAGTGTTGCCAAGGCTTCGTGAATGTCATTTAAAAAAAAAAAAAAAAATGTGACAAAATTAAAAATTATTTGAATTTATTTCCAGCGAGGATATATTTTACTAGACACATTATTTTATGTAGTTAGTATGTAGAAACTTTTTCTCACATCCAACTACATACAATTTTTTCGACAAAAAGTTGGTAAAAACAATAGTACGAGTAGTGTGTTGAACATTTAAAAGTTTTTGTTTGACATTGTATTCATTATGACACTAGCATCTACTAATTTGTCATTATTCTGTTTTTTTTTTGCATTTTGTTTGAGCACTGAATGTTTTGAAAGTGGGTGTGTTCAGTTAATTACGAAATGTCCACTAGATTATAGAAAGATTATTATTTTTTTTCACAAGTGCAAAAATATAATAAAAAACAGATAAACACCGTAAAAAATAAGTTGACACAAAATATGTTGTCACTAATAAATATAACACAATGGCAACACTTATTGTACAACTTGTACTTTTTTTTGTATATGTTTACGTAGGTACAAAATGAGTATTAGGTATGTTTGTCCTACTATGTGAATCGTGAATGAAATAATAAATGTCAAACTCTGCCCCCCCCCTTCGAACTTTTTTTTTTTGTTCATTTCAAACAATAAAACAAAAGTTCATAACCCTGTGCGTATACATATTTAATGACATCATACTTTTGTCGGATTTTTGTTTGAATAATTATTATAACTTTGAACGCAAGCCAACATTTTTTTTTATCTGAAGGCTAAATAGTTTAGATGAAACTTGAAATAGAGACATTTATTCCAAATTATGGTGTTTCGAAAGTACATAGCATCTTATGGGAATTTTTCTTTTTCATTAAAGCTTTTCATGTGTGGTTTTCTTTTTTTTTGTTGTTTTTTTATAATCTTTATTGCGATATTATAAAGATGATATACATATATGTATGTAGGATTAGAAGACCGAAAAAGTTTGTTTATTAGATTCTTCGTACATAAGCAGATATTATATTGGAATGATTTTCTTAAAAAACCTTAAATTATTGATTTGGAGATTTCACAATTTTTCAGTAATGCAGTTGATGATAAATGTTAATATTTTCAACACAAATTCTTAGAAATATGCTCTGCAATTTGGCGTATGCGTATGGAAAACTAAATTGAGAAAGAAGAATGTTTTTACGACTTCAATAATTTTGCAATAAAAAAAAAAAAAGATACAAAAATTCAATATTTCAAATACGTAGATCACACTGACTGGATGAGAGAATGATTTATTGATTAAGTCTGTAGGTGGTTCAAAAAATTTTCAAATTATTTTTGACACCTTTTTTCACAATTTTTTTTTTGACAAACTTTTTTTTAATATTTTTACTTAGGACTAGTAACCATAACATAAAAATTGATTCTATTAAAATGAGAGTTTATGGCAAAATGAGTATTTCGAGAAACCATTAAAGGGTAACAAGAACCTTCCAAGCAATTAAATGTCAACTAAGAAATTGCAGAAATGCTAGCAGTTCGTGTATAAACAGTAACAGTATTGGGTTGTTGTAAAGTTAGCTAATAGTACAACCCATCTAGGTGCAAATCGGGGGTACATCGCAAAAAAATTGTAACAGTTTAAAATGAAATCAATTTTTTTAATTCCTGTTGATCGGAGAAAAAAAAAAGTGTTGAGGCAACATATATACAGAGTCAAGTTTATGTCCAAGGAGATATAGAGGGCAACAAAGTTCGCATATTTTTCAGAGAAATAAAATTACTACGACTTTGTACTACATATCTAATACTATACACTTAAAAATTAACAATTATTTTTTTCCCAAATCCAAAAAGTATTGGTTTTGGAAATTTTGATATGCAATATTATTATTCTATGACGTATGTACTAACAAAGATTTTTTACTTTAAATTTTTATTTAAATCTACCGCAAGCGTTTGCGCTGGTTTTCAGATAAATAAATTTTGTCGTTACGCTTATATTACAGGTACCGCCATTTTTGGGCCGAAAGCAATCCGTGTATTGTATTGATTTTCACTGCTCTTCATAATAATTACAAGGCTCCCGTTTCTGGCTGTCATTTTACTCTCCTTCTTCTCTCCACCTCTCTGTAATCTTTCTCACCTCTTCTACTTCTTTTATCTCACTCTCCCCCACCCGTCTGACCTGCATATATTATTTCCCTGATTTTAACTTGTTTTGTTGATGGTACTGCCTTTAGAATCAGAATTTAAAATACTTCAATAAAGCGAAGAACAAAATTTCCCACAATATTCAGTGATTTTATTGCACCTTCAGAGACAGAACCACTTAGATGATTGAATATAATGTATGTACGCAACGTAGTTACTTTCGCATTACCTCTATTTAACTTGAAGAATGAATATTTTCATAGGAAATCTCTTCCAAAAAGACCCCCAAATTAGACCCAACCTTATTTGTGCCCTAACGCGCTAACCCTTAGCTCAGCACATTCCATCGAATATATACAATTGAAGTGATAACCACCCTTCTTATGTACCAAACCAAATTTTACACCCTCTTGCTTATGCAGTGCACATAGTAACAATTTTTCGTCAGTTAATTAACTAGTTATAATTTAGATATGGATGTAATCCCATTCAAACGACATTTCTTCTATATATTTTCAAGATTAGATTAGAATCTAGTTTAACAAGTTCCATTTCAATTATATCTTCACTGCCGTATCTTTTAATGAAATGACCTTTTTTTAAAAGGATGATTCCCCAGGAATGGACCCTTAATCGACTGTATAACGAACGAATGCGACGAGACTTCGACATTTAGTATCTTCGTGTTTTGCATTCATCTGTCATATAGCTGAAACTTAATAGTTCACTGGCATGTAAAGAATGAAATTAGTCGAAATTAAATTGTACCCGCATGTTTTTTCTTGTTGTTGTTGTTGTTGTTGTATAATCGTATTTGTAAGTACTATATTTGAGAATAAGTATAATGAATGCTCTGTCCTCAAATTCCAAGCCTGCATGAGTCAGCAAAAAATTATGTTGAGTATCAAAGGTCCTCTATTTCCTTAATGAATTAAATAAAATTCATGAATAGTTCTTTTTTTTGGTGAGAAATGAGAATATTGAGTGTGTTTTTTTTTTATTACATTAATAAAACATTTTTATGCGGAAAACTGTTTCAGCCTATGTAGGAATAAAAAACGAAAATTGTGTTTCTTTAATTAATGATAATTTTTATCATGTCAGAGGTAATTAAGAAAATCAGAGAAAAAAATTTAAGTAATTGTTTGTGTTTAAAGTGTGTCAATTAATTATTAAAAAATTAAAATATTTTGGAGACAATGTTGTTGAAAGTTTTACATTTTTTTTGGTATAAAAACAATGAGAAAATAAAAATAAATTGATTTATGTTATTTTTTTTTATAAATCTTGACAAGGTAACGAGTAATAGACAGACACCAGTACACCAGACAATAAATTCTTGTTTATATTCACTTAGTATTAAAATGATTAGTTTTATAATAAATCGTGACATATTAGGATTTTCAATTATAGATGTTTGAATAAGAAAAAAAAAAAACAATTAATTTGCTGGCTTACCACCCAGGTAAATTGAAAGGCTAGAATACTAATGACGCTGCGCCTATTTTGTTAGATTTACCTCAGTTGATTGGAATTATTTACTATAATAGCTTTGGCTCCTTTTTTTTATGAAAAACCTCTGTTGAAATGTGACTTGAAGGAATTGCAACTTTGTTGTAGCTCATCTTATTAAATTCTTTACCTTATTTTTATATATTTAAATGGATTATTTTTTATTTACTTTTACAATGTATTAAAACTGTTTAGTTGGTAGCAAGGGACTTACATATGTATGTAGTGCTAAAATTTTTTAAATTTTTTATTTAAAATTAATATGCATTAATAACCATTATACCTGTCCATGTCCATATTTCTATTTTAAAAAAATCCGATACCTGCCATATTACCGTTAAGTAAAAACATATTTATCTCGAAAAAGTCTTTAACGATTTTGATGAAATTCAGCAGAGTTTTGAAAGTAATAAGATTTATGTATTTGCTCAAAAAATATTTTGCAAAGAACTTGTTAACGGTACATGTCATAGTTTTTTTTAGTTTTCGATTATCAGCACAACTCAATTCATAACTTTTTTTAAAGTGGTCCTATATATTCTTAATAACATCCCATATCAATATTTTCAAAACATTTTTTTGGATTATCAAATTTTTTTTGAATACGGTAGAATTTTTTT
Organism: Syrphus vitripennis; assembly: GCA_958431115.1. NCBI lineage: Eukaryota > Metazoa > Arthropoda > Insecta > Diptera > Syrphidae > Syrphus > Syrphus vitripennis. The sequence goes on from OY288110.1 coordinate 86,594,422, forward strand.
TGTAATTTTGTTTTTAAATGATAAAAAAAATTTAAATATAAAAATATATTTTTTGAAAAAAAAACGACCAACGATTGTCCTTTATTAAAAATCTCAGTAATAGCTCAATATTTAAATCTTATTGTTTTTTATAGTTTTTTGTTTGTGTATTTCTGCGGAACACCGAAAAAATCATACTTCTACGTATACCAATTATTGAAATTAAAAATCAAATTATTTTATTGATTTTTGAAAAACTTGCTTAATTAATTATAAAAAGAATTCAAAATTGATAAAAATAGATACATTTTAGCCCCATTTCAATAAATGTTTTAGTCCCAAAATATATTATTTCTGAGGGATGAAATGAAACAGAAAACTGGGTTTTCTTCAAACATCCAAACTCTTCAAACTGGATCGATTGTTTTGAAAACTCAATAATTTTGGAAATAATTCAGCCTACTAGAGTTTTAGTACAAAAAAAAATGGAATTAGAACTTTTTTTGGCCTAATGAAGTTCTTTAACCCCGATTGCTTTATTTTTCCCTTTCCTAATCCACAAAAAAAAACTTTTAAAAGTACATAGTGCATAAATATATGTAGGTACATATGTACGTATGCACTATACATTTATCAAAAAGTAAGTAACAGACTTTTCATTTTGAACAGGGCTTACAATAAGTCTTTTTTTTTTTGTATTTGATAAAATAAAAGAACGTCAGAAACACCCAATCACCGACAATTCAACCGAAAGTAATTACATCTGAATGCAGATTTCTATAAGCATATACTATATTCAAATGGCTTGTATATTTTCCCGTCCTCAAAATTTTCCCCGATCCCGATTAGACCAACTATAACATCAGCCTGATACAGACGGGACGGGCGAATGCCTGCCATTAGAGTGCTTACTAGAAACTGGGAGTGCGGGGAGAAAAAAAAAATAAACTAGTTTTTCCCTTCACTAGGAATTGACTGGCGTGCAGGTTGGGTATATAGTATACGGATGACGCTTCTTTGGGTTTCAATCTAACGTCATATATGTACGTACACCCTGGGTCATTTTATTGAAATCGCATTTTTTTCTTGCGAAATATTTTTGTTTCTTTTTAGAGATTTATTCTTAAATTTCGTATTTTTTTTTAACAAAGTTACTGTTTTAAAAATAAACACCGTGACTTTTCTTTCTATTTTAATGACCACTTTTTATAAATAAGTAACTTTTTTACTGATGCATATTTTAAATGACGTGCCTAACTTTTTTTTAATGACTAACATTTCTTAGTTAAGTTTCTGTCTTGCTAAAAAATAGACTAGATAGAACTAAATCAAATAACATGGAGTGTATATGAATATAAATACAAGTGATGTTGCATGCAGAGATTCCAGACACACAATTTCCCGATTTCGCCACAAATATTATTTTCTGGAAAATGCATTTTGCATCCCTAAATGTTTTTGTGTGTGCCTATGTGTGATGTTTGTGTGGTTTTTCACGAACGGGAATACATGACTATATAGCGCAGCACCTGGTGCAATCATTTCCTTTTTAGCCGGTTAGGAACCCAGTCCCCGTCATAGCGAAATAGGAATGGGATTTTGTTTTCCATCGAAGAAAACGTCCATCTTTAAATAATTCAAAAAATAAAAAAAACCGAAAACGAATTTATAGAGCTAAGCCCGTACTTCGTATCCCTGTGTTCATCTTCAGAATCGTTGCAACGGAAAAACTAATCCGTCTGGTGAAATTCATTGCAACCTTATTATTTTAATGCTCTTTATGTTTTCTTTTCATTTTTTTTTATATATATATTTTCTCAATCTTTGTTTTGTTCTTTTATTTTTTTTTTTGCTCGCTTTTTCTTTGTGCGGTTTGTATATGCATACATAGCTGGATGTTGGTTGGAAGTTGGAACTTGGAAGATCGTGAATTCATTGCCCTTTTGGGAAAATTATTGTGCAAGAGAGGTCGTCTTTGGTTAACGATTCGTAATTATCTTTTGTATATCTTTACCTACGACTATAAAATATACAACATACCTCTTTCCAAAACCATCAGCACTGTCGGTGGCGGATGGTGGATGGTGGATGGTGGATAGCGGATGGCATGGCTATAGGCATCTTGCCTCTTGGCATGGTCATCATCATTATTAATATAATAGTATTTTGCTTCGTTGTCTTTTGGGTTTTTGATTTTATTGTTTGGTTAAGTGCTTTGAAGCCAGAAATATTCACAATGTTTATTTCAATCAAAGAGATGTAAACATTGTTGTAATAAGTCTCTAAGAACAAAACAAAAAAATGTTTGGTTGAGAGAAAGAATATTTTCTTTTAAAATGCCATTGTTCTAATGACTTTGGAGTTTAAAATAATTAGAGAATGCACTTTGACACTAGTTGTTTGACGATGAAATTCTAGACGTAATTATTTATAGAAACAATTCCAAAGTGAAATACTTCGGAAATTTGTCGTGAGAGCCAGTCTAGGGTCATAAATTTAAAGTTCAAGTGCCACATTAAAGGGGAATCAATTTTTAATGAGGGTGGAATAAATTAAACGTTTTGAAAACACTTAAACTTAAGTCTTTCAAATTTGTGCCTAATAAAAACAAAACGAAAAAATTGCCCATAAAATTTAAATATGGGTATAAACGTATACAATTCATAGGCCATTTGTCACTGGATTTTAATAAAATCGTCGCTGTTAAAATAAATGCTCTGGAAGTTTATTCAATGAGGTATTTTTGGGTTGGTTGATATTGATATTAATAAGATTTCGAAATTTTATTTTTTGGAAATTTGAAAAAAAAAATTATTTTTGAGACTTCAATGATTTTGAAAACATTTTTATTGATATTTGAACAATTTGACAACAAACGGGTTTTTAACATGAGTGATGATACAACATTCTTGTACCTTGAGCCGCACACACAACACTTACAACCGTTGCTCATTAAAATTTATCAAAGAAATGAAAAAATCAAACTAGCTATTTCCTAAAAAATTATGTTTGTCTTTTTTGATCACAAATACCTCAAAAATATTAATGGCACACTTAATTTTTAGACTAATGTAGTTATTTCTCTTGATTGTCTTTATCTCTTTCTCGACTGCACAATAGTTGATGCTTCGCTCATTTCCACAAATCACATTTCACAGTACATATGTAGATATAACTATGGTGTCAATCACAGTACATATATCTTTTTATTTGTATGTTGTCAAAAACGATAACTGTCATAAGAAATTTCAGAGGGCCACTGCTGAGAGTCCATATAAAAAAATTGACGTTTAACACGGAATCCGTCATTTTCCGTTAATTTGACAGATCGCAGAAGAGAACAAAAATGAAAACGCTAATCTTATAACATTCAATGGGGGTTTTTCTTTTTCACTTCAGAACAGGGTATGAACTGTCAATTTTTTTCCACATTGAATTTGATCTTCATAATCGCTGTCTTCAAAAAATAGAGAAAATGCTTTCCTGATTATAATTGTTTTGGCATCCATTTTAATTTTTGTTTTGAAAAGTGACAGCAAAGTCCATTGACAAATTAAATTTACTGACTGACAGCTAGTGCTCGAGTGCGTTTCATAAAATAATTCAGAGCTCTTAGAACACGCTCGCTCCGAGGAAAGTTCAGAGCATGTTTGACAAGCTCGTGCTCTGTTCCGTGCTTTGCTCTGAATGCTCCCAATATGTGTACTGTGGAGTGTGGGTGTTAATATTGTTAATGATGTATACTCGTATTGATTGACCCTTTTATTCTTCTTTTTTAAAGATGTAGGGCCTAACCAGTAATAATGAAATTAAATAATTTTAATATTTTTGTCATATGGATTATAGACATGACACAATGGAATGGAATCTAAGTTATAATCCGTACATTATGGTCAATTTCACTGAAGTATTATGTGGCTCATTTTGACATAATTTTTATTTCAGCAATCATCTTTATTAGGAGTTATAAATTCGTCAGAAATATGAAATTAAAATTTTATTGAAATCAGTTAAGGTGACACAAATCAACAAATTAAAATTAGGCATACAAAATACATGGAGTTTTTGGTATATTAGCAGTTGGTTTAAAGAAAAAATGTGTTTTAAAAATAGACATTTTTTCCAATCCTTATAAATTTATCAAGTTTAAAAACTTTCCATCAACTTGTAAATACAAGTTGTTTTTTTTTATACATATATATAAATGAAAGGACAGGATTTCCTATTGAATTTATTTCAATAAAATAGGACAAAACATTGTCTAATGGTGCATCTGAAAAACATGCACGTCATAAATGAACTACTATGAGTATTGTTTACCTGCTTTATTTGGTTGCATAGCAGCCTTGGTGTAGTTTCAACGAACCTTAACTATTGTTGTCGTCTAGTTGCACAAATGCACAGCTGCCACTTTTACAGATGTTACCCGTCTCACCGATCGACCGACACGAGTTTTGATTAAAAAATTCTTTTTCCCTCAAATTCTATTTGCTACCTACCTTAATAGATTATTTGTGAAGCAACTTCCCAAATCAGGGCTGTCGTTAAAATAAGTTTAAATTAATTTTTACATTAGGTACTTCCCCGGAAGGAATTTATTTTTAATGATTGAATGTTGTATGGATCTTTGATTTAAATGTTCTTTCGGTTTTGAAGCGAATCAGATTTCGTTTGTCAAGTGACGTTTTTTTTTATAGAATAATTTAAAGAATAGAAATTTTTTGGTTAGGATAGTTTTTAAGCGCCATAATGTGATGTACTCAGTCATATCTTCTATGAACAATCTCTAATATGTCACTTTGAAAGTAAAATTTCAATCCAGCACAATTGTATCATTATTTTCCGAATGCTGCTTCAATGAAATTGTGCTTACATTTGTACTAAGTTTGACAGCGCTGAATTACTAACCCTAATTGGCTGTAGCATCATCGGAAGGAAGAGTATACAAATGAAATGTTCATCTTATCAAAAAAAAAACAGCTGCCAATATGTAATGGTTCATATGCACGCACATACTTTATATTATTTGCCCTTAAGAACTTTGAAATAAATTTTATTGATGATGAATTTATTTGCTGACAATTAACAATAAAATCAGTCGGGGGTTTATCTCCTGTGTCAACGTATATCAATGTTTTTTTTTTTCTTCTGCTTCAAGTGTTTAATTGAGGTTCTTTAAATACATTAAATTGAATATTTAATTTGTTTGCATTATTCTTATGTGAGTATGTATCATGCGACTTTTGAGTAGTATATCTTTTAACCATATTAGAGAAACTTATAGAGGCACAGCATTAGGGTTGATGTATGGAAAATTAATCCTTGAAATGATATTAATGGAAGCAAAATTTAAAAGGAATTTGCATTTTAAGGGATGATCCGCATTAAAAATATATGTGGTGTGTGGTTGGGTTGACTTTTTGTGAAATTTATTATGACTTCTTACATATACGGGCTGTCCTCAATTTGAAAAAAAAAAAAAAAAAATAATAAGAAATAAAAATAAGGGTTATCCTTACCCTGGTGATATAGAGACGATTTGACCACTCTTCACATATAACAATATGTTCATGATAGAAATTACTGGCACAGTTTTATTAATGTTGAGGGTTTTCTATTGTAAATTATTAAATTACATTTATTTTTCGATAGGTACGGTGGCAACATAAGTTTATTTGAGAATACTGTAATACTACATTAGTCACTAAAAATAAACGAAAAAAACATAAACTGCTTACGATTTCCACTGCACAGCCTTACTGTCTGGTAAAAACCGCGACTTGTAAAAGCCGCAATTATCTTTTCATAAAACTAGTATTTAAATTTCAATTTAATTTTCAAATACTTAGGTACAATATTTACTAATTTTAATGTACTTTTTTTTTCTTTGCAGGTAATTGGAAAAAAAAACATTTTATAGTATGTAAATATTATTAACCTATACCAAGTGAATTATAAAAAGTAAGTAAAACTATCAGTTTACAAATAAGAAGAGTTAAAGAACTTTTAACTTTTATGATAGGAATTCAGTTTAATTAAAACTACGATTTTTATTATGAAAAATGATTAATGAAAATACAAATGGTAAATAGATAATATCGAAAACAAACGAAAATTTCAAAAAAATTTATATTTAACAAAAAAAAAAATCGCCTAATGAAGTTTTTACAAATGTTGCATTCAAAAAATTGTATATTTAACAAAAAAAATCGCCTAATGAAGTTTTTATAAATTTTGCATACATATTAGAACGACTCTCTTATATTTGAATAATATTTTTATTTTTCTAATTTTAAACGAGTTGATGAATTATGATTAATTTCGTGTGTTCCAGTCGTGCATGTGTTTTCATTTAAAAAAAAATTGTTTTTGATATTTTTTTATAATCCATTCACTAAATTAAAAATGCATTTTTAACGACCCACTGACGACAAGATGACTTCTTTAACTTCACTTTGTTAAACTGGTTAAATTCGTCTCCATCTTCAATAGACAAATGCATTTTCTAAAAATGCTGCCCACACGTTTTAACTATTCCTCATTATATGTTTTACAACGTCTTAAAGTTTAGCTTTGTTGCTAAATATCAAAATGAAGCTATCTATAGAGATAGACAAATTGTTTTGACTTCTTAAACAAATAATATAATATTTAAAAGCGTGTGTGGAGATAGAGAATGTATAGCCATTCCAATAAACACCCACTGATGTTGAAATTTTCATTCAAAAAAACTATTTTGTTTCCAGATAAAATATTTAATTTACATTTAATTTAACCACCAGACATTCACATTGTTATTTTTATTAATTAATAAATAAAACAAAATTTAAATATCTATCGATTAAAAATAATAATCTATGATGTACTTTTTAATAATTCCAAAAATAAACAATGCGTCCATCACATTTTAGATTTCGATTGTGTATCTCATGTCAGACGAGTCACCCAAGGAATAAAAATTATTTTCTGAAAACGAAAACAAATTAAAATAGAAATATATATGTATATGTGTATATTGTATATATATAATATTTAAATTCATATTATACCTTCGTCACTTTCAAAAGAATAGAACGTGTCATCATCCCTTAGCGATGACCGATTTGAGAGTCGTCTTTTGGAACGCAATTGGTCTGATGTTTTTGTTAGATATTCTGCTCCTCCACTTCCGATTGGTGATCCATATATTGAACTGGTTGAAATTCTTTCGGATAAGCATATGGATCCAATTGGTGATCCATAAATTGAATTTGGACTTTGAATTGATACATTGTCTAGGTTTTCATTTAATTCGGGAGATGGTGATCTTGGTTGTTCTCTTTTCGTTCTTAGCATATCGTTGTTAACATTTTCGTTGTTGTTATTTCTGGAATCATCCAATTGAATAGTCTGATTGGGAATCGGTGCAGGTCGCCTCTTGCTGCTGCTTCTGGTGATTTTCTTCTGTTCGACATTATTGCCTTCTTCATCATTTGATTCACTTCGGGAGGGATGACGGGTTTTGCCAAATACTGCATGTTCTCTAGTTGGTGTTCTATTATTATCCTCCTTATCAAAGTTGGCGGCAATATCAGAATTTGATGAATATTGTACAGACACTTTCTTGGCGTCATTTTCTTTTGTTTTGGCAGCTTTTTGTTCTTCAACTTCCAAACTACCATCATCGTTTTCACTTGGAATTAGCTGAATTCGCGGCACATTTTCGTATGTCGGATTCTTCTCGAACCTAGTTATGAGCTTATTAACCTTGCCCAGATCGCTTGGTTCGATTTCCTCACTGAAATGCCGACGAAAAGAGCCTTGTTTGACAAAAGGATGAGCTAGACGTACCATCGAATCATTTCGTTCAGGAACCATACGAGGAGGCTTCCTTAGTGGTAATGGTGGAGGTGGTGGGGAGAAGGATGGTGGTGGTGATGGAGCCATTGTTGGTGTTTCATCATCTTCTTCCTCCTGGTCTTCTTCATCTTCGTCGCTGGAAACTTCATCATTTTCGTCATAGTTTGCATCTAAGCTCTCCTGACTGTTGCCAATTTGTGCCGCTTTTTTATTTGGCACAGGACTTCCACGATGGGCTTTGTTGCTGTCAGTACTTTCGTATACATTGCCACTGCGAATGGTTTCTATAGCGACCTTGGTGCTCATGCTTACCATTGGGGATTCGTGATTGACTCGAGTTATTCTCGAAGAATTATCATAATCATCATCTTCGTCTGTACTATCACCACCGCCGCTGACGTAACTTTTGTTCAGATTTTCTGCGCTGTCCGCTATTATCCGTCTTACGGGAACATTTTTCATTTCGTCATCAAAATCTCTAAAAGCACCACCATCACGATTGGCAAATATATCAATGCTTTTAGCTTTGTAGAGTTTGTCCGCGCTAAAAACACTATGCACTTTCCATGGCTCGGAATTTTCGCTGATTTTATTCAAACCAGCTATGGAAGATGCAGAGCAACTCTTGTTGCGGAAATTATCTGGAATCCAAGAATCCGAGTCATTTGAGTCCATAGAACGTTTCCTCAAATGTCCTCGACTGATATCGAGTTGGTGTGTTGATGATTCCGGTGATGGAGTCATTTCCAAGAAGCTTGAAATTGCATTTTTGTTAGGAATCCATTCGGTCTTCGGGGCTTGGTATTTGGCCCTTGGAAGAATTTCCTTTATAACAGCTGTGGGAATCGGTGGTGCTGGTCTGCTAACCGCAATCGTCAAAGTAGACTCATATTGATCGGAATTATCTTGGTGGAGGTAAACTCGTGCAGTGTCCTCTTCTTCATCGTTATCGTCCAGTGAAGATTCCATTGAATGCGATTTCATAGCTATAAGCGAAGGCTTTTGCATTTTAGGCTTCGGTCGAGGCTCAGACTTGTTTGTCTTACGAAGAACTTTTGCTTCTGATAAAACTCGTGGCATCTCCTCGTCATCTTCGTCCATTGAAAGTGCTGATTCCATTGAGTGTGAACTCAATACGGTAGTAAGAGGTTTCGGAGCGTCTTCCTTTGCTGCACGCCTAGACTTAGTAGTTTTGCTAGGTTCTTTTTCTGGACTGCCTTCAGAAGGTGAATCCCTCGATTTTCCATGGAAGTTCTTCATTTTCTGTACCTGTGCATTAACCTTTCGTAGGGCCTTTGTACGGGCTTGTTCAAGTTTCTCTAAATTGCTTGACTTTTGTTTTTGTTGATCATTACCAGACTCTTCACCATCTTCAGAGACAACTTTTCTACTACGAATATGATTAAGTTTTTTTATGAGAGTTAGGGATCTTCCAGGAGGTGACGATGCAGGTAGTGGTGGTGGCTCTTCATTATTATCGTCAGTAGAAATCTCATTTGTTCGCTTCATTTTGATACTCTTCTTCCAGTTGCGGAGTCTGTTGGCAGCGCCAATGCTGAGACTGGGTTCTTTAGGAGCTTTAGTTTCGCCTTCTTCGTCAAATGTCAAAGATCTTTCTCCCATTCTTAGTCGACGCAAACCTGCCTTTAGCTGATCGGACATATTTTGTTTTGGAGAAGACTCCCCATTTGGCTGTTGTTCAGCTTCGGACTCTTCAGATGTTTGTCTCTGAGGTTTTCGACTCTTCAAACGGTTAATGCTCATTTTAATGCTAGCAAATTTACCCTCTGGACTTGATACAGCTTGTTCATTATTTCTTTCCGAAGGTTCTGTTCGCCTCAAATGGATATTGCTCAATTTCCAAGTTTTCTTCTCGTGATCTGAGGAATGCTCATCGAGTGATTCTTGCGATTGAAGATTCTTTTTAGGCTTTTGACCAGTGTCTTCGGTAGTGAATCTATTGCGAATTCCTTTGAGATTCCAGGTACTCTGATCGAAATCGTGAGACATTCCTTCTTTCATTGATTGTTTGAATTTAGACATTCTAGAAATATTAGTTTTTGGTTGTTCATCTCCCGATTCGGCAGACGGAAGATTTCTGTCTGATGTTTCTTCCTTCTTGGATGCCTTCATTCGGGTAGTTCTTGATGTATCGGTTTTATGAGCTATGACTGGTTGTTCATGGTCTAATGGCAGAGCTTTTGGAATTTCTTCGTCGTCGTCAAATGAAAGGGCTGATTCGAGAGAATGCGTGCTCGAAACGGTAGGAATAGGTTTCGAAGTGTCTTCCTTTGTTTTACGCATTGTAATAGTTTTGTCCGCCGCCGAAAGACCTTCTGATATGCCTTCCTTCATTGACTTCTTTAATTTCGCCATTTTCGATACACCCTTTTGTGTTTGTTCATCTCCTGATTCAGCAGGCGGATTATGTTTGTCTGAGAAACCTTCTGATATTCCTTCTTTCATGGACTTTTTAAATCTCGCCATTCTTGATGGTCCAGCCTTAGCAGCCGATGTCTGCTGTTCATCCGCCGATTCTCCATTGTTATGTTTGTCCGAAAGGCCTTCTGATATTCCTTCTTTCATTGATTTTTTAAATCTTGCCATTTTTGATGTGCCAGCAGCTTTATGAGCCGTCGAGGGTTGTTCATCACCTGATTCAGCAGGAATATGTCTACCTGTGAAACCTTCTGATATTCCTTCTTTCATTGATTTCTTGAATCTCGCCATTTTTGATGTGCCAGCAGCTTTCTGAACCGGGGAGTTTTGTTCATCGCCTGATTCAGTCGGCAAGTGTCTGTCCGAAAAACCTTCTGATATTCCTTCTTTCATTGATTTCTTAAATCTCGCCATTCTTGATGGTCCAGCTTTGGAAGCTGCTGTTGGTTGATCATCCCCTGATTCTGCACCAACATGTTTGTCCGAAAAACCTTCTGCAATACCTTCTTTCATTGACTTCTTAAGTCTTGCCATTCTTGATGTACCAGTTTTAGGAGCTGCTGATGGTTGATCATCTCCAGGATCCGCAGACATACTTCCTTTCATACCACTAGAAATTCCTTCCTTCATTGACTTCTTGAACTTTGACAATCTTGAATCAATTGTTCGATGAACTTGCACTTGTTCTTCCCCACTTTCAGCTGGATTGTTCTCATTGAGGCCCCATAAGCTGCTTCGATTTGGTTTTCTTGGAGGTTCATCGTTGCTATCTGAAGACATGGATCGATGTAACTTCTGCTTCAAGTCTTCTGTATGTGAAATAGCATTCCTTCTCCTAGCTAAAAGTGGAGGAGTTTCATTTTGCTGAAGATGACCCAACTCAGACCGTATTGGACTTGGAACTCCTGATCTTAGAGAGTCGGGAGGACTTATACTTCCCGATGACCTTGAGAGGCGTCTTCGAGCTTCCTTAAACTCGAATTTATATTCTTCTTCTTGTTCAAGGTGCATCATCTCCTGTTCTTCTAGATAAATATCCCGCTCATATTGCCGCGCATAAATATCCACTTCAATCTCAGTTCTTTTAACGACGGTTTTCTTAGCAAAAATATTCTTAATCTTGAATTCGGAAAAGTCTTTATAGGTTTTCTTGCATTTATCGCCAAACCTACTCACCGAATTCCCACTAACTGGTTCTCGGGTATCAAATTCATCCGGACAGTTCTCTTCTTCAAAATTACTCGCAGTCTTATAAGTGGATAGACCACTTTCGTGCTTATCCTTGAATCCATAATTTATATTCATCAGTGATGAGACCGTGGAAATTCTGGTTGGAGTTCGATCAATAAACGTCGAATGTCCTGGCAGAGATTGTGCCGTGATGGGCGAACCTATTCCCATTGGTTCGACTGGTGATGGTTGTTGCTGGGCCAAATCCTCACGTGAGCTTTTGAAAATTTTTCGTGATTTAATTTTTGGAATTTTCAACGGTGGTAGTTTATCTAGAGATATTGGAAATGTTTAAATCCCGTTTTAATTAATTTGCATTAAATGGAAACGAAACAAGAAAAAAAAAATGGTCGTCTTACTTTTAATGCTATCCACATCGATTTTCTTGTAGAAGCTTTTTAAATCCATTTCTGTTTTTTTTCCGCACAAAATTAAATTGAATTTTCATGTAGTTGCTTTTTCAAATGAAAATCAATTCGTTTTTTTTTTCGAAGAAATATTTTTCGTCACCAAAACAATATTTTTTATTTTTTTTTTTTTGTGTTTTAATAATTATTAGATTCTATTTTAATTACATTTGGAGAATAAAAATAAAATTAATTTATTGCTAACAAATTTGTTTACATCTAATATGCGTAGATATAAGCGCTGTTCTGAGGGGTTGAAACTATAAACGTTGTTGGTTGAATTGATGAACCCATTACCTTCTGCTGGCTAATTTAATTAGTGTTAATTTTTTCTAGGTGGTCTTATATTGTATGTACATTTGTATATTTTATGTTTCACTCCTAATTTTGTTGGAAGAAGAGCTTGGAATTCTTTGTTTTTTTTTTGTGTATCGAACGTAAAGGGGTAACAGAGCAGCACTTTATTACTATTGCAATTTAAGTTCTCGAAATGAGAAAATTCTCGAATTTTTCAGCGACATTGTTATATTATAATTTCTTCCACTTTAGGGTTAAGCATTTATTAATTCTTATTTCGAAGCAGCAACTAATGTTGCTTAAAAATTCTTTGTCTTAACGGTAAATTTTAGAAATTGATATTTTCGAGAATTTCAAATGTTACATTCATTGTTAAATGAACCTGCTAAGATCTTTAAAAAAAAGTGTCCTAAAATGGAAAAAAAACTGTTCGATTTCCCTATGGTTTTATCTCTCTTCTTCACAAGAGATATTCTGGAGATTTTGTCAACTTCTTTCAAAAGGCAGTGAGTAGCCCTACAGACTAGCAATCATGCCCTGGTACTCCTAGTGACAGTCCGCCAGTGAACATATTTTTTTTTTTGACATTTGAGGAGTTTAGGAACGTGTCATTTACATTTTATGTTGTTTTTCTTTGAAGTGATTTTTTGGATAAAATTTTATTGCTTATTTTCATTTTTTTGAATTGAATCAATGGAAGTCATGGTTGAGAACCATTTTCAAATAAGGAAAACACAAAATGCAAGTGTCACCTTTTGTTCCCAAGCTTCTCATTTGTAAACGTCAAAGTGACATTCGAGTTAGTAAAACTTAAAAGATAAGTTATCGACTTTTATCGATAACTTAAGTACAATTTTAAAATAGTTTAAAATCATCAATATTCTGTTTTAAATTTAGCATTATATCTCAAATTAAATATTCTCATTTTTATTGTGCATTTAAAATTTGAATACCTGTTCTATTAGCGTTATGGTAATATTTTGTTTATTTCATATTAAACTACTTTTAAAAGTGCTTGCTACTTTTACCTTTATGGTGCACCTCAGTTTTCGTTTTGTTGTTGTTGTTGTTGTTGTTGTTGTTATTTCTGTCGATTGGAATAAATATATGTATGTATGTGATAGGTTTTCCAAAGCTGTCAGTGGCAGTGAAAATACATTTTTTCCATACGAGAGTTTCACTATTCTTAATTTATTCTTTATTTTCTTTTAAATAGTGGTTCGCATGAACTGCTAACTAGCTATGTTTAGATTATATACATTTTATACCTCTATTCGAATAACTCGTTACAAGTTACAAGTCAAAGACAGAATAGGCATATTATAGTTGATTCGTTATGGAAACAAAATAAAAATGAATGACAATTCATGCGCATTGTGATTTTTTTATGAAAGAAGAAAAATTTCTCTTTCACAAAATGAACAATGGGTGAACTTTTTATAAACATTTTTATTTTCAATTGTTATTATTATTTTTTTTTTGTTAAATTTAATTTCATATTTAAAAACAAAATAATTACTTGTTCACTGTTCAGTGCATACTTGTGAATGAGTATTTTTATATTGTCTGTAAGGCATAATGTGATGGGACTGGAATGACGTTTCGATTTAGATTCATTTTTTTTTTGTTAGCTTTGTTTAGCTTGTACCTATTTGAACCCAGCGAGGTGTCTCACCATTGTTGATTTTTTGTTTGCATTTTTTTTTATTCTAAATTGCAATTACCTTTGATAGAACTATGTGTGCCATGAGTTGTAGTTTATGAACGAGCGAATGTTGTTATTCTCTTGCTGGTCGTTTATGTACATATAATGATACTATTTATATGTATGATGGTGGATGTACATGCATTTATTGTATATAGGTAAACTTTTTTTTTATTCAAATAAAATGAACAGACTAAATAAAGACATTAATTTGTGTAAAGAACAAATATAAAGGGAGTGGCGTGAATAATTGAACGTTCTTAATGTTTCGACAATTTATGCTTAAACAAATAGAATAAATTATTAAGTTGAATTAAATTTACACTTACATTATGAGTAAGGGCTTATCATAAAGGATTTATTTGGCGTTAAGGAAAGTGTTAAACATTTTGAAAATTATTTTTGATTTCTTACCTACCAGAGATGTAAAGCACTGCAATCTTTTTCTTACTGCAATCAATTAATTTAAATCGGTTTCCCAATCAATTTTGAAGTCTTCAGTATTGCAATTATATTAAAGCATTAAAAAGATTGCAATTGTCCTGCACAAACAAAATTAGAGAAAATTTGTTTTAAAAAAATTGCGTATACGCCCAAGTGTCCCTTACTGTTTCATCAGAACTGTTTTGCTAAGAATATGGCAGAGAGAAGTTAAGGAAAAATATTAAAAGTTAAAAAAAAAACAGTGACAGTATGCACCGATTTTGATCCACATTTTAAAATTGTAAAAAAGCTGGTATTTTCCTAGCGTTTTGAACTTTAAGAGTTGGTTGGTAAAACCTAAGTTTAAAAAAAAAAAATTCGTAGATTAAATTATTTTATACATGTTTCTTTAAAAAACATAATACCAACCTTAACGCGAAGAAGAAAAACATGTATTTCGAGAATAACAAATAAATTCGAATGGATTTTGAATCAAACCAACTTCCCTCCTGTCCCCTCCAATCGTTTCCTCTGAAAAAAAAACAAAATTTAATGACAAATAGTTGTTAATTCTCCATCCTTATTTAAATTTAAAAGTCTGAAGACATATTATCCACGTATTCTCGTCTGCCACTTTTTAAAGTGTTATATCCGTTAGATTATCCTTATAGAAAATGAATATCATCGTTCGCATCAAGACGTCACTTCCGCATCTCTTTTTGTGCTTACATTATGTAATGTAATATATGTACATATGTACTTCTACCTGTGTGTGGTAGGTTCTAGGGCACATGTTTCGGATTCTTGAAAAAAATGTATAATTTCGAAATTTTAATAATTTTTTTTATTTTTTTTTTTTGAATGGACATTTGTGGGTCGCGGTAGTCTCTCTTAAACTAATTCCAAAACGTCTCCAGAGTACCTGAAATTAGAACTAGACGGGACAATATTTTTTGGACTGACGATTTACTGAAATCTAGAAAGACTTGGCAGAAAAGATATAAATTCAAAAATTGAAATTTAAAAATTTATAATTTTAGCAACACTTTGAAATAAATATAACTGTAATATATAAAATATGATTAATATAGTTCTGTGGGCCTATTCCCGTTCTTTGATAAATGGGATGGAATTTTTTTTCGTTTAATGATAATTCTAAATTTTGCGATTCAGGTTGTGTGTAAACGTGGAAACTTCTGTCAAATGGTATGTTATTTATCATAACTAATTATTTGTAAAACGAATATCAGAATTATACGTAAAATAAAATAAAATGAAATAAAGAAACTTCAAAAATCACATGATAAAAAAAAACTTATCATATCATTTTATCAAAGAACCGGAATAAGGGAACTGACAATATTGTTATCATAAAATCATGATTACCAAAATAGATATGAACAAAATAAATCTAGTTTTCACATTAGATTGTAGCGCCTTTTAGATCAAAAACAGGAGGTCATTAGAAGAACATGTCAATGCGACCGCAATGGTTTACTTTATTATTTTTTGAAGCGTTCAAGTTTGTTGAAGTTATTTGCATCCTTTAACAATTTTTTTTTGTTTTGAGGATAATCTTCGGCAGTCAAGTTTTTATATATTTCTTTTTATATGTATGTATATATTATTTATGTTCTTTTTATTCATACAAAAAATGATATTAACAGCTTGTTTGTTTTTTTTTCTTTCTCTTCTTCCTCTCTTATAGAAAAAGAATTTCGACTGCACTAGGATAAGATAAAGCATCAACCCTAGATGCTTTAAAAAGGGGATAGTTTTTTTTTTCTTAGTATATCCTCTCCAACGACAAGTGAAAGAATTCACTCTTGGCTGAATATATAATAGGACCAAAAGGAAGGAGGAGTAGGACATAACATTAAAATGGGGCGGCGGTCATGTACGTTTGCCGTCCTTATGGTCGCGCTGTTAAGCATAGCACAAGCAATGAGTAAGTATAAGGAATTTTTGTTTTCATATTTTATTTAAATATTTCAATTTAGAGAAAAATTGTATTTTTATTTATATTGATAGAACAAAATAGGGGTTATCGCGAATGAAATTTCTCTTCGGAATTTTTCCGATCTTCAGAAAAAAGGTATGAAGATTTTGGTCACAACTTTCATCGGAATTGATTTGGGAATAAAAAAATTGCAGTTGAATAAGGCTGTCATTTTGATTGGCCAAATTCAAGCTAACTAGGAGCACTGGAATAGCATTATGTACCAACTTACCTAGGTTCTTACATTTAGATCTAGATTCTAAATCGGCCAACTCGTCATCTTGCTTGTGTTAAAGGGTTTAATTGCATAAATTGAATCGCAATGCACTCAAAAAGTATGGCCAATCCACTGCCACTTACAATTCAGGTTCTTTATCTATTCTCGCATGAAGTTTATAATAAAAGGAGATACGGTTGTTTCGCAGACATCAATTTACGAACGTATGCAGTTTGCTAGTAACAGCGGATTTGACTTTCCAAATGGTGCACCCATAAAGAAGCAAGGATTGGAAATGTCGTAGCTTGAGCTTTAAGCTTATATAGGAGTTGTTTCTCCGTATTTGATCTACCGAATCGACTGTAAATGGCTAGTTCGCTTCCGCCATCGTTAGAGATAGTACTCCCTCCTCTGTTCCCAGTGGATAAAGCTGCGTGCAGTACATTACTAATCAGTAATCACCAACAAGAACAATATCGCTTAGAGTATACAGCCCTGCACAAGGTCGAACGCTTTTAAGAAGTAAATGAACCACAGGTGAAGTGTTGATCAATACATAATGCACTGTTCGGGAAGATCCAGTGTGGAATCCTGCTTGTTCAACGTCGAGCATATCTTCGAGGTGCTCTTTTACGCGCTCCGAGACGATTCTTAATATTACTTGGCTACTGCAGAAAGGAGGCAAATTTCTCGCCAGTTTTCACTGCGTCAGATTTCCATTCTTTGGAAGCTTTGCACTAGTTCTGTTTTTAGCTCACTCGATATTTTTGACTCCTGTGGGAATACCAACCGCTTCCAAACGCTTTGTTGTTTCTTAAATGCTTGGATTGTGATAAAGATTTCTTCTCCATTTTGGGATACAGTGCTTTTTCAGGAAATTGTTTCTTTCGAGGGGTTTAAAACCGCAAAAAAACTTGCACTCTCTCAGGTGGTCAGCATCAGAAACTAGCAGAAATCCCTCTGTATCTTTTCCTGTATGTTGTTTGGAGCTGTGAAAATCTATAAAAATAGTATTGGCGTTTCAAATTTCAAAGATGGGAAAAATTCCTAAGGAAATTTCAGTCACATTAATTCCCAATATTTTGTCAATTCCTTAAGAAATTCACTTATCAATGAAAGCTTTTTAATTTTAATCAATTTTATAACTTTATTCGTTTTTTTTTCAGTAAATTCACCGCCACGTATTATTAAGCAACCTCCCACAGATGAGCTTCTATTTAAAGTTGCCCAACAATCAAAAGAAAGTGACAAACCATTCATTATTGAATGTGAAGCCGAAGGACAACCTGATCCAACGTAAGTGATTTTTAATAATAATTAATTCCCGTTACTAATAAAACAAAAATTTCATTAAAATTAAGTTCATAATGTTATTTCAAATTATAATAGCAAAATAACTAAATAATCAACGACCGAATATTTATTTTTAATTCCGCATCGTAGCCATCTCCGTTCCCACATCAACCAACTGTTGCCTTTGTGTTATATATTTATATATTGAATCAACATTATATACAAAACAAACATTCCAACTTGCAAACTGGCACAATTCGAAACTCATAGACAGAGGTCTAATGGGAACACCAACCACCAAGCGCAAGAAATTCCAAAAATAACGATTCTATTTTCGAACTGTGTCGATGTCGCCTCGTCGGCCAACACATTAAGTTTGTTCTCATTTTTAAGATACCAGATTCTATCCTCAAATAATGATATCGTTAAGTGGTGGGGTGATGGTGAGAAGGTACTATTTTTTTTTTTTTTTATTATTTAGATTTTACTTAAGTTCATAGGTGTGTTTATAAAAAATTCCTTTTGTGATTAATTGGCACTACAAATTGGGTCTGTGTTTTATGGGGAATTGGGTTTTGATGTTTAACATGTAAACATACCATGAAATTATGGGGAAATGTTTTTTTTTCTTTTATTTTGTGTTTGAAGTTTTCAAAACATTTTGGCGGTAAAAATTAATGACAGATGGAAAAACAGAAATGAAACTGTTTTTGTTGTGCTTATCAGTTTAATGTACAATATTTATGTTTTTATTGATTGACATGGTTTTTTTCTGTATTTTATCATCTTTTATCTTTAAATTTTATAGCGATGGTTAAGAAAAGCTACCGAATTCTATGAAGTAAGAATTTCCGCCTTCTCATTGGGAAAGTTAGGGAAGCTTAGTAAATTTTCGTGTGCACATTTTTTTCATACTCAAAATGACGAACTAAGAAGCTAAGTTCTAATAATAAGTAATTCAACAAGAGATTTCAAGTCAAGTTATATATTTTGTGAAACGCAAGTGTCCAAGAATCAGCACCGTCGCCGCAGAAGAAAAACATGGGTACCTGAGGTCATTTCAAGGTCAAATAGGCTATTTTCTCCTTTTCTCTTGGTTTTCGAGATATAATGGTTTGATATAGTCTTTTTCTTTGACTGGTTCTAACTTCTAAATATTCAAATAGTTAAAAATGTGTTTTTTTGGAGATAAATCATGAAAAAGATAAAAATGCTTGATGATAAATAAATTGATAATAAATTGTTTGTATTGTTTTATTAATGGTTTTCTTCGGTGGCAGATTGTACTATTTCGGAAAAAGCGATAAATTTTTTGATGTTCAAAGTTGAATTGGTGGCAACAAAAACAATAGGTCCCACGAATTAACTCCAAATAAATTAATTTTTCCGAAAATCACAAAAAAGACATAATTTTGCAATTTTTTTCATTTGCTTTTAGCGACTCCTACATTTGACTTAAAAATGCGAAATAATCGAATATAACTATGAAGAGTAACAAAACAGTGTGTACATTAAGCACATAGTTTAAAAGTTTAAAGCTGCCTATTTGGTCAAAACATATTGCTTTTGAAAACGATTTATGAAAAAAATATCACCATTTTCTATTTCAGAAACCCCAAATTAGTCCAGAAAATTATATCTTTATTTGTTTACTTTCAACGACGACCCAAAAATATGTACTCTACTGTTATTAGACCTCATAATGTAGATACAATGTTTGCCAATAATTACACAAGCTGAAATCCATTGAGCGAACTTAAAAAAAGATGATTGAAAAGCTCTTAACATTTTGGTAAAAACAAATTCTTTCGAAACACTGAATATGTACATTTTTAATCAAGACGTAGCATCTCATCTAAATCTATTCTAAAAGCTCTTAACTTCATTCAAACAACAAGTATGTAGAAGGCAGATTAGAGATTAACCAAATTCATCCATCATATGGAAACAGGATTTTTTTTTTCTTTCTTTTATTTTTAAAACAAACTACCCATATTTTAGATTTCCTGTTTGTTTCCGCAATATTTTTTTCCTCATTCAACCTAATCAATCAAATGTCATAAGATGCCAAGAAGTTGGTCTGAAGTAGTTTTGACATTATGACAAGTGATTTTGACATGTCTCCCGTTGTGTAAAACCATTTAAATCTCATAGTTTGTTGGTCTCTTTTTGACTTTAGAATCAAATTCAAATAAATTAAAACTAACCAATCGTAATCTATTAACGACCATTAATGCACATTTTAAATAATTTTAAATAACCTACATAATTATAATACGGTTATTTTGATTTGAATTACTTTATAAATAATTTTTTTTTCACTCGTTATGACACAAACAAACAACTAACAAATTATATGAAATTATGTATAGCTCGACTAAATTGTTATTTACGGCATCCTGATTTCGTTGAAGTTTTTTTTTTTTTTGCGTTGCTTGCTTTTTCGTCTCAAGTCATTTTCAAGATTTGATGCTTTTTAATCAAATTAATTTCTACTTTATCATTTTCATTCATAAAATGTTTATGAAAGTTAGTTTATACTAAAAATAAAATGTATACATAAATATGTATGTAGGTATATACATAAAGATCAGAAATTATAATATTGTGAATAGAATTGATAAAGAATTATTTTTACCCGTTACTCAATCACTCATGATGACGTTATATTTCAATAAAATTTTTAGAATATTTCATTAGATCACTGTTCATATTAAAATTATTTCTAGCATATAAATCAAAAATATAAAAAGTAATAAATGACTGACATTTTTCTCAAGATCACTTTGTAGACGGTACAGTGCGGTACTCTAGTACAAGTACTAGATCGAAATCGAATGAATTTTAAGAGGAAAAACTTAGAAAAAATACCACTTAAAATGCACTCCAAAAATAGGAAATTCTACCGATTTTTCAATTTTAAAATGATGTATTTTTTAAAATTTTTAAAAGCGTTTGCTGCAACCGGGCATAAAATGATTAACTTTTAACATAAGACTGTCCTATTGCCTGTTCTAGGAAGTAAACGAACTGTTTCTAGTGACAGTTATCTATGACTGGAGTTATGACAGATGACTTTTTTTGTGTTGCTATGAATGTGTGTAACTAAATTCAGTAACCTATTTATACCGAACCAAACTGACATTTTAAAAAATCCCAACATTGAAACAGTGAGTTTCTTACCCCAGCCGTCTATAATTCGTTTTTGAAAGTCACTAAATTTCAAATGGATCTAACCAAGTTATCTGCACTGTATATTTATAACTAGACAGAAGAATATGATCACATAAAACAAAACTTAATACATAATGAATAAAAAAGAAAAATAAATTTATTGGTTTTGATAATCTTACGCAATTCCCACTTAAAAACAATGATGATGACCACCGCGCGACGACGACGTTTGTCAATAAAAAATCTACGTGCATTTGAATTCATTTAAATTACACCTACCAGTAGCTCAATTTAATGTCGACAAATAAAAAAGTGACTAATAAAAATGGTGAACCCACATATCAACAATCCGTCTGCTAAATTTATATACAAATGTATGTTATGTAGATGTACTGTACATTTTTTTAACATCAAGGTGCTTTATATGACTTATTTTATTTATTTGAAGGATATTAAATTTCTTTGACATTTTAGGTCGTAACTTATGGAATCGCCGCCGCTCGCCGTCTTGAATTTCATCAACAACAGGAAATCAGAAATAAACTTTGATTCCGCTTTAAAAAAATAAATAGAACGCACGCAACCATTCCAACTTTCTGTAAGTTTCACTCATATTTCTCGATCGATGAGGGAGTTGTATTTAACAGCAGAGGTTATGTCATCGCGCGTACTATTTTGTGTCGAAAACTCGAAACTCATGGCAAATATTCAAGTTCGGTCAGCGGCGGACCTTCTGTCATTGAATTTATGTTTATTAATGTTTCTTTTTTGTCAAACTGGAAATGAATCTCAGAAAAAGACAAAATGGAATAAACTCATGATGTCATTACTTTGCTGAGAATGGTGAGTTAACACCAGCACCAACTTTTTTTTTTGAAAACAGGTTTTCTTTCATTGGAAACAAAAAGAATAAAAGAGTTTTAAAACACATTGCATTCTTTGAGTCTTGAAAAAAGTCTTAACTTCATAAGCTTGTGACTCAATATATTTGTTGCCTTATTCATTCTTTTCAATGATGTACGAGTATGTTAATAACTTTTGTTTTTTGCGCTAATGAGATCAGACACTATGATCAACCATTATAACTTGACTTGGATTGAATTTTAAAGCAGATAATTAGAATTACATCATGAATGATTCGGACCAAACCTTAGAAGTACAGTTTTCAGTGTCAGTTTTATTTAAGCTTATAAGAGCTGAGATTATTTAACTTGTGATACATAAACCGAAAAGGCACTTTGCTGTATTTTAGTTTTTTTTTTGGTAATTTTGTTAATAAATCTTCATTGAAAAATGGTCAATAATTTGAGCTCGATTGGGTTACAAATACGGAATGAACTTTTAGTTTACCGTGCTTAGTGCTAGTTCGTTGCCAATTGACAGGAAAATGCACACAAAACATATAGGATGCAGATTAAGCACCGCTTAAATGGTTTAGTTTGTTTTGCTGGAGTGTAGATCCACCCAACTAACTATTAGATTTATCTATTTTTATCTTTGACAGCAGCTTTCAAAATTCAAGCACTGTTCCATTTGTGATTAGTATGTGTAACTAAAACTTCGTTGTGTGTCAGATAATCCGCCGAAATAGATGATGTAAAACCATATCGCTTGTAAACATGGTTCTTAAGGGCCAGTTGCTCAAAGCTGAAGTTCCACAGAAATTTGCTTGTATTACGCACTAGAACCTTAAACCAAAGATAAACCTGAACTAACTTGCCGCATTTAGGATGCAAATGTGCAATTGGCCCAACTATTTTTGCGAAAAAATTGATTTTCGTCAAAAACCTTGGATGTTATCCATAATTTTTTTTAATAAAACACAAGTTCTTGTAAAAGAAAAGTGTTAAAAAAAACCTCTCGAAAACTATTTCAATTTCAAAGATATTGAATAAAATGACGTCTGGGCTAAACGACGCCATTTTGGGGAAAAAATGGAGTTTCCATAAAAACTATCGATAATAACATTAGGCTTGGTGAAAATGAAGTTTTAAATGAGTGCAAGAAATGCTATTGTTAGTTGTTGCATTGGTGCCTGATTACACAAGCGCAAAAAAGAATTAATTCTCGAGAGAGAACGCATGATTTTTAAAAAGAAGGAAAGAGATGGAAAAAATGCCAGCTCTTTCCTTCTTTCTAAAAATCATGCGTTCTCTTTTGAGAATTAATTCTTTTTTGAGCTCGTGTAACAGTTAAAAACAGAAAATGTCTTGTTGAACTGCAAAAAGTTGTACTTTTTTGTTCCAAACTGTCCGAAACAGCCTCATTGAACAGACCTTATAACTGTCAAACGAAAAAAAAAATGGTTTATTAGTTCTCAAATGAAACAATTCAGCTCTATATGAACTTTGATTTAGTAAAAACTAACATTGAAATATATTTGAATCTTCTCTTTGAATGCAATTATGTGTTTACCTGTCACTTGCAAGTGCGCTCACATAAAAGTTAAACACTGTTATAATTAAATAAAAATCTATGGTTATTTATCAAAGGGTTGCTAATTACTCTTTTGCGTGAAGTCTTCTTATATAAATAAACAAAAGACCAAGGAAACTATAAACATCAAAATGTTAATTATAATTAATACCTAACACGAATCTACACTTTTAAAATAGGTGAATATCTTACTTTTCTAATTTGTACCCTTTATTTCTATAAGTATCAAGTTAACTTACTTTTTGCAATTATTATGCAATGACATATTTTTCTTACCATGCATCAATGACTCCGAGGGGTGAAACTAAAAGAAACCATTCTGAGAATATTAAACTGCGTATATTTAAAGTCGGCAAGTCATTGTGTCCACGCAGTCTACGGTGTTTTTCTTTATATATACATATATAAAAATATCCCGTTTTTTCTTTCCTCTTTTTTTTAAAGCACATACAAAACATGTAAACAAACAGTGTGATAAATATTTTCAAACAAAACTCACTTCCTTTGCGCACCTGTTCCCACATCGAACCTAATAACTTAGTTTTTTTTTGAGTACGTGCTATAGCCATCACCATACTGGATTCGACGAAACATAAAGAGTAAATATTATGCAGAAAACCAAATTTGGTCCTGTAAAGGTTAAATAATATTCTTATTCTCTAGACATTGTATTCTTCATACTTATTTATTGATTCATAATCTAAACGTTTTTGGTTTAATGACATACAATTATTTAAAGAGTCTTTGTTAAGCAGAACACGTTTGTATTGGGCATGCCATTAATTTCAATATTCGGTTATAGGACATTTATGTTTTACCACCTGCAGTTTGCATTTAGAAGAAAAAGCAGTTTTCAGTTTAACTAACTTTACCTTTTTTCATCAGTTACACTATAGGGTATTGTATTTCTTTTAACTTTACCGAAACTCGAGCTAATTTTAGATACGTTCATTTATTTGTCAATAAAATTTAAAAAAGGCGTGTCTGCTTAATTTTTTCCTTTAAAAACTGCCACGGTTTTAGGTTTGTTCAGTTGCTGATAATTAAAAAATCTTGTGACAGTTGAAGGGAAGTTCAAGTAAAGAATGAGTCCCTATATTGAGAAATGACCTGGCACCGGGAATACTCAAGAATATCTTGTTCTTTTAACGACTATTCAATTGTTATGGGCTTGAATGGGAGAGAGAGAGCTCTCTCTCCTACTTCACTACGTCACCTTAAGCCTCCAAATGCTCGGTGCACACGAAGCATCTTCTTTCAGCTGCCTGTAATTTACTCATAAAAGTGTTAGCTCCCAAATTCATCCACTTGCAACGATCATACATCATGCTTGTTGTGAGTATGTAAGCATTTCTCTTGTGTTGGCTCTATCATCAGCAAAGAATACCTGATTCACTTTCGAGACCGTCACCTTATCCTAAATCAAAATGTCAAAAACTGCAATAAAGAGCAAAGGACTAACGTCGCTTCCCTGGTGCACACCTACTTTAGTTGGGAACTCTTCAGTGATTCCTGTTTAACATGCCTAAATTTGTTTTCACTTGCACGTGGACTTCAAAAACTCCTTAGTTGCATTAGGACTCAAATACATATGTAACTCGGAATTGGTCATCGAATTCTTTTTAAAACTCAACCAATCCAAATCTTTCCAGGCATTTGGTGACAGTAGATAAGATGGGAACGTGAGCCACCTAGACTCAATGTCTGTCCCAATAAGCTGGCGTTCAACAATGAACTTTGGTGAACGAATCTCCTAAGCATTTTTCCTTCCCTTCCTCCGTACTCGATACTTGAAGTTAATCACACTTCTTCTTTCTTGTAACTTCTGTTAACTACTAGCAGTTTTTGAAAGCCGTTCTTTCAAAGTTATTACTCTTTTTTCTTTGGCAGTTGTCAGCAGTGATTTCACTTTCTGGAGGCAAGTTCATTGCAGAAATTTCCATATCCTCCCCATTCTCATGACTGTAAACTTAAGTAAAATGTAAAAAATACTATGCGGTACTTAACTCGGTTAAAATCTAGTTAAATCCTCCTTTAAACCTAGTGTCATTCAAAAAATGCTTTAACAGTCAAATGAAAAAAATATTTACATATTTTATCAATACACAAAATTTATATATTGAAAAAATACAATAGAAATCACCATCTATCTTGATAGTCTATTCTATTTTGAGATCCTCTTAAACGGAGGTGTAGATTAATTCTTCGATAAAGTGTAAATGGGTTAAAACAAAAAAGCTTTTGTGTCCTTCAAATTCCATTATCAAGTCGCACTTGTTCTTGTTCTTCTTCGGACTAATTGACATTTCCAAGGCTTTTCACACACTTTTCTCGTATGACGTTGACGTTGATGTCTATGGGGATTAATCGATAAAATCCCATCACTTTCAACTTTCCTTTTCGTTTGTTTTATTTTTTTTTTCTTCCTTTCTTCCGGCGGATATGTCTATGATGTCAATGGGTGGGGTGGGTGGTGTCGGTATGCTTGACGCGATTATGGGTGGTCGCCGTTAAAATCTTTTCTGAGTCACTGTGTATATTCGTTTTTGCACCCGACTATATGCAAGGGTTAAAGTTAAAAGACTCCATTTTTGTTATTTACTATTGAATATACATATATGTATTTGTTTGGTTTTTGTTGCCAACAAAATGTATAATATGAATGTGGGAAGCTAAGAGAGTATATAATCGATTGATGATTTGATGAAAGAAGAGATGGGGTGGGTCGTGGGGAGGAAGTTTGATTCGGAAATGACTGCAAAGATGAGGGTCTGAAAGATGAGTCACCAAAGTTTCCACTAAATTGCATTTAAATTGCTTGAACACACAACTTAGTCATCTCATATCGGATTGAATCTTCTATTAAATGAATGTAAGAAGAAAGAAAAAAAAAACAGAAACAAGGTATTTGCATTGTGTTCATTACATACAAAGTTTATTTTGCTTGAATTTGAGTGAAGCAAGACTTTGGAAAACTTTTTCAATAGCTTCAGTAAATTGTACTGATTTTTTTTACCAATCTGACAATAACTAAAAGATATAAATACAGGTATAAGTCGACCACAGATTGCTCAATAGCTTTTAGTTCTTTAAACTTTTCAATTTTTTGTTCAAAATTGGTGACACAACCATCGATTTGACACATTGTCTATATAATATTACATTCTTGCCATTTTTGTAGAATTGTAGAAGGGCTAAAAAGAACAACAAAATTCCCAATTACACTGTCAACAATGTCCAGGAGTATGTACTTGTATTACAAAAACTAAATTTTGTCTTTTCGAAGTTTCTTACTTACTTCTTTAGGTGCCGTTTGCGCGGCATAGGGCCTTTATGGTCCTAAGCGCCATCGCAAAAAAAAAAAGTTATTAACGATACCTGGTACAGAACCGATTTTCTCATAAACGGTTTGACGGATTGTGATCAAAATTTTTATGTTACGATATAGATGACATACGCATATTCAAACTCTTTTTTTAAATGAATTTTGTACTTTTTCATATATTTCTCTACTTTAACTTATTGGGGGCAAGTTCGTGCGACCCAGTCCAGCATTTAATTTATTAGGTCAACCAAAATTTATCATTTATATCCAATCCATTCATGCTAACTCCAGGTATAAATAACATAAAAAAAATTATTTCGATTCGAAAAAAAAATCAAGTACAAATTTGTATTCTCCACTTAAATAGGTCAAATTAATACTATCATTTCAATAAACCATTCGTGTTAAGAAAAAGTTAACCATAGTAACAAGCTACCTTGATATTAATTACTCGATTTCCATGACACGAGACTTTGAAATAAAAAAAAAAAAAAAAAAAAAAAAAAAAAAAAAAAAAAAACACCTTCTATAGTATTTCAAATCGGAACTTGAAACGAAGCCTATTCAACTTAAAAACAAAACAAAAGGAAACACATAATCCCATACAACATAAACATGACCCAAAGATGGAGGTATGCCCACTCGAGTAAGCCGCAGCTGATTATAGTTTAGGTAGTTAAAATGAAAACCACAAAAAAAAAAATGTATTTAGATATCAAATTATCTGAATAAACTTATATCTGAAACTTAACACTCCAATGTGTTTTTTTATTGTTTTAAGAAAAAAATGCACATTGATAGATCGATAGAAAATTATATATTTGTGGAATTAATCAACAAAAAAACTAAATTGGAAATGCATTTTATTCCCTTGTACGCTTCGTATTGATTTAATTTTGGTAAATTTTTTAGGTATATTTTATGTGATTGCAAATGCACTTTTTTTATTTCGAAGGAAAATAAAATAAAGTCCCGGTTGACAAACCAAATAAAATTAAGACTCCGAAAAGTGATTTGGACCGCGTGGTCTTATTTCGTTTTTTTGTCGCGGCCGAGTTTTATTTTTAAAATGCAAAATGCAACCGCGCCATAGCAAATCAATCGCGTTCTTATTTAACCTTCTTTTTGGATAAAAACTACTGTCTACTCGTACGTGGTTCTTTTTACACACAGAGTCTACTCTTTGATACCCAATTTTTGAAAACTTAATCAAACGTGTATATAAGAGTTGTCAAATAATTTATCAGAACTCTACAACCGTCATCAATTATTTTTCTGACAGTTTTTAAAAATGTACACCCTGTTTTGAAACATTTTTAAATTAATTCTTTGTCAAAAGTTTAAAAACGCAAAACATTATTTCCAAAAAAAAAAAAATAACTTCCAACTTAGCGTTACTGATAAAATTATAAAATTATGCAGTTAAAGTGTAAGGTTGTGTATATACCTATAATATCAAGTGAAGTAATTAAAAATACAATGATGATCTAATATGACGGATGCCGCATTTAATAGCAGGACGACAAAGTTTTCAAGGTGTTTTAGAAAGGTTGCCCCGTTAAAAGTACTTTGCGTATGTTTTAGACAGTTGATTGTCCTGGTAGCAGGCCTTATTGATAAAAACATTTAAGCGGTGGTAAGACATCAACTTATTGTCTTTCAAATGTCAATCAATCACACTTATTTAACAAGTTAGTAATTTAGGCAATTAACTAACTAGACGTCAAGTCATTTTTTTTTGACAGTACTAAATTTTAATTTTCATCTACTCACAAATACTTAGGCATCTCAAAAGGGAAACAGCTATTATGTCAAATTTTACCATTTGGTGAGGTGTGTTTCGAAAATAAATTAAAAGTCAGAGTAGGACACTTTTTTGACTTTTGATTGAAAGCTGAATATTTCAAAAAAACTAGTCCACTGTTTTTAACAAAAATAAAATTATTTTTTTTCGTCTGTGGCCATTTTTATCTGGTCAACAAGATTTTCTCATTGTTTTAACATGAAATGCTTCTCGGGTGAAAAGCATAGGGAAATCTTATTGTTTTTCTTGTATTTTATGTAAATCTTTGGTTCACTGTGAATGATGAATTAAATTCGAAAAATTAACGAATTAACATTTGTTATGATCTTATTCAAAAATGTTGGTTCATTTATTCTAAATTTCGCGAAGCAATATTAGATGCTTCGAAAAGCTAAAAAAATAATTATTTTCCTTAACTATTATTGTGTAAACATTCTTAAATGGCCAACTGCATTTCGACATTAAGGCCAGCTAAGCTGTGACCCCTTTTTTTAAAATTATATAATTTTCTTTTAGGCGTGTTTAAAAGTTGAACATTAAAAAAAAAAAGAAATAGTTAGGTACATACTTGTATATTTTACGAGAAAACTTTGTGGTTCAACCATCTGGTAATTACTCATAATATTTCTGTTGCAAGTTTAACTTTCAACTTTACGAGTACATAATATGTATATAAAAAAATATTAATTAAAACCTTTCAAATGTTCTAAAACTAGGAATTACTTAAGAAAATAAAAAAAATATTTGAAGTTTTGTAAAGTATAAAAAAAATATATACATAAGTACGAATACATTTTTAAAATGTCCTTAAACTTACAAAAAAAAAACTCAAAATTTTGATAAGTTATTTTATATCAAAAAGAAAATTAAATGCTTTAAGGATTTTGTTTCGATGGTTCGTACCATTTTGTCCTCAAAGTTGTTTACCTTTCGAGTTCCATGCACTCTATAATCTGCAATCAAATACAGAATTTCAATTGAAATACAAAACATAAAATATAAATATACAACTGTACACATATGTATGTATGTATGTATAAACGTGCATATAGAAACACATCAAAAGCAACTGTGTTGAGAAGGTTGAACTCGTAAACTGATGCACTGAAAGAAAAATTAATGTGCACAAAGAAAATAGAGTACTGTGAAAGTTAAAATGCTCACAGAAGCTAAATTAATATTCCGAACACCAAAAGAAAAAGAAGAATAGTATTGAAAAAGATACTTAAATACTTTTTTCACAAAAATACGACAGATAAGTAAACAAACTTGGTGGCATGACAGTCCATTCCTGTGTGCGTGTTAATGCAGGAGTGAAAGGGCCAAACTATTGAAAATGCACACTCGTGAAAAACATTTATGTTTTTTTTTTTTTTAGATAGACGAGGCTAGGAATCGAACCCAGACCTCCGGTATTACAGTCTTAACCATTATTCAACTCGCTACTGAAAAAAATGAAAATTATGAAATTTTCAAAATGATAATTTTGCGCAACCAAACCATATGGAGAAATAAAAACTTGCAACAAAATTAACTGCCAAAGGGATAAATTGTGAAATGAGAAACAGCCAACAAAATTTACTAAAAAAGAAAAATTCAATAAAACCAATATATTCGCGTGAAGGAAAGAAATCGAGATTAGAATAAAAATAGTGGGTTTACACTCTTCAGTCCTAACAAGATTTTAACTTTTTTGAATAAAAAGATAAATATATTTTGGTTTGGTAAAAATAAAACACTATGGCATTGTCAGACTCATAAATGTATCCTTCTCGAAAAAAAAACACTTCGCCAAACACTTATCGGGCAATAGTATTGACACTCCCATTGCGTGTAAACCAACACGCTACCACTTCCTTGAATATATATATTTCTTTTAATTAATTTTGTTGTTAATTTATTCCGAAGCTTTCATGTCATATGCCCATAGGTTAGCCTTAACTAGAAAAAAAAAATATTCTCTAAGTGTATGACAATTCCTTGAACTTTTCTCTATGCATTTTCCTTGTGTTTCGCAATTCCCAAAAGGATTAACATACAGCCAATGCAAAAAATGCAACGTTGCAGACTGTTGTTTGAGCAAATATTTTGTTGCTGTTACGAGTATATGTACATAAATAGGGACCTGCAATTTTTTCCACCTGCCACCATGAATTGTCCTGGTGCGCTGCGCAGATCTGAACTTTAATAGCATTACCCTGAGTTTCCGCAAAGTATATCTACCCACATAGAGTTTTTTTTCTCTTTTTCATGGGTTTCAATTACCATTCACACAGAAACTCATGCAACCATTTTTATTCCCAATGCAATGCAGCAAAAAGAAATAAGAAGAATCAAAAATAATAAAAATATTTTTCTTTTTTTTTACAAATAACTTTGTAGTTATGTGCCGTTTCCGGTTGGAATTTTTGTTGGGTGACTGACTTAAATTTTTTTTTACTCCAGACTTAATACTTACCATAGTGGGTGGTTGTAAGGTTGATTTTGTGTGAATGATTATATTTTTTTTTTCCTTTTGAAGTTATCTTTATATCCTTTTGGTTTTTATAGGTGAAGCTTATTAAATTTTCAACATTATTACTGTTCCTATTTCTGCTACACGGGAGCAGTAATCCAAGTGGATTGTTTTGATTAATAATTAATGAGGCAGACTTATATCAGTCAGGTGAGAGTTCAGGGAACTCGTTTAAATATTTAAGTGGATTTTGACAGGTTTGTTATCATCATTTCGTGTTTTTTTTTTGTTCAATGTTCAATTCTGATGTGCGCTGTAAGAGAACTCTTAAAATCATTAATTTTTAATGATGTTCGATTTTGTAATAACATTAAGGATTTACATATTTTTGTTTTAGTGAGATCAAATATTGATACTATTGGTGAGTTTGAATTAATTCTTTTTTACTTTACATAAGCCTACTGACGTGCATTTCAGAACATTGGTTCAGTAGGAAAAATATTTCAAATTGATTCATAGAAATTCAGAGTTTTATTTAATTTTCTTTTGTTGAATTTTATTGTTTTTCTTCCCACCCCTTCCACTCAGGAACGGATAAAATCTCACTTACTGAAAAAAAAAAACATAACAATTCATATTAAGCTTCTTTTCAAAAGCAAAGCGTAAAAATATAACACTTAATAAATCTCTTGTACAACTCCCTCTATTACTCCAATGCATTTCTAAATTCCACCTAAAAAATTTGTATCCAAAACAAAAATGAGCCCTTCTTCAAAACCACTCATTACAAGATTATTTTCCTACTTCAGCTACCGACACATTCCAGTTGTTCAAAATGTTCTCACAATAAAAAAAAATTGTACAAAAGAAAGAATTCACCAACTTTTAAAGTGACTGCACGTGTTTTTCACGCCCAAATAAAAGCCGTAGCCGTCAAAGAATAACTTCAATGGGTTAATCAATTTGTTTAAGCTGGGTGTTTTTTGGTTTATTGTATGTATATTCGTTTGGCAAATATTAACAATATAAATCATTTTATTCTTGAATTATGCAATTATTTGTTTTTCATTATATAGTATGTTTAAATCTCTTATAACACATATATTTCGTTAGTTATTCATATTTATAAACGTAAAACCTTTACTAAAACAATTATTTTACAAATAGAACTTGCCTGCGTTTAATCATATCGAGCTGAACGCAATCATTTTAAATTAATTTTTTTTATAACATCTGTTCGTAGACTTTCAATTTCTATTTTATTCAAAAGTTCTGTAAAAGTTCATTAAAATAAATAATTGCAGAGATTGACAGGATTTAGAAGAAGTATACGGCATTCTATCTCAGTTCTCTTTTCATAAAAAACACACAAATGTTTTCGTAAATAAAAACTCCTAAATAGAACAAGTCAGAGATGAACTAAACAAACAGATCTAATGCAAACTTCAAATGTCAATAATAAACAGCTGGCATGCGTTTTTTTTTTTGAGATTGTATTAAATTCATATTTTTATATTTACATACATATGTATATATATATTTAAAATTTAAGGATTTTTATGCAAATATTTATTCATTTGCAACAATATAAAATTATACTCATATTTGAAAGTTTTATCAACGCAAACATGTAACTCCGAAATATGATTTCTTTTTTTCAACTTGTTTACACCCGGTTGTCAAATACAATCTAATTGTCAAATTAAATAACTTGAATGTGTAACAACGTTAGCGCATTACTATTTTTCGAAAAAAAATTATACTAAACCGCAAAGTACCTATGTATAATGTAATATAACGAACTACTAAACTGGGATTTAAGTAGTTTTGCGAAAATCTTCTTCAGTCTCAAGGATTCCCCTCTTAAAATTACTTTTCTTAATCAAGAAGATTTTGAAAAAAAATTTATTTTCTGGCATTCATAAATGTCAAAATGACATTTTGCCTGTTGTTGGGATTTGACAGTTAAGTTAGACACATTTATTACAATTAAGCTCGTTAAAAAATTGCCAGACATATTCTAATAATGTTATAAAATACTAAATTTTGCACCAAAGCTTTATACTTAACAATTCCCTTAAATAGTACCCCTTCATACCTACGGCCTTGGCCCATTGTCCAGACTAAGCCAACTTTCTAATAATAAATCATTTAATTCGCATATATGAATTGAACCAAAACTGGAAAAAGAGTTATGGTGAAACAAAAAAACACTGATCTGCTGCTGCATGCCGCCCTAACCCTTGAAATGTCAAAATTAGGCTCGAATGAATGCTTTGTGTCTGGTGGCACATTGCGACTGCGAGACTTAAGCTATTGTTGTTGTTTTTTTTTTTCCAAACAAGCAATTTAAGCTTAGTATATAAATTTTGTTTGTGATGGTCGAGATGCTGTTTATGAAAAGGGAGAATGATTGTCGCGTGTCTGTTGTATACGGTGCAATAATTTTTCTATCCTACATCCACCCTGTTTGCCTTTATAATGTTCGTTCTTTTGACTGCACGGAGTATTATACGAGATATATGAATTTCCTAGTACGAGTATCAGCATCCCCTTTAAAGAAAACAAAAATTCACATTAAGCTGGCGTTTACTGGATAGGTTTGTAGGTACGTTTGTATTAACAGTGAAGTCCATTGTTTTGGATTTGAAATGCAACACCGAGCGAGAGGGTCAGTGACGATGACGACAGCAGTTATGCCACCCCTGGGTGTTTTTATTATCATGCTATACCGATAAAATGACATAAGAACATAACTTTGCATTTATAATTCCCATACTGTATTTTGAATTTTCGTATTTTGATATAAAATAATATCAGTGGAGATTGTTAGGTTTTGTTAGTATTGTATTTTCAAGTTATTAGTTTCAGAAGATATTTTTCACACCATAAATGGAAAACAATAAAAATAAAAATAATGGGGCATCAAACATTAAGGGATTCATACAATCATGTAAACATTTGGGTTTGTCCATGAACAGTTAAATTTTGTATGGGAAGTGATTTAAACAAATTGGTTAAAAATCCCCAAGGAATTTCCTACGGAAAATTAACAAAGTTTATTTTGTTAAACTTACCAAAAGTCATTGTGACTTTTATGACTTGACGTGTTCGCAAATATGATCTGTCTTGTTTACATACATACCTATGCCGTTTTCACGAACCTGTCAAAAACATATTCTATTTATCTTGTATAGTGCAGAAACATCATAGCAACAAATGTTTTTAAAAATAATTATTTCAGTATACATACTTGTGATCGGAGTCATATTTTCACCAAGCTTCCCAGAGTTTGGTTTTTTTCGTATAGGTTTTGACAGCAAATTTCGAAAGTTTGTACAAAGTCGTTAATAATTTGACAGATAGAGATTATATCGGGTAACTCGCTCAAAATGTCACTTAAAAAATGACAAATGTTTAAAATCTTCACTTTCGCTTGAGAGAACTTTAAAGTTATAAAGTTTTTTTCCGAAAGATAGCTAATAAATTTTTGTATATAAACAAATAAAACGGTGGAACGTCCTGCGTTGGGACTTCGGACACTTAATGTCAAATTGTTCATGTCAAATGTTCTTATACCTTATTCCATTGCTGTAAAAGTGACAGTTTTGAAAAAGAGAGCAGTAGATGAATTAGGTTTTTTTTTTGAGAACAAGTGTCTTCATTATTTGTTCTCAATTTGTTTTTAAAATCGATATCACAGAATTATTAATACTTATCGTATAAGTGATTCAGATTACTAATCGAAAAATTGAAATTCTGCGGACTGTCGATTATACTCATCGATAAGAGCCAGAATTTTCTGAGTTTTGTTCCTCAGAAAGACATGAATACAAAAACACAACAATTGTTTTACTTTGTCGAAAATTGTCTTGCGAAAATATCACAATTCAATTTCGAAATTCGAAATATTAATGAATTATTTTTATTTTAGCTTAAAAATAAAAACCCTCCAATGATAGGGGGAAAAAGAAAAAACGATTTTTTCGGACAAATTAATTACTCAATTAAGCTACATAAATAAATGTCCCAAAAAACCTCTCGAGCAAATTTAAATACCAATCCCA
The DNA here is from genome assembly GCA_958431115.1 of Syrphus vitripennis. Classification (NCBI taxonomy): domain Eukaryota; kingdom Metazoa; phylum Arthropoda; class Insecta; order Diptera; family Syrphidae; genus Syrphus; species Syrphus vitripennis. Next base: position 86,629,511 of record OY288110.1, read on the forward strand.
TATTAACGTTTGTTCTCCCCCTTTTTTTTAAACATAAATGTATAACATTTCTACAATCACTATCCCTTCTTAAATATTGGCTATGTAAAACCAAATTTATTAGATGTGAGTTCACCCTAATTCGAAACAATGACAAAAAAAAAAGTTCAAATAAAAAGCGAAATAAAACGAAAAAAGAAAACCTTATAGACAGTAGGAAAATGACACGAAAAACCAATAAATAAAGGAAAACGATTATGAGTCTTTCATTTTCTTTTTGTTCGTTTCGGCCAACTTATGGAAAGGTACGAGGTGAGGTTTTTTTGGCAGACATGCAATGGCCCTTAAAGATCCCTTCCCAGACCCAATTTCTTCAATGGTCATTTATAACGTCAACACATGAGGCAAACAATCTGATTAAAAAAAAAGAAAAGTAAGAAAGCTCCACTATATCCTTTTTACTTTGTGATTCCCTAAACGTTTAGTCAGTGGTGGATTTGTTTGATATCGGAACTACAATCTTAAAAGCTTCTACTTAGGGCTCCACGTTCTCAGCGGAAATAATTTCTGTTTTAGAGATCGCTTAAGAAATATTTGTATACAGTTGTACAATTTTGGTTCACGATTTTAAGCCACCGATTTTGTCAGATTGGCTGTGGTTCAATGCTAGTTTAAGCATGGAATTCGCTATTATCATGAACTAGAGCTAAACCTTAGATAAAAAGTGGTAAACCTTTGTTTAGATATTTAAATTTTTTTAAAGACTAAAGTACTAAATAATAGCCAATTAAATGCTTGAACCACCGTTAAACCACAGGTAATCTAAGATATCGGTGGAATCTAATGTCGTTTTCAATTGGCAATCCGGAATTGGCTTTAGATTCGGAATCCCAATTGAACAGTTTTTTTCGATTCTGAAAAATTTGAAGTTTGGTGTGACTGTATTAGTAAGTGTAACATGTGTTACATATTATATGTGTCAAATTTCATTTGTTTTTTCGCTTGTAAACATGGAGGAATGAATGTGTGAGTGATTCTGTTTTTGCTTCTGATTTCAAATCCAGAAGGGAAATTCTCTTTTTTTTTTTGAATCAGAACTGTCACTTTTGCCCAATTGAACGCATTCAGAATGCTTTTTTTCTGCTTCCAGATTGCCAATTGAAAACGACATAAGGATCTAAAATAAAAAGGTCTGTTCGTTAACTTCCCAAAACAGCCAGCTTTTACTAATATAGTCATTTTAAGTTAATATAGACCATATAGCTATAATCAATAATATAGAGCCTGAAAAAATAAAATTAAATCAAAAATTTTAAATTAATATAATTCCTTATTTTTTTTTTCTTAAAATTACTTCTAGCTCAAAAAACGTTGAACAACATAGACTTTGAGCATTAAACCTTTTAACACAGCTCTTTTAGCCTTAACGTTCCTGAAATTACAAACAAGGAAGAATTTTATTTTTTTTTGTATTATATACATAGGTACCTACTATAACTCCTTTATCAAACAAAATAAAACCTGAAAGGGAATACTCTCCTGTGTACAGCAGACGTTATAAGCAAATATTTTTTTTTGCATGATAAACTCGGTTGTTGTTTTTTTTTTTTTCAATATGTACTATAGGTACATATATCTGGAAACCAAATTGCAATGTTTACTTTCTAGGTCTTGTGTATGTACTTTTTTTCTGAAAGAAAAAGGATATCGTATTATAAGCTTCCTTTCATCTAAATCTTTGGAGCACATAATATCCCACAAAATGGGGTGTATTTTTTTTAGGGAGACGAATCAATGAGTTTTTTTTCTATAACTTTTAGAAGACATTACCAATGGAAGGTATTTTTTCCGAGCCGGAGTTCTGTTATTTTAGCTTTGATAAGTAAATCTTATAAGAAAGAGATGAGAAGACAATGAAAAGGACTTAACGAAGCAAAGAAAAATTTTATTACGTCGCGTCGTCAAAGGGAACATACATGTTTGCATACAAAGGGACGTATATGCATAAAAAGAAGTAAATCCTTTTACTTGGAAATGTCTGCAGTAGTTAATGCAAATTTCCCACTAACTAGCACAGCCATTTACAAGCATTTACTTTTGCTTATGCATATGCCTTAATGTCGCGAGAAACAGTAGTCAGTCATTTTGTTTCCACCCTTTTTAAAAGCTTTAGCCAGTTAAGTTACTAGATAAACGTTTTTTTTTTTTTTTTTTTTTTTTTAAATTAGCACAAAATTTTTAACATGTAGATATGAGAGTAAAGTTTTCTTTATTTTAAAGATTTACAAACCATCCTACACAAACATGCTTACATCACAATATTATTAATGAAATCAAATCGAACGTTGCTAAATAAATTTTAACTGACATTTATAAACGTCAAAATGCACTGGAGTTATTATGACACTAAAAATATTAAAATTGTGTGCCAATATGAATAGATAAACATACCTAACCTATACAATAAACACATCTAAAATAATAAAATTTTACTTTTTTTAATGGGAGAATGTAGAAAATCTCTTATAATTCTGAGTCGACATTAAGTTATTTTGGCGAGTAAAGTGAGATGAATCGAATTTCTCGCCGACTCATCTCACTTCACTCGCAAAACTGATTTAGCTTTTCAGTGAAATGGGTAAGTCGAAATTTATGTTCAAGCACTTGAACGAAATGGCGTACGGCAGAGAAAACAAATAAAAGAAATGAAAACGTTTACAACAAAACAGAAAATCATTGAATCACTTTTACTAGCTTAATCGATTGTTAATGAAAAGTGACTCATCTCACTCACTTGAATTAGCTAAATCTCGGTACTGATCTGGATTTACTTTTAACATGTAATACAACAAAAAAAAAATTGAAATAGTTTTCGTTTTATCTTAATACACCTTTTTTGACAAAGAAACAGCAGTGCATTTAAATTAAACTTTAGGTTTGCGATTGTAGGTTAGTTTTCTCCAACTCATTGTTCTCAAGGATTTGTAGCCATTTTGAATTGAATGCGATTAAAATATAAAGTCTATTATTTCTGTAAATGTTGATTTTAAAAAAAAAAATTTCACACAAAATTGTTTACCGTAATATTTAAATCACCAATTACGGCCAAAACCTAAAATATGAAAATTCTAGAATAAATCTAATGCTGTCTTTAATTTATCGGGAAAATCGACTTAATTCTTGAAATGCATTAAATTCAAGATAGCGGACAGCCCATATTCTATGCGAGCGACGATTAATTATTAATAAAAATTTAATTGAAAAATTAAAATATAAGTTAACTTATTTTGGCTTAAATTGAAAGGAAAATAAAACATATTTATTATTTATGCAGAAATTCGTTTCTGTTTTATGATTTAAAATGTTTATCTATGCACATCCTTTTTTTACCAAGAATAATCTAGGTAAGTAGAGTACAATAAAAAGGCTTTTTTAAAGCCTTATAGGTATATGTGGGTGATTTGAAACTGAGTCACTCAAAAATCTATTTTAAAATACCAAATTCTTAATAGGCAAATAAAATGAATGACTTTTTACACATATGTAGATTTATAAAAGTCCTTCCTATGTACCTCGTTGTTGATACCACATACGACACCAGTACATTAAAAAATAGTACCTATCTATACCCACTCACGAATGTATATATTTTGCATAAAATATAGACACAATACGAAATATCCATTTTGATGTCATTAGTTCAATGCTCCCGTCGTTGTTCAGCGATCCATTAAATTAAATCCTTGTATACCCTTTTTTTTAGCAACATAGTAATTCTTGGGTTCTTTCCTTCGATGTAGTTGTCGGTAAATGAATTGAAATGGCGTTGAATTACCACCGTAGGCAGTCATCATCATCATCACCAGGCTTTGCATCATTTCTTCGGTCGTGGCATCGCATCGGTTGGGGTCTCATGTAAATAAATACCCGCATATGATGGCTTGAGGTAATGAGTATAATGAAACCTTCATAACTAGGATGCGGAACGTTGGGTTAGATGTCAGATATAGATGGAAGTAACCTCCTGCAGGCGATTTTCAGCTAGAGAGAACTTTAAATGTTTCCTATATAATTTGGGTTTTTGAAAATGTAAAATAAAATAAATAAAATACACCACTAGATCGAATGAACTTGCTCTTATATTAAAGTCATTATGAAAAGGCAAAAAATTAATTTTCTGAACTGCTAAAGTAAGCCAAAAGAGAAGTCTTGGCTCAAAAACGAAGATTCCATCTAAAATTAAAAAATCGTTAGAGCTGTTTTTATTTTGAGAAAATTATGTAGGTACACTGTCGATAGCTTAATTGAAACCACTCAAAATCTTTTTTGGCGATGTTTGCCTGTTGGAATATTTTTTTTCGGGAATTTTGGCTTAAATTATATGATTAATGGGCATTCAAAAAAACTGGGTTCTACAAAAATTATTTTTTTTTACCATATAAGTTTTATTACATAAGGAATCACCTAAAGGTCTTCATGTAGGGCTTAAAAATATAAAATCAAACTTCGAAAAATTCCGACAAAACTAAATTTTGGTTTAGTGCTTTATTTTGAGGTCTTAAACAAGTCCTTCAAATGATGTATAACAAGTTATTGTTCTTAAGAAATAGTTGATATTTTTAAAGCAAATATTTAAATGCTCCATCGTAAAAATGTTATGCTTAATGTAAAATGGCAAACAAAGGGAAACACCCTTAGTATTTATAGGTGCATAATAATGTAAAAGGGTGCTTAATAGGCAGACATGCTATTCGACTTGGAGAAACTGCAAATGATTTTTATATGAGTTGCAGGGACGAAGAAGAAGGAGAAACGACAGTCTCTCATCTTCTATGCACCTGTTCTGCCCTATCAGAAAGATGAAAACTCGACCTTGGAGACTTCTACATCACTTGCCTCCTACGCTTCATTCGAAGCTCCGACTGGTTCAACGAGTAAGGTTGATCTACTGATCCATGTGGTATCACAACGGACCATATTTTGGTCCAAATGTGTCATATTTCTCTACGGAAACATGTGGTATTGTTGATCTAAATTTTTGTCTGTTTTTATAATACATTCTCTTATCTAATCTTATTGATTTGTGTAAATAGTGAAAAGGATTCAAAAACTTTAAGAATACAATTTAACACTTAAAATTTGGCGAATGGGGTTGCTAACTAAATTTAAACTTTAATCTGACAAACTGTATCTCAACAAAATATTTTAATATTAATATTAAACAATACAAAAAGAGACACCCTACACTTTTGTTTGTGCGTAACAAATATTTGAGATATTTGCCTCTCTGCACACTGGACTTCAAGAAAATAATATAAATTCTCTGCAAATGCTTTTAGTAGGTATTCGTATATAAACCAAAAAAAAAAAAAAACTATTAAACCAAAAATCGCCATCATATTTGAACATTTTTCTATGGTATCATCTATAAATATGTACCTTCTACGTCCATTATGGTTTTCGTTTTATGCGAGTGGCATGTCAACGTCAACATTGTAGTTCTCAAATTTCAGCTTTTGCCCGCACAGCTGTTTGAAATGAGTCATCATCATTGTCAGAACCGAAAAACCCACCATTCTTAAATGTTCACTATTGTAATGTAGCCTTAGTGGAGTCATAAATTCAATGTTTGAATAATATCGTGGCACAGACATGGCTGTTTTTATATAAAAAGTTTACATAGAGGTATATCCTTGTATCCATACGATTTGTATTATATATGTACCTTAATACAAATGGTTTCAATGCCTGGAGGATTTTTACTGCTCATGTTTATATACAGGAGTTGTAGACTGAAGAACTAAAAGCAATACCAAATGCGGTACTTCTGTTGTAGACGTCCAAAACTTTCCCGCATACGACGTACATTTCAGCACGTATAGAGATGGTACCTACAACAAAACAGCTACCTCCCCATCCACAGCCTTGATATTTACCCATTAAATGAAAGCAAGAATAGGCATCCCCCCAAGTGAATATAAAATCAATAAAAACAAACCCTAAGGAGATTTTCTTACTTTCTATTCCTGGTATAAAACAGAAAACGATTTAAGTGAGTTAAGCAAAAAAATAAAAAAGGAACAAAACTTTAGTCTGATAGTGTGTATAATAAATTTGCTTTCCTTTTTCAACAAAAAAGAACGCAGATTGGCACTGGAAGTATGTACATGATGGTGTTTGTTTTTTCCAATTTTGCGACAGGACATGCAACTGAATACAACATTTTCTTTTTACATAAATTATAATATAATGTTTGTCTATGTTCTTATTGATTTTTTATTTCAATAAGAACATCTTCCCTTTTTTGAAAATAATATGAAGACATTTCCCAATGAAAATGCACATAGTCCAGTGCAATTATGTTTTGAGTGAAACTGGCAAAAATTTGGTCGAAGTTGGTTATTCCATTATGGGGGGAATAAATCAATTTATTTTTGGTTTGGATCTGTCAAAACGTCCATGTTATACCCTTGTATTCCATTCGGCAAAATAAATTGATTTATTTTTGCTTCAAAATCAAATCTGCTGACCTAAATTTTCCGGCCATGATAATCCATGATAATAATACCAATAAGTGTTTACTGTTTAGCACACAGCTTCACAAGCACGTTCACGGCTGAGCGAAACATTTAAATTTGTGTGAATTCACGACATGATTAACAAATATTTAATAAGATTTAAATATTAAATTTAACGGGGAGGAAATAAATTCAACCCTGGACATTTAAGTTGAACATAAGCGCAGTATAAAAAGTAACTTAAGTAGAAATAAAAATATATTTTAATATTTAACTAGTAGATACCTAGCATTGAACTTTTTATACAGACAGAAAGTGAAGCTCTGCCACTATCTTCTCGTAAATGAAAATATCGATAATAGTGACAAACATGATTTCGTAGTAAAAATTAAAACTGATCCAACTGATGAACCTTATTTTTAAATTTATCGAACTTTTTAAAGAAATGGATATTGACTTCCCAAAAAATGTTGACACCTTAAAGATTTTTTTGCCGTGTGAAATTAGGTAATCAACGTATACATTAAATATAAAAAAATTCACATTCCACTGAAAAAAAAAATAGAAAAGTGGCAACACTGAAAAATATTTCAATAAAGAAGCTTAGTCTGGCCCGAAATTTTAAATAACACATTGTTTGTCCTTTTTAAGTGAAGCGTCCAGCTCTTAATTGCGATAGAAAAAATGTCTATTAAATGTTTTTTGACCAATTCGTTATTATTTGAAACAAGTTTTAAGATTTCTCTATTTCGTCTTTTTGCTCTCAAAAATTCATCAATGAAAAACTTTCATTAGTTTTTCCGACAGTTGAAATGATGTCATTTTTTATAAAAAAAACTTACTGCAATTTTTTAGTACTGTATGCATTCAGTTGTTTTAATTTGTCTTTAAATTTTCTTGCATTCAATAATAAAAAACAAATGCACCTTTGAAATAAAGTTTTTAGTTTTTTTTTTTAAATTCGCATTTCACAAAAAAAAACACTTTTCTTACAATAGTTTTACATTTCATTCTTAACCGTCTTAGACTTAAGTCTTAAAAATGCATACTGTAATTTATTAATCTCCGTTCCAGATTTCATTTTCTCACAGACTAATTAATAAATTTGATTGAACTCTTGTTTCAATTCATTATATAAACTTTTTCTTCTTGATAATCTCTTTCCTTTCCATCATCTTGATTGCAAATATCCGCGCGCATAAGCACAATAATTAGTCTTAATTCTTAAATAACCATATATAAATCCCACGGAATTTGTTTCAGGTCATTTTACGGTTCATTGTTCTTATATGTAAATTATTTTTGTAAGTAAAAGTTGAATAGATATAAACCACTCCCTTTCAACGACACAACGAAGACAATTAGATACAATCTATCTAGAGCGAGCATCATCACATCTCATTGCGGAATGAATTACAAATTAAAAAAAAAAAATGTCGTTTCTATTAGAACTTGTTTCAATGAAGATAATTTATCAATTTTTTTTTGTAATCAATCCTACGTACATAGGTTCGTCATAGTGATGATGATGAATCGTTACTGCTAAGCTAAATCAATTATAAGCACTAACATAATTAGGGTTACTAGACAAAATGCTAAATAATTGGTAACGGCTATTGTCTGTTGTAATATGACCGAGAGCATAGAAACATCCAATTCTTGTATTCTGTTTGATTGAATTGTACTCTAGTACATTTAAGGCGGGTCGAGTTGAATGAGAAAAGTTAATCCCAATCTCAATCTCAATCAATCCAAAAACTAAAAATTCTTTCTTCCTGTAAAAACAAACAAATTACTTATTTCCGTTTTCAACTTTGAATTATAATACCTTATCTTACCACCTCTTACTGTTCAACCCAGACTATTTTCCTCTTGAAACTTCTCAGAACTATCTCATTACTCACACATTCTTTAATTCAATCTAAACAAAAATATGTAAACAAACAATTTCTTTTCCTTTATTTACAGATATCGATGGATTAAGAACGGAAAACAATTTGACTGGCAAAGTTATGACAATCGTATGCTGCAACAGCCGGGTCGTGGTACAATCGTTATCACTGCGCCCAAAGATGAAGATATGGGTCAATATCAGTGTTTTGCTGAGAACGAATTCGGAATTGCCACCTCGAATTCAGTATTTGTCCGAAAAGCTGATTTAAATGCTTTCAAAGATGAGCCCGTTAAGACGACAGTAGCGAACGAAGGTGAACCCTTTTCATTGCAATGTCAACCACCAGATGGTTGGCCTAAACCAACAGTCAATTGGTTAATACAACAGTCTGATGGATCTATAAAAAGTATTAATAGCTCCCGAATGACATTGGATCCTGAGGGTACTCTGTGGTTCTCAAATGTGACGCGCAATGATGCCTCCGATGATTTTTTCTACGCTTGTTCAGCAACTTCGGTATTCCGAAGTGAATACAAAGTTGGCAATCGAGTTTTGTTGGACGTTAAACAGACTGGAATCAGTTCGTCGCAAAACAAACACGAACCGGTGAAACAGTATGTTTCTCGAAAGGATGAAATTGCAACGCGTGGGAAGAAATTGGAAATGTATTGTATTTATGGCGGAACGCCTCTCCCACAAACTGTGTGGAAGAAAAACGGTGCGCCTATATTTTGGAACGATCGAATATCTCAGGGTCATTATGGTAAATCACTGGTCATAAGGCATGTGGCGTTTGATGATGCTGGTTCATACACTTGCGATGTATCAAACGGAGTAGGAAATGCTCAATCATATTCGATAAATCTAAAAGTATTGGCCACTCCATACTTTACAGTAGAGCCAGAGATTCAAAACGCCGCCGAAGACGAAACAGTAGAATTTAGATGTGAAGCAGCTGGTAATCCAGAACCTAATATTTATTGGATACACAATGGTAAACCTATTGCTGAAGCTCCACCAAATCCTCGTAGAATTGTTCAAAATAACCGAATTATAATACGTGATCTTGTGAAGGGTGATACTGGTAATTACGGTTGTAACGCTACCAACTCATGGGGATATGTGTACAAAGATGTTTACGTGAACGTTCTTGCCCTGCCCCCAGAGATCAATGAGGCACCACGAAAGGAAGCTACTGTTGATGGAAAGAATGTTACGATGAGATGTCGAGTGTTCGGTGCCCCTAAGCCCAAGGTGAAATGGATGCGAAATGGACTAGAACTAACTGGTGGAAGGTATGTTATTCAAACTACCGGTGATTTACATATATCTCAGATAAGCTTTGGTGATGCTGGTCCATATACATGTCATGCGGCTAACAAGTTTGGCAGCAAATCAGCCAATGGTAGTTTAGTTGTTAAAGAACATACAAGAATCACTCAAGAACCACAGAATTATGAAGTAGCTGCAGGACAATCAGCAACGTTCCGGTGCAACGAAGCGCACGACGAAACTCTAACTCTAACAATCGAATGGTGGAAAGATGGTCAACCCATTGATTTCGATAATCAAGTCCGATTTGTAAAAACCACAGACCACTCTCTGACTATTTCTAAGACTATGGAGCTTGATTCTGGAGAATATACGTGTGTGGCCAAGACTGAACTCGATGAAGCCAGTGCTAGAGCAAACTTAATCGTTCAAGATGTACCTAATGCTCCTAGCCTTGTTGCAATTTCGTGCAAGGCCCGAGAAGCTGAGGTGCATTGGCAACCGCAAGGAGACAATCGTTCACCTATTCTTCACTACACCATCGAATACAATACCTCCTTCACTCCCCAAACATGGGATGCGGCATTTGAGAAGGTTCCTTCAACCGACTTCAGTTACTCGGTTCCAATGACCCCGTGGGCCAATTATACATTCCGAGTTCTGGCTTTCAATAAAATAGGGAAATCGGCTCCTTCGGAACACAGTGATGCTTGTACCACACAGCCAGATGTACCATACAAAAATCCCGACAATGTTGCAGGTCAGGGAACTGAACCAAACAACTTAGAGATCACTTGGACTCCAATGCCTGAGATCGAACACAACGCACCAAACTTTCAATACCGAGTGTCTTGGAAGAGGGACATTCCGGCTGCAAGCTGGGAAAATAAAGACATCTTCGACTGGCGCCAACAGAGTTTGGTGATACCAGATCAGCCGACATTTGTGAGATATCTTATTAAGGTGGTCGCCATCAATCAGAAAGGAGAATCTAATGTTGCTGCTGTAGAAGTTACGGGGTATTCAGGAGAAGACACACCATTGGAAGCACCAACGAATTTCTCAATGATTCAAGTCACAAGTAGTACATCTGCTATTCTTAGTTGGAATCCAGTCAGTCCCGAATCAGTACGTGGTCACTTCAAGGGCTATAAGATTCAAACTTGGACCGAAGATGAGGGCGTGGAATCTTTGCAGGAAATTCAAGTGAAGGGCGATTCTAATCAAGCCCTAGTAACGCAGTTCAAACCAGATTCAAAGAACTTTGCTCAAGTTCTGGCATATAACTCACGACACAATGGTCCACCGAGTGCCGTAATTGATTTTAATACACCAGAAGGTCTTCCATCACCAGTAGAGAGTGTTGAAGCTGTTGCTCTTGGTTCATCAGCTCTCTTGGTGTCATGGAAAAAACCATTGAGTCCCAATGGCAAACTAACTGGATACAGAGTCTATTATGAAGACATGAAGGGTAACGAAATGGGAGATCGAATTGAACGAAAACCACCAATTGAAGATCCAAGAATTACGAGAGTAAAAGTGGCTGGTCTGAAGCCAAATACTAAATATAGAGTTTCAATTATGGCAACAACAAAAATGGGAGAAGGAAAAGAGTAAGATTTGATTATTTTGCAATTCAATTGAGAACTAAAAATAATTTTGTATTTGTTTTAGTAATTACGTTGAGAAGAAAACACTAGCGGGAGGTACAATAGAACCAGCTGTTCCAGGCTTTAATTATGAGCAGCTGCCATCTGTCAATGGATTAGCCCAATTCAGAATTAACTGGGTGCCAACGGAAAATGGTGGTCATCCAGGAACACACTTCTTTACGAAATACAGGTATGTGTATAATGTACTTAATATGATTGAAAAAAAAGTCCTTTGGAAAATTATAAATTTTATAATGTATGTACTTACACACTTTTCTCTTTCAGGGTTAAGGGAGAAAATGAGTGGCTGCAAACTAACGATGAACTTAAAAACGACTACCAAGAAGTCGGTGGCCTAGATCCGGACACAGTCTACGAATTCAAAGTAGTTTCAGTCGATGGACTTTACATGAAAGAAAGTGATGCAAAAGAAATCGACACAAGTGGCATCGATGGACCAATTGTGGTGCCTAATCAGAATGTTGCCAATACTGGGTGGTTCATTGGAATGATGTTGGCATTGGCTATTATCATTCTTTTGTTCATAATCATTTGCATCATTCGAAGAAATCGCGGTGGAAAGTACGATGTTCATGACCGTGAATTGGCCAATGGGCGCCGTGATTATCCCGATGAAGGGGGTTTCCATGAATATTCGCAACCGTGAGTATTTTTTTATATTTAACGAAATCGTGAGTTATATTTTTTTTTTTTCAAATAGTTTGGATAACAAGAGTGCGGGTCGGCAATCAGTAAGTTCGGCGAATAAGCCAGGTGTCGAAAGTGACACGGACTCAATGGCTGAGTATGGTGATGGGGATACAGGTGAGTGTTGAGCAAAAAACTCATGTGTTCATGTTCACTTGTAAAGCACATAATATTATTTATTTTTATTAAATTATTAATTTTGTCAACAACAACAACAAAAAAAACTATATATATATTTTTATGTTTGGTTATGTGTTATGGAAATGAGGTCGCAAAATTCAAAGTCCAGTCAAATTTTAATGCAGTGACACAGGTAAATGTTATACAAAAAATGCTAGTTCGATTTGCCGCAATAATCTTAATAAAAATAATATAAAGGCTATTCTAGTGTGGTTATTCGAGTAAAATATGGTTCCCGTTGTGGCTTTTTTCACTTGTTTCTAATATTGTTTCTAATACATATATACAGCTAACATAAAATACAAAAAAAATAAACGTTTATTCCAACATTTTATTATAATATACATATATAAAAAACAAATACATATTTTTTCTGCAGTAATTATTAGATGAACATCTATTATGCATTCCTACACATTCATAGCCAACAAATCAGAAAAACTTCTTTAATACCGGAACCTACACTTGAATATATCAATAAACAATATGCGCTTATAAAGAATTATTTAATATGTTTAACTTTGTTCTGTGTGGTGTTTGGTTTTATATAAAATATACTACATACATATTTTTTGCGTTCGTTAAAAGTTATGATACCTCATACTAACCATTATCTCCATTTGCGTCCCTTGGATCTTCCTCTCAATCCAAAATGAAACATCAATTTGTTTATTTGAAATTAGTCCAGTAAATAAATCCGAATGAAACGATATTTTTTCTTCTTGCTAAATACTTGTTTTTACTTAGGTACATATTATTTTAATTCTGAAACGTTCCGAAAGGAGGAACCAATTATTTAAAAAAAATTGTGATTTAGATTTTGATAAACAATTTTTTTTTCACAACAATGATAAATAAATAAATAAAAACAAGAAGAAAACTTAATGGATGGCCTATTTTTCCACGTTAATGCGGGAGAGAAAACTTTCTTTCAAAGTGAAAAAAATATTATTTCAAAATAACGGAAGATTTTAAAACTTGTAAAGCAGTTTTGGTAAAATCTAGTCCTTCATGTTTTTTCTTAATTAAGTTGTAAAAATTTCAACACAAAAAATGTTGATAAAAAAATTATATTGTTTCTTTTTCAAAATGTTCATATTTCATACTAAGCACTTTCATAATTCGATATTTGAAATTATAAAATTATTTTGATTGAACAAAGGATTTCAATCATTGTTTAATATTCATTTAAAAACATTGTTTTGTTAATTTTTACGAAATTTAAATTTGAATGCCCTAGCTAAGCCGGCCGGCCAGATACATACATAGGTATTAACAAACGTATTAATAAAAAAAGTAATATCTGTAGAAGATCGGAACTTGTAATAAGAAGTTACAAAATGTACTGCTTGGCAAGATCCCAACAGCTTGCTTTTAGTTTTAAATTATCTGAATTCTGAAGCCGAGGTTTTATACTCGCACCGAGCTTTCAATGAACAGAGTCAAAAAACACTTAAAGTTCGTAAATCAATCAGAACTAATCTGTCAAATGTCGAAGTGTTTTCACAATAACCAAATCATCTTTTGATTGTTTTAAAATTTGATTTGTTTTAAAAATAAAAATAATAAATATTATTTTTAACTCAATATGTATTATTCCTCAGAATAAGCTTAGCAATTTTTTTTATTATGTAAAAAAAGTATTTACAGCATTTTTTTAACTTAACCGTTCCAGAGCATTTATAAACAGTTTATATCACTTCCAATTTTTTCGGAGATCGGGTATTTGATTTTGTTGTTGTAAAATTTACCTACTGAAATTCATCTTTGATTTAGTTTTTATTAAATTTCTCGGTTCCTGATAGGTCTCACAAAAATTATTGCAAGGCATTGAGTATTTTTGTAGTTAAAGACGTTTTATGACTGAATTGTAGAGAATTTATGTCCCTACAAAATTTTTCTTAACATTTAAAAAAAAATTCATACGAGTATCACAAATGAACTAAATTTTCGAAAATACTCAAGTATTAAAATTTAATTTTTTTCAACTTTTGCCAGCTTGTGTTTTAACATAAAAAATAGGAAATTGAATTTTCTTTTTTTTTGTGCTATTAGGAACAGAATTGAAAAAAATTGGTGGTAATAAAAATTCATTGGGTCAGATTATAAATGCAGTGGACTATTAAAAACAAACAAAAGCTGAAAAATATCAAAAAAATTTTCTAAACTTTATTTATTCCTCTTTAATAGCATATAGGCATAGTAGATTTATGTATATTTAGTTTTAAAAAGAGTTTTTAGAAGTAAGTACATATTAGAGGTCTGCATGAATACATTCATTTGCCTTCTCTGACCAAGCACAGTACTTCAGTGTATTCTGTTCGTTGCATTCATAGAAATTAGTGTACACTAAAAATGAATACACTATTCTTGAAAACAAATACTGCACACGATTCGATCTATTTATAACAGAACGAATACAGTATTTGGTTTCTATCCTGGGCTTGAATGCTTGAATCAAATAGAACAGAACAAGCCTAACATATTATAAACACATCGAATACACCGAATGTACCGAGTATAAAATCAAATACACTAGTTTTTTTTCTCTTCTAAGCTTAACTTCTTAAATGGTAGTTAGTCGTAGCGACGAACCGGGAAAAAATTTCTAATTCAATTCTAGTGTATTCATAATTTAAACTTATTTTATGATTGTGACGCTTGTATGGCACGTAAAATTACAAATGAGATATCAAAAAATAGGATTTTTTACACAGATGCGATATATGAAAAATTTAACACACTACATTCAAGCAATAAAGAGTTGTGTGGTTTTTAATCGATTCTATGCAAATAACGGTACTTGGTGATTTTTTTTAATTTTAATTATTTTTTTATTATTTTTTATAGAATAAATTACATGTTGTGTTAAAATTTCAGATTTTTATGTCAACACGTTTAGAAAATATTTTTAAAAAAACTTGAAAAACAGTTTAAAAACATTAGAAAATTCAAAACGTTTAGCTTAATATCTTCGCTTAACGGTAACATAGAGTTTTGAATTTTTTACCAAAAAATTAGCTGTTAGAATTTCAAATTTTTCGTATAGCTAAGAAAATAAAAAAATAAAAAAAGAACGAAAAAATCAATGAAAACATTTACAAATATATAAATTCAAATTAAATTAATTTGTTGTATTTGATTCGGTGTATTCGATGTGTTCGATATAAACTCGCTGTATTTGATGCATTTGAGAAAAAAATCAAATGGTGTATTCGTTTCAAGTAAATACACGATTCTATGGTTTTGGTTTGAGTTGATGATTCATTTGATTTGTTTTGAAAGATGTGAATGCAGTGAATAGTGTATTTGAAAAAATATAGAACGGCTTGGAAGTGGTTTCAAGCCATTCGTTGCAGATGTTTAGTACATATGTCCAAAAGATTTCAAGCTCTGTAAAAAAACCATTAATTTTATTGAAAAATTATAAAGTTTGTGAGACCCTATTAAATAAGAAAAGAAATCTAGATATCTTAAAACCTCATTTGTTTCAAAGCACGTATTCTATAAGGTTCACCGAAAAATAAATAAAAAAGAACATTAATCGAAAAAACGAGTATTTTATATGGCGAACTCATTTCCATTAACACAGCCGAAACATATTTCTGCTTAAACATGTTTTCAAATCTTATTATTCCAGTACGAATTTTTGTAGTATTTTTATTTGTTTTCAAATTGTTTCATTTTTTATTTTTGTTTTTTATTTAATTTAAAATTTTTCTATTAGGCATGAACGAAGATGGTTCATTTATTGGCCAATATGGACGAAAAGGACTATGATGATCCTGTTAAACCTGTACTTCATATAAATAATTTGCCTTTATTTTAAGAAAAAAAATATCGAAATAAAATAAAAAAAAAATAAAAACAAAAACAAATCAACAGTTAGTGTAAGACGAAAAAAAAAAACAAATCATATTTTGTATTTTACATACAAGTGCTTCGAAATTGTTACCTTCTGTTTACTACATTCCGACATTGGATGTCTCGTTTTAATATCAACACAAGTTTTTCAGTTTTGTTTTACATTAAGAGGTAGAGTTTATAATTTTTTTTATGTTTATATTTTGTTTTTTTTTCTGTTCTTTAAATGTTGTAATAATATGAAACGTTATTAATTTGGTGGTAGTTTTTAATACATATGTATCTGTTTACTTCAGTTGGTGGTAAAAAATATTACACACATCATACTTTCCCCTTGTAATTTAATTTTTCATTTTACATATATTAGAATTTTTAATTTACATAAAATATGAAAAACTAACACTCACCTATTTCCTTACTGGCTAATCCACAAAATCAAAAAGCATAACACTAAGGGCAAGTTTGGTAAACGTGATGTCTTTGTTCGAGATTTAAAGACACCAATTTCGACTGATTGATTACGTTTCATCGGTGGTTCAAGCATGTAATTGGCTTTTACTATACCCATAGCTGATTGTTTCAAAACCTTGAACCATGGTCCAACCTCAACTAATCCACTGAAATTGAAGAGTTGCTCAGAAATGCTTTAAAACTTACAACTGAAAAAGAGGACGTGTGTCTAATAATTTTACCACCTATTAATTGTTGCAATGGGACAATAGGGTTATGGGATTTCATAATTTTTTTATTTAGTTTCTATTACCTTATTTTTAAATTTGTTTTATCTTTCTTTAAGTAATAAGAAGAGCTTAGAATGTGAATTTTTGTTAAATGATGATATAGATTTCTATGTTCTAATGCTACGTTTTCTTGGGTTATACCAACTCCATAAAAAAATTCTTTCTTTACTGTTATTTTCGGTTTTAGACATATTGTTTGGTGAAGTTATTTTTCAAATGCAAGAAGTGCCCCCAAAAAGTATTCTCTTCCATGGGATTAAAATATGTACTCATAAAAGAATACATTCAGATTCTCAAAACAATATCTTCGCAATCTTCTTCTAGTATTTATTTTAAAATGTAATAAGTATTTTTAAAAATAAGTGATGGGTTTATATATTCTTGTTGGAGAGTTTATACTCCAGCGCTTAAACTCTTTTCTACTTTTTTTACTAACATGTTTGAGGTAAAATTAATTTTTTTTTTCACCATAACAAAATTTTCTAAAAACTTACACTACTCTACAATTTCTCATAAAACATAAAATTTACATAAAAAAATGTTTCTTTTTTTTATAGGACAATTTACCGAAGACGGCTCGTTTATAGGTCAGTACGTTCCAGGAAAACTTCAACCACCAGTGAGTCCTCAACCTACCCCTCATCAGCAAGCGCCATCCACACAAGGTTCCAATGCTGTAGCTACTTATGTTTAAGTGTTCAACTTCCCTTCTCACACACCTTCTCTCTCTTACCCACAATAATAGAACAGAAATAATTAAGAAAACAAAAAATAATAACACAAACAAATTAATATTAATATATTTACATAAAATATATAGAAGAAGCCTTTTTCGTGTAAGTTCTATATATTATTTTATTATTTCAAACTTTCTTTTATACAAGAATCTCATTTTTTTCTCTTATAAATATGTTTTTTTTTTTACAAAGTCGAATATATTTATTATTTAAAGAAAATTTTTATCAGCTTAAGTTAAAAAAACATTTTTAAAAATAGCCTTCGATTGTTTTGCCTATAAATATAATGGCTTGCAGTTATAAAACTAATTAATTTAATATTGTTTAAATAATATTAAAAAGAAAAAATGTATTAAATACATTTAAAACAATAATTAAAAAAAAAAATATTTACCCCAAAAAATAATGGAAGGTTTAATTTCTATATTAAAATTTTGTTTTCAAACTGTTTTCTCATTTTTTTTTTGGCTGAGTAATAAACTTCAATAAAAAGCACACAAATTAATTACAAAATATAATTTTCATTAATGAAAATAATAAAAATGTGTTCAAAGAGCATAAAACCAATGTTGTATTTTTTCTTCTCCTATACTCATTTAACTATAAATAATTCTGTTTAGACTATAATACAAGAAAGAATTAATGAAAACAGCAACAAATAAACAAAAAAAAACTAAGTTGTTATACTACTTAAGATTTAAGTTAATTTAGTTATTTTTTAACTTGAATTATTTAGCTGTGTAAATTTAACAGAACAAATTTTTAAACATGAGGGTTAAAATACATAATACATAATAATAAACTCAAAAATAAACGTCCATAAAAAAGTATTTTGTTAAAGTAAATCCATTTTTTGTAGTTTACATTATTATTACTATTAATATACAAACAAAAGAAAATTCATGAAATATAAAAAAGCAATCATAATACACTTTTGTGAATAGCGCCTGTTTTTTATTTTGTTTTATTATTTTTTTTTTCATTAGGAATTAATTATATCGATCAGCTTTTTAACTTGTACGGTACGTGTAATATTTCAAATATTATTTTTAAATTAAATGTTATATGTATAAGTTCAATTCAAATGAAAATAAATCAAATCACATACTTTTAATAATTATTATAATTTGTTTTATTTTTGTATAATATGTAGTTTCTCTTTTTTTTTCTTATTATATTTTGATTTGTTAGCTAGCTTATTTAACGAAAGAATATGAAAGGTATCAAAATCATAGTTGCTCTCCTGAGAAGGTATCTTAAATAAGAAGATTTAAAACATCGCACTTTTTCAGCCATCACAAATTTAATTCGTATGTGATTTCGTCGAATGTACTAGCTAACGTTACTGTCACGTTCGGTTTCAAGTTGAGATAGGATTTTTATCTCACCAAAACATGAGATTCAGGGCTAATCTTTCTAACTTTGAAATATCAAGGAATTGTTTTTCTTCTTTAAATTATTTTAATAATTTATCATTAAAATAATTATAATATAAAAATAATTATTTTTTTTCTTATTTTATTTAGTATACAAAATAAGAGAACTTTAAATTTGTAATGCTCTCTAATAACTGGTCATTTTATTTCAACTATTTAAAAACATTTTTTTGTCCGGCTTAAGTAGCTTTAGTGTTTAATCTAGAAAAAAACCATGTGGTTACAATTTTAAGAAATTATAATAAATGACTCCACCATGCTGAGCGAGATCACAATTAGAAAAAAACGAAATTGAATTGAATTGAATTATTACACGTTTTTGGAGAACTGTGACCAACTAATGTCAAAATAAAACTAGAGTTTAAAAACACAAAATGTGGGAATCGGTAGAAATGTTGTTAGATATGCTATAGCCCTCAATCGCATTAATGGAAAGGTTGTCAAAAAGAGAATGACTCTCTTTCTTAGGTGACTTGTATGCTGAGCTTCTTTTCGTTAATATAAATAATTTTGAGTTTTCTGTTAAAGTACTCCCTTATTTTTTGTTGTGCAAGGTAAAATAAATATAATTACATGATAACATTTTGAGGGTTTCTTTTTCGACCAGGTACTTTTTTTTAACGAATCCTTAGATTTATTATAAGGAAGTAACTAGGATTATTTAATGATTTTCATTTATTCATCCATCCAAGGACATTGCGAGACGTTTCAATGATTTTTTTTATTCAAAATAAAAAAATGCAAGTTGAAATCCTTAGATATGCACAACCACGAACATTTTATCATATTTCGGTCTTCAAATAAGCAAAACAGACAGAAAGCATTGAACAAAATGATTAAATCAGACAAGTACATATTTTAAACCAAAAAAAAAATTTTCGTCAAAATTCAAATCACTACCAAAAATATATATTTTGGTAATAAGAACTAATGAACTTGAAAAAGTGAAAAAGCAAGTGACCTCTCGTGCATTGTATGTACACAAGGGTAGTTCTTATTTTGAATTATTTTTTAAATTTGTATGCGCACAGAGGAAAAGTGACATTAATTCGCCGCGTTTACACGACTGGCAAATCGGCATTAAAATCAAAAAAGTTAAGGTGAAAAGTCGAAAATGAAAATTTGCTATTCGTGTAAATACGGCATACATGTGCGTATATAATTAAATATAATTACAATGAAAATACTTTTTCTCTTAATCAGTATTTTACAAGATGACTGGAAATTTTATCGTTGTAGTGACAATTTGCCTTTCGAATAAACTCGGCATAAGATTGATGTTTACCAAAACGGAAACGAAAGGATTGACTACTAAATTGTAAATTTAAACGAATCGGTAAATGTATCAGCAAATATATTTTTTGTGATGGCCAATTTGAATAATTAATTTAATTTTAAAATTGAGACATTGGAATTAAACAAAATTGTCTATTAGTTCAGGCGTGAAATACCCGATATATTTAATTTGACTTACTTTTCGTTGAAATTTTCTTTCTTTATTTCAATTTAATTAAATTTCTTCCTTTCCAAAATTACCTTAAATAATAAAAAACAAATTTCACAGCGAATTGTATGTGATGCACTCTTCAAAAAAAAAATCAACAAATAAATTTGGTCAAATTAAAGATTATGAATTTGATAAATAAAAATACTATTTTTATATAACTTAAAAACAAACACGCAAAATAATCCATTATAAAAAAAAACTTTGTAGTTATAAGCCAATAGTATTGCATTAAAAAGCACAACATTAAAATTTTAAGCTTTGTGTATTTGTGTAATAAAAATAACATTCGTTAGGTAATCCACTCCCTATGGAACTGATGAGTACATATTTATTTAAAGTAAAAGTCCAAATATTTGCTTATTAAAATAATAATAAATTACTTAGAAGTTTTGTGTTCATAAAAATTTAAAAGAAAATAATGATTTGCTTACACTTACATGAAACCATTCTATTTTTCACACGCAATTACAGGGTCATTTAGCTAAATTTATTTAAAAATACATACATATTTTATGCAAAAACAATTAAATATATTTATAAATTTTATTATAAGTATAGAAAGCCCTTCACTAAATATTTAAGCTAAATAATATTGAAGTCACATATGTAAAGAATTTAAATGTAAGTATATTGATAATGAAAAGTGCTTGATTTATTATTGTACCAAATGGATAATAAAGTTTTAGAATTTCATAAAGGATCTGATTATTTTGCTGAAGGGATGTTATAAATAATTTTAAAGAAGTTTGAATAAAATATAAATTATGTGAATATACGCTTTAAGTGAATCTCTGTCTAGGTACTCATTTAACTATTAATTGTACTATTTGTATGAATTATGGTTTTCGTTATCAAAAATGATTGTTTTCACAAAAAAAAAACGTAATGTATAATATGTTTGCCTTTCTTAATTATAAATTAATTAATTTTTATATGTATACTTGAAAATTTATTTGAAATGTTGTTGATATTATAGTTTTAAAATACCTATAAAATATTTTATTTGGCTTTCATATATGTGTCTCAAAAATATGGAGATTTAAGAATGTTGAAAATTATTTGATTTGCAAAAAATTTCAGATTGAGAGTCGGTAGAAACAATATGCTTATTTTTAGGTCCAAACAAACCCATTTAACTTTGAATAAACTGACAAATTTGATCGGCTCCGACATTAATTCCAATAAAAGTTATGCAACTTTTTATTAAAAATTGGGGATATAATGTATCTTGCTTTGAAAGACCTACTGTATCATAATTCCTTACTTCTCAGTCAGTTTGTAATGGTTTAATTTTTCATTCGCATTGTTATACATACCTACATACATAATGTATATTTTTATCAAAATCGGACAAAACAAATTGCTCATAAGAAAATGTAAATTAAATTAAATTTTCTTTCTGCCAAATTGATAGGAATTTTAAAAAATTTAGATAAAAATTCAAATTTTACCAGAAAAATTATAAAGAAAAAAAAAACATTCACTGCCGTATTCCGCTCTATTGGAACTAAGCAAAATATTTTTAAATTAAGGGAAGCACACTGTCGAATCAAATTAGAATTTGATCCCAAAAGGTGAAAAGTTTCAGTCCGTCAGCATAACAATAGTTCTTCTATAACAACTTCTTATAATGTGAGCCAAACAAAAATTTGTATTAAAATGTGTTTTATTTTTAAGTAGAGTTTTCATAATATATATTTATATATGTATAGATATGTTTTTTTTAACTTTCTCATATTATAAGAAATACCTATTTTCGATTTTAATAAATTAAAATAAAACTATTGCATTTTCAAAACTAAATAATAACAAACGAAAAACAAAAACACACAATGATAAATGTATGTCTATTTAAATAAATAAAAAAAAATTAACACCTTCAGCTTAAATATTATAAATTATACACAATGTTTATACAAGTATATATACTGTACAATATCTTTTCATTTTACATTGTAGAATAAGAAATTAAAAAAAAAAACAATAAAGATAAATTATGTTTCTTAATAACAGAAAATAAAAATGAAAAGAAAAAGAAAAAACAAAGTTAAGGTGATATGTAAATCATTTTTGATGTTTAAAGAAGTCGTGAAAACATAATAATTATAATAAAAATTGTGAATGATCAAAATGATGTAACAAAGAATGGAATAAATAAAACTGGACACTTAAAAAAAATTATTAATTAGTGTTTTACTTATTTTTTCTTCCATATTCAATTGTTTTTTTTTTACAGGTGATCTTACATAGTGTCCTAATCTTCCAATATTGAATAGTAGTGATATGACCAATACTTACTGAAATATTTCAAGTTAATGAAGCTTTCATGTCTTAAAGTTATATGTGCAATTTAATTCAGTGTGAAATACCCGACTGGATCGCACAAACTTGTTTCTGTGTTACTTTATAAAAATATGAAAAGCATTAAATTCATATTTTGAATTCCCAAAATAAGCCAAAAAAAAAAGAAGTTTAAGCTCAAACCTGAAGATGTCATGGTATGTATCATCAGAATACGAATTTTTGAAAGAAAAAAAAACAATGGAGCGGTTTTTTCAAAATAAGAATGTTCTAAGTATTTGTTAAAAAAATGTACGGACAAGTTTTAAGTATTTAATAATACACACTTAAAAACAAAAATTGAAAAAAAATATTCGTCTGTTTTCAAAATTTTGAATTTGATTTTTTTTCAAAAATCAAAAAAAAATTTTATTTTGAATTTTGATTTGTTGATATGTGGCCCACTTTCATTACGCATTCTTTTAAACGTTAAGAGAAAATCGAAAACCAAAAATCTGATTGCTTGGGAGCTACCGGAAACGGTTTCTTGAAGAATATTTTATGACCAAACAATTTTGATTACTTAAAAAACCCCACTGAAAAATTTCATCAATATCATAGGGGCCGTTTTCTAAATAAATATAAAAATCAATTTCTTCTCTATGGAATCTCCTTGAAGTTTGAAGAAAATTCCTTCACTAATTAAAGCTATAGATCGGGGTACAGACAAAAAGAAATGCCGGACACACTTTTTTATTATTATATCGATTTTCTTACTAACCGAAAACTTCGTCTACGGTGGTGATTGTTGGACACCTTGTATATTTGGAACGGAATCTTTATCATAAAAGAATTTATTTCATATATTAAAATATCTTTTAAATTTATTCAGTTAATTTTTGTTAACATTTTTAGGTTTTTTTATGCGTTGTTAATCCAGTAAAAATTTCAATTGGAAAAGGAAATATAATCGTAGAATTTCTCTCAGCTGAAATTGTGGTGAGTGTTTGTAAATAACGCAGCTGTTCAGATTTTAAAATAAAAAAAATGAATTGTAATCTTAAGATATATTTTTTTGAAGGACTAATACATAGCCACAGCACATATATTAAAGGTAATATATTCCGAGTTTTTGTTAACAAAAAAAATAAATATTAGAGACCCTAAAGTTTATTTCAATTTGTAAACAGCTTCCAATTTTTTTTTTAATTGCCCATCCTGCCTTGACTGGAGAGATAGACGCCGCTCCTCTTAAATTAAAAAATGCTTGTTCGACATCTCTACAAAAAACCGTTATCAATTTTTGGCGCCAAAGTTATAGTGCTTTCCCCTAATCTATATACCTATATAAAATTGGATGTTTCTTTTTACGATAAGTTTGATCTTCTTATTTTGTAGACTTCAATCTATAATTTTAAGTACCTATCCTTGATACTTAATAACAGGCTTTGACTTAAATTTTAACAATAACAGTATAATTTTACTTATTTCACAGATTCGTTTCCCAGAGTCTCTAAAAATATTTTATAAAACTGTGCTAAACGTGGGCTCAAATTGAACGACTCATCTGAAGGAAAGGTATGTATTATAAATATGTATATATTTTCGGGATTTAATTTAAAAAGTGCGAAAAGCGCGTCGGACTGCTTTCTGGTGCAATTTAATAAAACAAAAAAAAAAAATAAATTGTTGGGTCTCCAATCATCCATTTTTTTAAAACTATTTGACATCGAATGATAAAAAAAAACATGCGCAATACATTACCTTGTATATGTGTACTGTGATTCATACCTGCAAAGCTGAAGGACTTTCAGCAATTATTTGTGCAGCATCCTTTAAGGATTCTGCTGCATTTTTCTCTCCTTCGGCGGCAACAAACTTTGCTCTAGCTTCCCGTGTTGCTTCTGCTTCGGCCGCCATGGCTCTTTGTAACGCTATTGGCAAGCGAACATCCTTTCTGCAAAGATACGAAGTGATATTTAGGGTATTTAATTGTTTAAGAAAATGTTTGTTGCAATACGAAAAGGTCATTTACATTTCGACTCTTTCAACTTTCACTCCCCAAGGATCGGTTGCTTCATCTAGAATTTTCTGCATCATACGCGACACATCATCCTTTTCTGCTAGTAGCTCATTTAACATTTTTGTTCCAGCCACATTACGGAGAGTAGTCTGACTCAATAACATTGTTGATTCGCGATAATTAGCAACTTGAATAACAGCACTTAATGGATCTTGAAGTCGAAAATAAACCACAGCATCTACTTTTATTGTAACTGCATCTTTAGTGAGAATTTCCTGTGGCTCTACATCGAAAGTTGCTGTGCGTAAATCAACAATTGAAATATCATCAATGCAAGGTAATACGAAAGCCACACCAGGGCCCCGTGCTCCACCCTTCCTTAAAAATTAAAAAAAAAAAAAAAAATCTCATCAAGAAATTCAGGTGAATTGGGAAAATGCATACCTCAGCCTTCCTAGACGAAATACAACACCCCTTTCGTATTCAGCTATAATACGAATGCAAAAGAAAATGGCTAACGGAAATGTTAAAATTGTTAGGATAATAGAAAAAATTATTGCAGTTATTTCAAAACATTCTGCACTTTCATCTTCTGCTAAATTATGATAAAAAAAAAGAAAACTAACATCAATAATTACATTTGTACATTAAACCTTACATGTTTCAATGTGCTTTTTTGGACCTGGATGACCCGAAGAATAAGACATTTCTTTTTCGAAATTGAAATATAGAGCGGAGGTTTTTAAAGTTAATTTTTATATTTTCTATCTGGCTAAGTTAAAATTTTATTTTAATTTCTTGAGAGAAAATAGAAATAAGATTCAAACTGAAAAATTGTAACGGCCACATTTAATAAACCAAGTGCGGGTGTATATGTACATTGTGCATACCTGATCGAAAATCAGGGCAAAGAATAATGAAATACTTTCATTTTGATAAAAAGAAGTTCAAAACTAATGCATATCTGTATTTCGGGTTTTTTTTGTTTTCCCTAACGCCCGCACTGCAGTAGATGATTTGATATGTAAGTACATTGTACATACCTCTATTCCTTTTTAGTCTAATTTAGTTGGCGATATATGATATATAAATGTACAACGCGACACCGTATCGCGGAAGTTATTTCAATAAAAGATCGCAAAAAAGTCTCCACCTCCAACGCGATCATAAACCTTAATGGTTTTCACGAAAACACGTTAGTCCCCTATTACACGACGAGTAATGAGTCGTGACTTTTTTCGAAATCAGAGAAGAGAAATGAGATGGAAAACAAACCGACTGTCGAAGAAGAGTCACGACTCATAAAGTCATATTAAGTCATCGGGTTATAGCGGACTTATTCAGTCAGCCTCAAACCTAAGCGATTGCGGTAAACTTTTTTTTATTTTTTATAAAACATCTCCAAGATTTGGCGAGCAAATGCTACATGAAGCGTTCAGCCACTCGGCTTTTATTGTAGAAAAGTGTTTGCAACCCATAAATGGTGTGAAAATTGTGTTTTTCTAATGTTTTTTTTTATAATGGTCGCTATCACCTCTTAAGTTTGCAGGGGACTTTAAATATATTTGTTTCAAATTTCTCTATTAAGACAGAAAGAGAAAAAAATATTAATCTGTCAAACGATGTTTTTTTTGGAATTTCCTTTGTATATGAAAACTATAGTACTATCATGGTGGAACGTGGAAGTCGAATGGGGCGACATCTAAGGTATGCCTGCAACCCTTACTCTTTTTTTTTTGCAGTGCCACCACCAGGACCTTTGCAACCCAAAAAAAAAACTCGCCATAATAGTAATATAGTTTTTATATACAAAGCCTTGTCTTATTAGATTTTCGAAGTTCTCTGCAATTTAACATTTTAAAATTCAAAACGAACAGATCTTTTCCTTTTAGCATTTTGGTCTCACTTTTTTTGACGTTTCTTACGTCAAATTTATCAAATTTTATTTTCGTAATTTGTATTATATTTATTTTCATGAAATAATTTTTAATTATGAGCGCTGATGTATCTACAAATAATAGTGAAGATTGGTCGATTTCTTGCATTTCAGATGGTGAAGATTTTGCTCCGTCTGCCGAAGAACTCGAAACTTATTACCTTGCACTAGAAAAAGGAAATATTCCGGAATTACAATGGCAATGTCCAGGCAGACGAGCTCCTTCGCCCATAAACAACAAGGAAGAACCAAAAATTTGCGAAACTATAGAAAAAGAAGCGTATGTTTTAAATGCTCTTAACCATAATTATGACACTAACTTATTCAAATACAGGCCGCCTAAAAATGATTTTGACTTCATGGATGATGTTGCTTTACCACAAATGCGAGTACGAAGTCAAAATTCGACGCCGAAATCTGCCAAAAAGAAAACAGCTAATTTCGCTGGCGTTATAGAATCCCTGAAAAAGCAAATGTCACAAAACAAGGAAGGCTCATGAGATTTGTTTAATCTTCCGGCTTCACGTAAGAAAGTTTCGGACCTAGTATCAGAGCTAGACTTTAGATAGTAAAATAATTGTAATTAAAAAAAATTTAATATGCATAGACTAATTAAAAAAGATTCAACTTATATTTCGAAAAGACAAATAAAAATCCTAGATTCAAAATATTTTTAAATAATAAAAAAGAAACGTGTTTCACTTTTTTGTGCACACACAATTTTGTGAGATTACTAATGAAAAACCTTGCGTATAATGGAAATGGCACGAAAACTCGACGACTGTTATATTCTTAAACTTACCTCTTACCTCCAATGGATACAAACGATGTCCAACATCGAAACTAAAAAACATTTAACAATTGATTTGTATGGATATTTCACGCAAAAACATATTTGTATACACCTTTAAGACCAAATACCCTTTTTTTTTTTTACACTTCAGATTCTTTGCTGTAGTGAGCTCAGAGCAAGCTTCAACTACAGTAAGAGGCTCATCATAAGTGCATGTGTTAGTGGTTAGTAAATGTAATGAAAACTAACACATGCAACACATAAAAATATCTACATAATTACAAAAATTAAAAAGTATAAAAATAAAACAAAAATATACAAAATACTAGACATTCACGATATCTATTGTTAAAAATAAAACAATATCACGACAGAGGAGCACTGGTTCGAAACGAAATTTTTAGTCTTAATTTACTCATGTAGAAGTCGATAGACAAATTGTTTAAATTAAAAAGCCTGCACATACAATTCAAAGGTTCATGCAAGCCATAGTTGGTTCTATGGAAATCAAAGTGTAAACGTTCAAATCTTCGCAGGTGGTGAGATCCTCCGCGGTAGTTAATGCCGATGCAAGCTAACAAATCGGAAGCATCGATTTGACCATTAATGAGTTGATGAATAAATATAAGGTCATTATTGACACGTCTTTGATATGAAGTTTGGATTTGCAGAAGTTGGATTCTATGTTCATATGGTGGTAGATTGAACGGGTCAGTTCAAGGAAGGCCCTTCAGAGCAAAGCGAATGAATTTATGCTGAATTGATTCAATCCGACTTTTATGTGTTTCGTAGAAAGGGGACCATACTTGTGAGGCATATTCAAGATGAGGACGTACATAACAATTGTACAATTGTAAATGGAACCTGCGTTAAACCGCCGAAGGATATTATATAGTGTTGAGAAATCTGAGTTTTACTCTCATTTAATCCCATTGGTGCTTTAAGTGAAGCTCGAACCCACCCTATTTAGTTGGCATACAAGAAATACATCCGCTTACATACCCGTAAAGACTTAAGAGTGGATTTTTTCTAGAGGAACATTCTAAAAGCGGACACAAGCGCCAAACCCTAAGAAATTTGTTAGTAGTAAGTATATTTGAGAAGCTTAGCAAAAAAAGGAATTTTACACTAATTTTTTGCCGAAATTGAGAAAAACGAAATGCAGATATGACTCGCTGATTAAAAAAAAATCGTTTTATGTGTACAGGCCACTTTACTAAATGTCAGCTTTTGATCCATCTTAAATAAATGAAACCTTTTCACCCAAGTGACTTTGGGATAAAATATGATCGCTTATTTTCAATTTTTTGAACTAAATCTTCTTTGCAATTGATCGAATTCATGATTGAGAACCATATTCAAAAAAAAATAAACACAAAAAATTAAAGTTCCAGCTTTTGTTGCTAAGCTCCTCCTGTTTAATAAAAGTATGTACAAATAAATTTAACCTTTTGTCCGAAAATGACTTTTCCTAAACTCCCTCATATTTTTAACTCCAAAAGCATCTTCTTCTTCTTCATGTACTTGCAATTGTCAAGATCTCAAATAGAACCACAACTCTCCCACTCCACGTTCTCAGATTAGGGCCCTCATTATGATAAGCGAATCGAAGGTTCTATTCAAATCGAACGTTTCGATACCTTCCGATGCCTTGTATCGGAATATTAGGAAAATGAACTTCTATGTTTACATAGAGTAACATCTCCATTTGCCAAACTTAACATAAAAATGTGGGTCGCAAAATAAATAATTTCGAAAACGTTCGCTTTGAGTCGAACGTTCGATTCGCTATTCATAATCAGGGCCTAAGGCTTCACTTGTGGGGTTACCCGGGTTAAACAATTCGTGAGGCCTACCGGCCAACTCAATGCAAGTGTCGTTTTCAATCAATTTGGCTATATTTATATTTGGCTATACCAAAGGAAAACGACATAACAGATTTGTTTAATATTTTTCAAATCATGAACGATTCCTCAAAAAAAAGCATTCAGAAAATAAACTTATTTGAAAGTTTTAAATATTTTTATTGTATGCAGTTATAAGTTTTTACATATAATAATATATCTTTGTCTTCCATTTTTCAAGTAAGAATTTTTAATTTCCGGTATATGTATGTATATGCATTTTTTCGGCTTTATTTGTGTTTTTTTTTTGTTAATCCATATATTTTTTTAGTTTACTTTTTAAGCAATATTTTTTTGTCTATATTTATATATTTCAAAATTGTTTTTCTTATGTATTTTATATTATTTTTAGTCTTAAACATAAAATTAATTTTTTTTTTTCGATCTCGCTTTAAACTTAACAACAAATAAATACACAATTAGGCATAGATTTATATTTCTTTTTTTTTTGTTCTTAATTTTTTTTGTTTGTGATAACATAACATAAAGAGAGAGGATTTAAAGGAAACATATATAATAAAGTAACACATGATTTTATTTGATCTCACACAACTATATATGTACATAATTATATACACACATTTTTGTGTGTATATATATATATGCATAAATATTTTACATTTATATATATAATATTTTTATCCATACGTTATCATTTGAATTTTGTTTAATGTTGTTACATTGTATGAATGTTTATGTGATTTCTGCATTTTTATTTAAATGTATATATTTTTCTTTTCTTCTTTCTTTGTTTCTTTACTTTTTTTTTTAATTGGAAGCAGTTGTAGCTTTTAAAAGCCCGCGATCATTCCGAGGTGGATTTACCGCATGTTTGCATGCTTCCATTGCTGCACTTGAGGTAACATTAACATTTATATTAAGATTATTATTTAGAGGTGATGGGGACGTTGCTGATGAGTTTAAATTGACTTCTAATGGACAATTTGATGTGCTTAATATGTTGTTACTGCTTTGATTCATATACTGATTATTACTCGATACGTTACTGACAGACCGGTTCTGCATCTAAATAAAAATAAATGGATTATCATTTGGAAAAAGAAGACACACTTCAATAGGTATTTCTTACCTGCATTCGTGTTGTCACTGAGTGGTAGCAGGGACCACACAATCTTACATCACTAAAAAGTTTCTCATCGGGTAGTGGTGCCCAGAATTCTGAACAATCAGCACAAAAAATCTGTCCGCATGAACTTTAAACAAAATAAAATAATAACATAAAAAAAATTGTATATAATTCACATAAAACAAAAAAAAAACGTAAGTTATTAAAGAATTTAGTTATAGATATATTACAAAGAAATCAAGTGTCACACCGGCAATGATGTTTCCGTCGTCCCAGCCAAAACTCTGTTTGACAGCTGGTGCAACGGGATACAGCATGATCAGGAACCCAAAGTACACTACTAGTCGGCTGTATAGAACTGGCACACGAAGAGGCCCCACTACGGTCTTCTACAGCCTCCCACGAACACACAGACAGATTTTCACCGTTGTCTAGTACAGAACACTAAAATAAAACAAACACAAATACCATTTTTGGATATTTTAAAACAATTAAAAATTATATAAATAATTTATATTTATATATATACGCTCACTCTCACTCATAGAAAAAAAAATTTGTTAATAACAAAAATATTGTGAGTGTTATTAATTATTGCATGCATATAAAAAGCATTTAATATAAAAATCAAGTTTGTTAAGTTCATTTTATTATTATTATTATTTACTTATCAATTTGTATTTTTCTTTTATAGATAATTTTTACAAAATTTTATTTCTGATATTTGTTAAGTCCTGGTGCTGGGGTTGTTTATTTAAATTTTATTTCTGAAACAAACAATATTAATTTATTGTTGAATCTATAAACAAAGCTAATAATTTGAAAAAAAAAATCACTACTTCTAATGTTTCTAGGGAGTTATATTTTTTAAAAGCCAAGGATATCAACCAACTAATCAAGACAAGTTTTTAAAGATAAACGGCGCATTTGGTCCGCAAAACCGAGTTTAAGCAATTTTGGATTCAAATATTATGATTTATTAAGGTTGTAGTGAATTTGAATTCTGTTCGTACACGCCCAAGTAAACTTTCAAACTTATTTCGTTTAGGTGCCTCTAGATCTTTAGACTAAAAACTATTAAAGCCAAATTTTTGTCTTGTTTTTTCTCCTTTGAAAATTGAAAGCCAAACCTTGAATGTGTGAATGTTCAAGGAATAAACAATCATTTGTTCAATTTAAAGAGCAGCAACTTCGAAGTAGTAAAGTAGTAGCTGTAATAAAGATTATCTCTACGAACCACACCTTAGAGGAGGTATACTTGTTTTTATTGTATTACCAAACAACTATTTGTATTGCAAAAATTAAATAAAATTATTTAATCAAAAAATATATGATTAGAAGATTGGTCTTGAAAAACTAGGAGGGCAAGAACTTTTAACCGAAGTATAGGAAGATAGTGCAACATACCCTTTATACAAATTCTCTGTGATGGCATATTTTAATTCATTTTAGTACTGTTGTTTTTTTTTTTAATTTTTAATTTGTTTCGATTGTGTACGAGATGTAAATTTTAGATTTTTAAAAGTGGCATAATGTTTGTGTGGAAGAAACGTCATTTTTAGACTTAAAATGAAGTTAGATTTTAAAAGGAAGTTAAATTTTTAAAAGCACTTTTTGCACCCCGCCATTAGTTTTTTGAAATGTGTCAAAAAATGGAACATTTCGACCCTGATTTTTTTTGTATCTAATGCGAATCGAAAAACAAGTATACAACATAATTTGAAGTTCAGAAAACCAGTTAAGATTTCCTATACACGTATATAATTTCGTTTAACTTTTTCCTATGTATCCAAACTATGGACTATTGAAGATTTTATTTTGCAGCAAATTACTGAAGAGACGTTTTTAAATACATAATATATAGCTTTTACAAAATAGCCAAGCATGAAAAATATAATTGATATAATAATTATATTCATACAAAATAAAATGAAGATGAAATGATTTAATTATTGATTGATGTTATTAAACAACTCTAAACAACATGATGATATACATAATGTATGATACAGAAACGGACAATGATAACAAGAAATTAGGTAAAAGGCGTTTATGTACTGTATATACAGAAAAAGAATTATAATTAATTAAATGGAAAAAAACAGGAAACAATTTTGATTGTTTTTTTTTTTAAACAAAAACCAAATAAGAAATTAAAAAAAACTAACCGGCGATATGGATCTACTCCCATAATACATTGCACCATCATCACAACATCTTCTTTGATTTCTAGACGAATAACAGTAGCACAGTCTAAATAAATTATTCTCTTGATTCATGATCACATCTACCTTGTATTTCAAAACGAAACCAGTATATATATATAAAAAAAAACGAAAAAAATGTAAATAAACATAAAGAAAGTTAAAATGAAAATGAAAGTGCATATTAAAAAGAAAAAAAACAAATAACAATTAGAGGAGAAAGGAATGTAGTTGGGATGAAATACATTCTTGTTGTGTAGTGTAGACAAATAAACCTTATTTTTATATAATGGAAATGCTTGATATGCTAAATATACATAATGTGATATTTAGGACAATATTTCCATACTACACCATAATATTATAATTTATTTTAAAATTATTCCTCTCAAATGTGTACATACCTGTTCGTCATTGACAACTGGAGCACTGTTGCAGCTAGGACAGATTTTCTTTAAGAGAGCCATTCGCATTCCATGTAGTTCTCGAAGGAGTGCATCTTCACGGACCTTAAATTAATTTAAATTATGATATCGAATTGAATGCAAATTTAATTAAAAAAAAAATTGAGACTTACTTTATGCTCGTGAACGATTTGTTGAAGTCTTATATTTTGTTCGCTTAGCGCATGGGATAAGCCATCTGGGCAGGAAATTGCAATTTGTGGTCGTTCTGGCATACCCGGTGGGGTAAGTGGAAGTGAACGCACACCAGGAGTTGAAAACCTTGAAACGGTAGAGCTGAATTTAAAATAAATAATTTTTTTTTAAAGAATAATTTAAGTTATCTTTATTAATATATTATAAAATGACACTTGTCAAAATTAACTTTTCCGATGGTTTTTGTTATGCATTTTTCTGTTGCAGGTTTTCGCATCCTTAAATAAAATGTTTTTTTTTAGCTTTTTAAAAGTGATAAATTTAAAATGCGAAAAAAAACCTAAGAAGTTGATTTAAATTTGAACGAGGCGGAATTAAAACGAAGATATAAGAATTTTTGAAGTGAAACTTCTTAAACGAAGAATTTAAAGGGGATGAAAATTACCAACATATATTTTAATATCTTTTATAGCATTTTTCACAAAGCGCTTTTAATCAAGCTCGTTTAGGTCCACTTTGCAGTGCCATAAAGCCACAAAATTCAATTTTTTGGATTTGAAAAATGAATAATGAAACAATTCTGAGTTTGGATTTCAATTCAGAACATCAAACATATTTTAAAAATCGATTTGTACTTTAAACTCATTTTGTAGAGAACTATATTTTCTAACGCAACCCCTTTTTACCAAACAAGATAGATTTACTATGAATTATTATAGGGAAATGGTAGAAAAAATTGACATATTACCTTCCATTTGTGTTTTTGCCATTGGTTGTGAACTCTTTTCTCGAGTTCGAGGAAAGTGTTCTTCGTCGCCGATGTGATGTTGTTGATGTGGTGTTATTAGCGTTAACAGTTTCACATTTACCACTTACAGATATCTCGAGTTTTGGATGTTCTGGCAATATGAGAATACTTTCTTCCATTGGATTTACTGAATTGATATTTAAACTAGAACTACTTAACATAGACAAATTTGGCTTGCTATGAACTTTTGGCAAAATTGCTGCACTTGCGACAGGTCTTTTCTATATATAAGAAAAAAATATTAAATACTTTTTTTTAAAAAGTTAATGGATCAACAAAATCTTACCTCCTCTCTTTGGACAATTCGGTCGACAGGCTCTTCAGTGCTGCCAATTCCACCGTTTATTGTACTAAACAGACTTGTTATTTGTGTCGTTGAGTCTTTGTCATTATGTGCTGTTGCATTTATATCAACAGAGTGCATTAAACTATTGTTTGGTGAGTGTTGCATTTCGGACATTGGCACAAGAGTGTCAGTGCTGGTATTGACAGAGCCATGCCAAGCATTTTGAATGTCATTTGAATCTGTTGTATCTCCGGATGGTGTTAATAGATTATAGTTGTTGTTGTCTGAAACTTAAATCTTGAGGTTAATAATATTGACTTGTTTTGATTATCGTTGCAACAGTACCACTAATTTAATTATTTTTTGTTTAATAATTAGCAGGATTAGCTATGGAAAACAAAACAAAGAATCTCACCTCCCAAGTCAACACTTTGCATTAAATCTGGATTCATGTCAAGGGTATTTTTTAAACCATCAACTGTGTCGTTAATCTCACTATCATCCTCATGCGTCTCCTTTGTTCCATTAGTTCCGTTCTCATTAGCAATTTCAATTCCATTAGTATCGATAGCGGAAGTGGTGCTGTCGCCACTTAATCCATTCACCGTTAGATTATATTCTTTTGTAATGTCGTCAAACATTTTGTGCTCATTTAAAAGTATTTGTTCTTGTTTGTCAGTGCAAAGGTCAGATGTGTTGGATTTTCGTCGGGCGGTTTCAACTAGAAGTGTTGATGCTGTTGTAGTCTTAAAGTTATCATCGTCATCGTTTTGATTAAGTTCATTTGTTAGATGTTGCAGCCTTTCAGTTGTATCATGAATCAGAGTTGCGATAATATCCGGTGAGTCTTCACGGTCGGATAGGACGTCGCTGATTGAGTTTGTTTGTGAATTGTTAACTATCATCAAACTGAAAATGTTGAATATATTTGCGTGATTCAATTCGCGGAATAAATAGTGTAACTAATTTCTAAAAAAATGAAATCACTGCATAAACATAATAATGAGTGACTCAGGAATATTTTGGCAAATTCGTAAACGCCAAACTTGCGCAAAACATCCCTGCTAAGAAGATTGTCCCTAAATGTAGTAGATTTTGTTTTCATGCGCATATTCAAATGTCAAAAATATCTTACTCAAATCACTTGTTTCGACTTTTCAACTGCTTTTTTTTAAAATGCTTTCAAAAAAGACAAAGATGGTGGTGGAGAAAAATGAAAAAAAATTACACAAATTCGGATTGGTTTTTTTTTGTACGGCTTTCCCTTTTTGGTGAAATGAATTTAAAAGAATATATACGTATATATAATAAGGTGCTATAGTTTTGCCTAATTTTTTTCTCGGATGCCTAGAAGGGTTCCATATTCGTTTGGAAACGTCTTTTGGGTTAAAAATTTCCCGATTCGGATGCCGTATTGAAATAAAGTTAAATGTTTTTTCCAATTTATCTTCAAAATTGTTAATTTTAAACAAACAATTTTGTGCCATTGTTTAGAAAATTAAATCTTCTACATCTTTGTTACAGATCTTTGCCATTAAAACGGAAATAAAGAAGTTATAACCAAAATTATACAACAATTAAAAAAAAATCCTTACAACCAAATAATCAAAGTTTTGTCTAACGGGAATAATTTACTAAAAAAGTATTAAAAAATTTTATTGAAAAAGTTTAACTTTTAACAATGGAAACAATCATCGAATAAAATATCTATTTTATTGCAAGAAAAACGAAAATTCAAATCTTGCTGCTGTGTGTGTGATTTGTTTTAAAATTTTGCTAAAGCAGCCAGATTTGTTTCGCCAGAAAAAAATTAGATTTTGTTTACAAAACATTCCAAATAGAATTATTTCTTTGGTGGAAATGAATCCCCCATTACTATTTTTTTATTACAAAAACCATAATAATTTTTTCCAAAGCTTTTAGATGTTTTGAATTCGAAGCTGAACTTGGAAAAATTCCATGACGTTTGGTTTTTGAGATAAAACAATTTTAATATTAAAAAATTAAATTTTTTCAGTTTTGCAACAAGCATTAAAAGTACAGATCATCTTCAAAAAGCAATTTAAACTTTTGCTATAAACGCAAATTAAATAAACAACTGAGGAGTAAAAGTACATTTTGTATTTATTGTTTAGCTTTGCTTTGCCACTTCAAGCCTAAAAACTTCGCTTTCTGTCGATTTAATTCCTTAGTAATAAAACATCGGGCCACCAGGCTAAGAACCTAATGTGGTTAAAAAAATACCTTTTTTGTTTTTTACAGATTTTTCGAGTCGTTTAAATAAACGAAATAAATTGTTTCATCAACATGCAGTGAAAAGCACAAGTCTCAAAAGATTATGTCTTTTAAGAGAAATAAAATTGACATGAATATATGCCCGTAAGGACCTGAAGACAGAAAAAGGTCTAAAAAATATGATTTGAGAAAAGATCGTCTAAATACCCAAATTCAAAAGCATTAATTTATTGGAATATTCTTTTTTTAGGAGTTCGTCTCAGTAAACTCAACTGTTTATCTATTCGGGATTCAAACTGATTTTAATCTAAGGAATATAACTCACCTAGGTTCAACAGTCATATTTGGATCACTTGATCTCCTTGATATCCCATTTTGATTAATCCCAGCTGTAATAAGATCACCATAAGATCTAGTCTTTGCCATTGGACCTTAAAAATAATTTTAAATAATAAGAAAACAAAAAAACGCACAAAAATGATTGAATACTCACTTGCCAATCCTTGTACTGTGTCCGAGTTGCACGGCGGAAAATCTACCCCATTTTGATTACCTAAACTTCCTAAATACACTTCAGTCCATAGTGATAAGTCTCTTACATTGTGTGCAGGCCATAAAACCTATGAATATAGAAAATTTATTAGAAACAAAACAAGTCAATAAAACACAATATTTGTATTTACCTTTTCTTTATTTGCAACATATAACGGATTTCTATACATTGGCCCCGATAAAAATGGCCATACAGAAAATGTTCGTTCAAATACCGAATTTTCAATCCGTTCTTTAAGTGTGTTGCAAAAGAATGTACCAAAAAGGCAAGACAGTGAGTGCTGGGCAAGTTTTATCTAAAATTAACAATGATGACGATAAGATTGTTTCTCGTAGCTTTAGATATAAATTTTTAATATACCAAATAGCCCATGCTGAATTCAAAACAGCAAGGAAACTGTTTATGGATTTGATGAACCAAATCTAACCACTGCAAAAAGACAGGACATCGTTCATTTAATTCATCCGAACCGGGTCCATGACCGCAACGATCAGCAAATTTATGACCAAAACTAAGCCATTCGCGTTCCACAAGTATTCGGAATCCCTTCATATAAGAAAAAAATCAAAATAAAATAATGAATACAGTAAATTAGCAAGTTGCAATAATACCTCAACAGTTCTGTAAAACGGATCGAGACACAATTGTGCGGTAGCCACCAACTGTGGCGTCCTATCCCAACCATCTGAACAATGAACCAGAACTGGACGACCTTTCTTTTCGATTGCATGACAAATTGTAACTGAAGCCGCTAATAGACCGGAAAGATGTTGTAACCACATACTTTTCTCCAACAAACCAAGCCAACTGAAACACATAAAAACAACATAACGCACGTTTAGACAAGGCAATCAACAGAAAACCGGATACATTTCAACTTACTTTGGTACGTCTGGTGGTGACGCACACAACAGTCGCAATGCCTGAAAGCTTTTCCTGATCACATGTATGTTACTCAAGTTCATGAACTCAATTTCAGCACATGGGTAGTACTCAATGCATTCACAGCCACCCCCTCTCGCACGATTGGTGACGGCAGACGTATAGCTTCTGGCGTCGACGATAAGAATTTTCTAAAAGCATTGGGGAAGTAATTCAATTTAAAAATGTTCATACTTTATTTTTAATTCAAACGCTTTACCCTGACTTCGTCGAGGATAACTTCTTCGTGGCTGCCTTCTGGACTAGACGGAGTACTGTCTCCAGAGGGACATAAGTTCTGTCGACGGCCTTGTTCACCCCGGTCAAAAGCACACGCTTCTGCCAACGCCTTTAATAGTTGTTCATCCTTTGAATTACGCCAACCAAGCCAACCTACCTCTGGCTGACTACATCGTGCAATGACAGCGCCAGATTTTTTATGTCTCCAAACAACAGCTGGCAAACGCCGTGATCCTCGAAAATTTGCAACATTATGTAGTGTCTCATCCGATATGCAACAAGGAACTAATAATTTCTGCGGATACGATGGACACAGCTTAAAATCTTCATTGGCATGACTGATTCGCCATGAACCATTTAAATCGAACTGCAGTCGTTCAACTTCACGTCGAAAATCTTCATCGTAACGCCCCGACCTTTGTAATCGTTCGGAAAAATCTGAGTTTTCACCCGATGACATGCCATCCCAGGTCCATGTACAAAATGGAAACGCAAACAATGACTCTAGACTTTCAGGTACTCCAACAGACAACGTTATACGCCTCTGCCATTCTGAGCATTGTTCGGCAGTCTCAAAGGAACATTTAACTGTGCTTGCATCTTTGCAATTGATAACCAAGTGAAATAAATCACGTGGCTGTGCAGATTCAATAAGTCCCAATGGTACAGATGTTTCTGAATTAATTGAATTTTTTAACAAAAATATTCGGTAGTTAGACAAAGCTAAGACCCCATCATCTGTTCGTCCTAGATATTTAACCGATTCCCCAGCAACTAGAAGTAAATTAAAAATAAATTAATTTTTAAACAAATTCTTATTGTATTATTATATTATTGTTATAAAATTATTCATTTATGTATGTACGTTCTGTGAAGGGAACAGTCAATTGTACATCTTCCTTCTCCATTGGTGGTTTGGGAAAAAGTTCGGCTGCTCGAATCATACACAGTGATTGAGGAGGTGATCCATCGGATCCATCCATTAGCTGCAAGTAAATGAAAAAAAAATTGTTAAACTGGAAAAGGATAAAGGAAGAAAAGACAAACATTTTGATAAAATATTTCGTGACTTTAACCTGAGGCCCCTGAGGAACAATAAAAAAGAAAGTGATATATCTTAGATATCAACAAGTTTCAGATATTGGGTTAGCCATTGATAGTAGCGGGTCGCCAAAAAGTTTGCACCCGTTTGGGGACAACTTTTGGCAACAATTTACAAATTTCACAAAATTCATTTGTATGGCTAATGTCAATAATTTCTGCGCAAAGAAATTCCGTGGGCACAATTTGTAAGGAATGGGAAATATTTTACTCGCTCTAGAGAACTCTCAGAAAACATTAAAATCATGCAAATTCTAGACTTGTTTTTATTTCGGAGCTTTCTTTTAGAAACGCAATCTTTAATTCCGTTTTCTAATAAATATTCTCCTACTTCACATAGACCTTGGGATATAATTCTGCAAAAACTAATTCCGCGATCGCATAACTTAAGCTTTTTGTCCTAGTTTTCCTAGTAAGTCCCACCATCAAGACTGAGAACAAAACCAACTCCAACCAACAAACGGCTAGTGCAATGTTCCGGATTACTCGGTT
Source organism: Syrphus vitripennis (assembly GCA_958431115.1). Taxonomy (NCBI): domain Eukaryota; kingdom Metazoa; phylum Arthropoda; class Insecta; order Diptera; family Syrphidae; genus Syrphus; species Syrphus vitripennis. The sequence goes on from OY288110.1 coordinate 86,669,460, forward strand.
AAAAAAGTTAGCAAGTTGTAATAATTCTAGTTTTGTAATTACCAATGAATTTAATCAAAAATAAAAAATCACGTGCTTATGTTATGACACCGTTTTCGTTTCGTGAGTTAAAAGTAAATCAAAGATAAAAAAAATGTAAACAAATATCAGATGGTTGTAGGCACTTATATGTACGATTTGGAACAGTTGCAAGAAAATGGAAATACAAATATATTTAACTTAATAAAATAAACCATAATATTTATTTTATCTACGAGTATACCTACTTTCTTATCATGAAACTAAAATAGTTATTTGGCTTATCAACAAAAAAAAAAAAAAAAAAAAAACAGAAGAAAAGTCGGCTGACTCGCTGGTCACTGCACTTATCCAAGTCGATAAACCAAAGACCACAAATAACAACAACAAAAACTTAAAGAAAGGGCGCAGCTAAAACGATCGGAGGAGAATATTTTCACGATTTCCATATTCCACATGGCAGACAGACCGAGGAATTTGAGGGGAAAATTTACGACAAGGGAAATTTTCTTTGGAGCAACTTTTTTTTTTTTAGTTTGATTACGTTGACATCGTTTCGCTAGTACTATAAGGCAGTCTACTTAGAAAGTCTCAAGTATGTACGTGCGGAAGGCTACATAGTCAATCTATCGAATTCACCTCACCACAATCACCGTCGCGTCTCACCGCGCCCCTTGTCGGCTTTGATGACCTGAATTTACTCACATAACATGTTTAAAAAAAAAAATATACCAGACTAATAAAAAAAAAAAACAACAACAAGAAAAGTCTTAGGAATGTTGTTAAAGGCAAAGAATAGACAAACCGACCGTGTACTTATGAATGGGAATGAAAAACCAACAACAACTAAATATAAACACATATTTGTCACTCACATTTCACACTCAATGATTGAGAGAAACTTATCAAACAAACAGACTGGAAATCTTCTTTTAACATTAAGAATAGCAGGATAAAGGTCCAATTAGAATTGAATTGTTTTATTATTCAATCACAAGTAGGTATACGAAGTATGTATGTTTGTCAAGGAAAAATTATTGAAAATCCAAAAATTGATTTTATTGATGAGCATCAATCACCTTGATTTGTTCAAGTAGGTACTTGTTTGAGAGAGGTACTTTTTGAGAGGAGAAGAAGGCCAAACGGTTTGGTGGAAGAAATAAGGTTTATTGATTTTTATGTATGGATGCATAAAAATGTTGTCAATTTTCGTTTAATCAAAAAATATAGATTGTTGATCGTGGAGTATAGTGGTATAATTAATTAACGGATCAAATAATCAATGTATGTTATTCTTAGAGGTGGTAAGCCCAAACTACTGTCCAAAAACTGTTTTTTTTTAATGTTTTCCTTTGCAGAGTTTAAGGATTTCTGTACAAATGGTGAAAAGCATTTCTTCATAAGTAATTTTTCGACCAATTTCGATACAATTTCAAAAAGAGAAGTATTTAAAAAAAAATATAAACTTTTATGTTCAAAATACTTTCAAATTATGTTTACATTTTTTGCATTGAATCTAAAAATTAAAATTTTATTCATGATTTTTTGACTTTGAAAATAATGTTAAGCCACATTTGGAAAATTGAAAAGCTCTAACTTTTAAGTATGGAGTACACCATACATTTTTGGCATTAAACGTGATTTTCTTGAGCATCGTACTTTCCTCCAATTTTTTGAAAAAAAAAACATGTTGATTTAAAAAGCAAATTATGAAAAAAGTTTTGGTTTGAAAAACTTAATCACGGAGTTGTTACTTTTGTTTTTATAAACTTTTTTCAGTTTCTGCTCAAATACAGACTTTTCTTGTTTTGGTTCAAAACATGCAATATTATTATAGCTTTTTTAAGGCAAAACTTCATTCTTCAACTTAATTAGTAAACTATGCAATCCAAAAAAAAATTTTAACAATTCAACTTAAAATGTATGTACTAGACATCATTAATATACATACATACATAATGTATATAATTAACTGAAAAAAGTTATTTTCCGACACTATTAATTTAGGTTTAGGAAAGACTTTCTGACGAATTGACTAATTTGAATTAAAGGAAAAGAGAAATTTAACTAAAGTTACCTCAAAAACACAACACAGTTTGAAACAAAAGTTTAAGAGAATCTCGATACGTCAGTGTTCAAAAAAAAAATTCTATGAAAACAAATAGGCAAAAAATAATAAAGATAAGATTGGCGACACTAATGAAGTAATTAAATACGAAATCGGTTATTGTTATGATTATCGGCTCTTTTTTCAAACAAAAATGCATTTAAAAAAAATTATTAGTCATGCACAGTTTCTAAGAGTTCATGGGCAATTATTTGAGTTGATTGAAACTGGAAACGCATCAAGTCATTTGTTTACTTGGCTTAATCTTTAGTGTTTCTTCTATTTTGTTTATTAAGGTGGCCAATTTTTCTTGACCACTTTCGAAAATTTGATGAATAGATCAAATGCGAATCTATGAACATTGAAATAGTTCTGGATACGCAGTATTTAATTCGAGCTAGTTGATTCATTATTTAATAAAAAAAGAACATCAAAAAGAAAATTTTAATCAAAATTTTTATTATTTTTGATGAAAAGCGAATTGAAGTTTGCAGAACAAAACTATGGAAAATTAAATTAAAAAATTTCTTCATCATGAAATCATAGAAAATAATTTTTAAAATTGAGATTTTAATTCAAACTAGATAATCTTTTTATTTAACAAAAATATTCGAAATAAAAAATGTTGAAAAAATAAATAAAATTTTTTTAACTATTATTTATTTTGATATTTTTATTCTTGGCATTTAAACAGCTTGTATGTAAATACTAGATAAATCCAAATATTCCTTAATTTTTTGCAAATTTTATTCAATTATGTTTTGAAGGACTTAAAGCATAAATTAGTAACAAAAAAAATATTCGTCAGGCATGAACGAACACTTTAAGAACATAAAATCTCAAATGAAAACAAATTTAATGTATTGTAATTATTTGTGTCCTAGTTTTTTTATATTTTGTTTTTTTTTTTTAGTGAAATACTTTTTTGTTTAAAAATTCCTAAGGACCCGCAAAACACTTTGATTTTAAACATTTTAAGGTAAAAGCAGTTTTTTTTATAATTCCCGCGCACTAAAGGGATTTTATGTACCCTTTATATGCCAGAGACACAGTGTGAGCTTTAGGTAAGTAGGAGGGGATTTGAAAGGAGATATCGGTGAACATTAGTCTTGAATTTCAGTATATCACAATGAGAGGGAAAGTCAGAGCGTGGAAGGGTATTCGCGTAGTACGGCTAAAGAACGAATCCCTGTACTTGACAGTACGACCGAAATTGAGTTCAAGAGTAAACTGATGAGCAGTATTACGGTTGAATCGTTTAAGGGAAGAGATGCAACTATTGCTATTTCATTTGAGCACTTACCATAAAAGTCACGATAAAAGAGTGAGAGACAGGAAACGTTGAGGGACGCAAAAGTATCGATGATGTTCCTATCTCCGTATACTGTCCAAGAGACTTAAGTAAGTTGCTGGAGCACCATCCCAAAGATGGGAGTTAAACTCAAGCTTTGGATGTATATTACTTTTATAGATAATAGCCAGATCAGGAGGGGGAAAGTATTTCTTGCATCTCCAAAGGAAACCTAAACATCTTGAGTTTTCAAAGCATTAAATTCTAAGCGATTTTTTAATCCCCATTGTACAATGCTGTCTAAGTCAGAATTTAATGTACTTATCATATTTAGCCGTTTCATTTCCACGTCCGAAGAGCAAGGATGTGAATCTGGAAACGAATATGAAAAGCTAAGGGTGCTTTCGTCAGCGAAACAATTAATTGGATTAGTAGTTGCAGACAGGAGATTATTAATGAAAATGAAAAAGAGGGTCGGAGGCAAAACAGAACCCTGTGGCACACCAGCATTTCTGTTGTGGGTTTCAGACTTGAATCCGTCTAATACTACTTGTATAGAGCGATTCGAAAGAAAGTTAATAATCCAATTAAGAAGCGTTTCATCGATATCAAAAGCACGCATTTTCGATAAAAGAGCAGGATGCCAAACTTTATCAAATGCTTTAGAAATATCAAGTGCAATAATCTTACTTTTTCCAAAACGATGTAAAGATTTGTTCCACTGTTCGGTGAGATAAACCATGAAGTCACCAGTGGACGTATTGCTGCGAAAGCCGTATTGCCGGTCTTTCGATCTTCGAAATATTTCTTGAGTGAAAGGGTTAGGATAGGTTAGAACTGACACACTTAGGACAAGGCCAATTGTGATACCACATGAAACTAGAGTTTTTCTCCCGACTCGTTGAAACATTTAAATCTCCTTATGAAACTTGAGAGACTGTTGATATCTATGTTAACAATATCACTGGGGTCTCTAAGTATTCTCAGTGAAAGTGTACACTTTCATAAGTCTCCATTTCATTTTAATGAAATAACAGGGATGAGTCATAATTGTAATTGTGCTTAAAAAGAAAATCAATTTTTTATAAATATACCTATACATATGTACATACATGTTATATAACCATAAAATAATCAAAAAACTACGCGACTTAAAAAGGGTTTCTTTGGCCATAAGCCATAAGGGAAATAAAGATTTTTTTATTCGACAAAGAATTATCAAATATTTGGGAATAAATCAAAGAAGCGGTAATCCTCAATAAGATAAACTATTTATCGATCGATATCACGCTTTCCACCTCACGATTTCTACCAACAATTTCAATTTGGCAAATACAATATTTAAACTTAATGGAAATAATAAATTTTTCATCCATTTGAAAGAAATTAAAAATAGAATGAGTGGTTAGTATTTAAAAAAAAATTATTAAATTAGAGAGGGATGAGAGTATAAAAATAGAAGAAGCCTTGTAAAGGGCTTGCTTCGACGAGGATAATAAACCAGGAAGGCAGGGAAAAAATTTAAACATCTGGCACATCTTAACATCAAGAAGAAAAAACTGCCATACGGTAATTTTTCGTTTGTAAGGAGCAAACGGCCTAAGAAACACCACAAATAGCTAGCAGGATGGGTAGGGTATGGGCAGCCTTTTGTTGACTTTCTTCAAATTTTTCTTTCGGAAATGAATACCGCTACTGAGATCACCTCAAGCCTCCCGGTGCAGCATTTTTGAAATCTATTACAGCGTCGTCTTCCATTGTGTTCGTTCAACCATTTAGACAGAACACAGGCTTCTACTATTCCTTGCATAGATTGTTCTTAGTTCAGGAATGCGTTTGAACATAAATTCATAATTCATCCAGAGATTCAGATAGGTATGGGTACCTATCTGGCAACACTGTTGATGATGCAATTTTCACAATTTTTGTATTTTTTTTTTTTGTTTTGCAACTTCGTATCGTAAGAATTTGAAAATAAAATACACATAAAAGGATGTGCGCAGTTATTTAATGGTAGTTTAAAATATACACACTATAAATGTACTTGCATAAAGTTAGAATGATGTAGAGGTGCACTCGAATACCTACTTCAAGTATAGGTCCCTCCGTATACCGATATGTACATACATCCAAACCTTATCATCAACAAAATAAAAAAAGAACCCAAGTTATAACCTCTATCTCTTACCTACTTCCACAAATATATTATACCTAACCCGCCGATCAATTATTTGCAAGAAAAAAAAAAAATAAATAAATAAAAACAAAACCATGTGCGCAATAATCAATATCAATCAGAAGAAGGGTATCTTATACCGGTAACATTTCATTTAATAAAATCATAATAGTAGGAAAAAAAAAATAAACAATACTTTTGTCTTGTTTACACTCTTTTGTTTATTTAACTCTTTTATAAATTATCTCAAGAAGTTTCAAGGAATTGCTGTGAAATAATTATTATTAGGCGATTTTGAATCACCCTGTTATTTTTTTATCGAGACACTGCCGTTGTGTGCAAAGCGACGACGGCCACCGTATCGTTCGTATCATAATAGGTATCGTAAGCAGCAGCCAGAAGCTAGAACCAGCACTAGCATTATTATTATTATTTTTTTTATGGCACTTTGTGGCTGTGCGGTATAATAACGTATAGTAGACGACCTTTGGAAATATTTTTGATTTGTTCTTGTCTTTTCCTTCGTTCTCGTCGTCGTCGTCGTGTTTTTTTTCTCAACTTTTATTGAATCATTCCACCTCACCCCTGTCTTAATCCACCTCCCTGGTTATCATCGTCTTCGACGCAATTACAGGCACTGTCACTTCGTCGGATTGAAAATTATGACTTTTGGAACAAAAAAAAAGGGGGCTCGCACTTAAAAACAAATTAAATAAAAAAATTCGATGAGGAAAATCCCGAAGATGTAAAAGTCTCGCAACTCGTCGGTTGTCGGATAAAATGAAAAACCAAGTTTATTTTCTTTTTTTTTTGTTTTCAGTTTTATGATGGCACATCGCCACACACAATTGCAATTTTCACAAGCGCAACTAACGATATATAGTCATGTATAACAAAGCAAATTGCAAATGGAAGAAAACAAGATATAGCTAGGTAGGTAGAATAAGCAAAATTAAAAAGAAAAAATCTTTGAAAATTTGTATTGTAAAGAACTCTGAGAGTCGAGTCGAGAGGAAAAGAAAACAAGGACAGTGACAATGCGTTTTCACCTCGAACATTAAAGAGAATTCGTCGTCGTTTTTTATTTTTTTTTTTTTGTTTTTCAAAATATTCTTTACAATCAGAGAAAAGTTCCTCCTGTAGCCAGTTGTTTTTTGAGTTATGGCGAATTGCTTTCAATCAAAAACAGCTTGAGAGGGGAACAATTTATACTGCAAAATTAAATTTTATTTTTTTTCAAAAAATTCGGGTGGAAAATCTATGAAAAATCACTCACCCCTCTATTGTTTTGATATTGGATTCACAGTTGTTCATACACCACTCCACACTCCTCCGCACACCGAAACCACCACCCGCGCCCACACTTGACACGTCGTCGTCTTGAGAATAAAAAAATAAGAAATTAACAAAAAAAAAATAAAACGAATTGGAACGAGAACGACGATCGAACAAATAAGAAAAAATAAAATGCAATTTTTTTTTTCACAACGAAGACGATGGAATTTAAGCAGGACGAGTTTTTGTTGGTTTTTCAAAACTCTTTTCTTTTGTACATTGAGGGCAAATTGATGAGAAATAACATAATATTATGTACACTGCACAATACTTTCAAATTGTTTATATTCCGTATTTTTCTGGGGTTTTTGTGTTTTTCTTTCACGATTTGTTAATTTTTTTTTGTTCAATATTTTTGATCAAGAAAAAAATGAAATACACAACGAAAGTAAAGTCCGAGATGCACGCACAGTCACAGTCACAAATTTGATTTTTTTTTTCTAGTTTTGAGTGGAATAGATCAGGTGCAACAACTTTGAGAAATCGAATTGGATTTTTTGGAATGTCCCAAAAATTGTCCTAACTGCAAAGTAATTGGGTTGACAGTTGTAAGTGGAAAATGATTGGTTTACACGTATGGTTTGGTTTTGTTGAATAAAGGCTAGTCCAGACCAATGCGAAACATTCGGATTAAACGATGAAACAATAATAACAAAAATACCACGTTTACAAGCAGAATTGAGAGTTCGAGTTGGATTAAGGTCGAATTTTCGACCCAGGGGCCAGATTCCGCAAGAGTGAGTTTTATGCCCGTGTACACGGTTTCTGTCAAAAAAAAACTCACCTTCACCCTTGCGTAATCGAAATAAGAGGGTGTACACATTTTTTCGAGTACACATTAAGACGACAGCTGCTGGTGTCTCTCTCACACAAACGTCAGACATTTTGCCAATGCCATACCAACTCCTCAACTCAGGGTTTTCAGCACAAATTATGACTCGACTCCGCGCCTGAAGCGGAGTTACTTAATTTCTAAGCTCCTGGTAAATTCCAGCCTATATATCGTATTTTGGTATGGAGCAAATGCCATTTTAAGACTTAAAAACCTGTTAGATCTCCAAAAGCATTTCAAAGGAGTTTTTCTTTGTAGGTGACGATGTACTTGAGCAAAGTATTTACGCAATTTTGATTCGCCGGAGGACATGGCTTGACATCTAGTTGGTCAAAATAAAAGGAATAATTGAAAAACGAATAAAAGAAAAAAAAACTATTTATATGCGTTCCATTGAAAATGACAAGAAAAGTATTCACAAATACTTCGCCACCACAGAAATATTTTTAAAATTATACCACAGATATGAAGTTTTCGAGACCTATATTTCTGGTGAATTGAATTTTGGTTGAATGGAAAACAAAAAATAAATTTAACGTCATAATAAGTCTGAATGCTTCCATTTACACGTCAATTTTGACAGAACATAATACTCAATTTTGCATCCTTTTCGCAATCTTTAATGATTTGCATTTTCTTTTTCATATCTAATAGTTGCTATCAATTAAAAACAAATAATCTGAGTCAATAAAAGATAAGAAATTAATTTTCTCATATACAGTTTCTTCCTGTCATATTTCGTCATTAAGTTGTCGTTTCCGCCCTCGACTGTACATAGTTTTCAAAAATAAATTCTACCATGTCTCTGCCAATGCTGAAGTCTTGTGTTGAATTTCCAATCGATGATAAGATCCTTTTGGAAGTTGTTCCTAAAGCTAAAGATTGGGCTATAATGCATGGAGCAGCAATGCGTTCTAAAACCAATTTCAGTCCTGATGCATTAAATGTAAGTTTATTTCATTTTTTTTTAAATGCACTTCTATTAACTTCGTTTCAATATATCCAGTTTGCTCCATTTATTTTGACGCCCTCGTCATTCCCACGAAAAGAATACGAAAAAGCTGTAGATTTACAATGTATTCTCAACGAACTAATGCATTTTGTAGCACATGATGATGAATTCCTCACAACAACCTTGGCTGAAACAATAAAGGTTGACGAGTTTACGCGAAATCTATTTAATGTTTACAAAAAAGTATTAGCTAATGGTATAAAACAGGTAAATAATAAAATTAATATAATTATGTGTTATCATTTGTACTGAGTATCATTTGTAGCAAGTATAAAAGAGGCATAAATTATAAGGCCCATCCAAAGTATATAAATATGTATGTTCCTAAGATACTCCCTTAAAACTTTAAAAACAAAATCGTTCTATGGCAAGCTAATAGTAATTAAATGTTAATTTTTGACCGGAAATTGGGTAGTGAAGAAAATAACCAAAATAATGATTTTTATCGATAGAATAGATAACTGAAAGCTTTGTTTTGTATCAAATCAATTATTAGTATTTAAGTACCTATTCACATGATCTGAATTCACTTTTGACAAGTATAGTTAAATACAGTAATTATTGTTGTTTCCAGAAATAATTGAATTTGATAAATAAATATTTATTTAAGTACCTACCTCTAATTGAATACTTTTTTTAATTTTCTCAAATTTTTAATGCAGAAGCTTCTAAAAAGTTTTATTCAATTGTGAAAAAATATCGCTGAGCTTTTTATTTTTACTGAACCTCCGTTGTCTCTTCGCTGTAATTTTAATGTAAATTTTAATGTAAATGTATCACAGAATGGATGAATATTTAGAAAAAAGTTTTCAAAGCCAGTATATTGAATGGCAAGTTCCGAGGCGGAAATATACTACTGCCACGAATCCCTATGATTCCCTCAGATATCCTAACTGAATTCAGGTGCATTTAATTAATATTTATATTGGTATTTGAAACGACAATCAATAAGCTAGACATAATTTATATTGCAAAACAACGTTTTCCGGAAACAAAGCGTTTCCACAAAGCTATAGCCCATAGAGAAAAATCTTCAGGGAACAACCAAGTGTAATTTTTTTTTTTTGAAACGCCCAACGAGTCACTAAGTTAAACATTCCATAAACCGTGTAAATTCATGGCAAGCTTTGTGAAAGTTCAAAATGGTTAACGGTCTAAATTAACTGTCAGAATTTGTATTTAGACCATCTACACACGAAGCATCTTGTCCTAGGCGCGTACTACTCTTCTTTGCCGCTTTTGTTCATATCAAATGTTGTTTTAATGGAACAACACACGAGGCGTAACATTCAAGTATTGGTCAGACCACATAAACTGCAAAACGCCAGGCGAACAGCAATGTTGATCGCCAGGAGTATAATTTCAAGAATTTATTGGTTTGATGTCAGAGATATCTTTTGTAAAGGTTTGAATTTTATGGAAGATTTTAAGTTTTACATCTAAGTTGCAGCGCGTCTTGCTTTGCAAAAAAATTCTTAAGAATTCCTTTCGAGAATTTGAAATGCCTTTTGACTGCTCCTTGATAGCTCAAATCAAATGAAGAACAATTTTTGCCTCACAAAATAAATCTTTGCATGGGAAATCGATAAAAATAAGATTTTAAACCAAGGGCTAGTTTGTTCACAGTTGATAATATTAAACGATGATTATTCCTCCTACTCCTGAATTTTCGAATGTTCTTGCTTATTAAAATAGCTAGTCACTAGTTTGAGTTGTAAATCATGAATATATCTAATTGGCCAATTTCTGTTGATCACAATTTAATCAGAAATTCTAAAATTTGTATTAACCAAATGTAAAAGAAAAACCTAAGCAGCAATTTTTTTTGCTTTAACTGCATTTAAAGTTCAAACGCTACAATACACTAAAATTGTGAGGCTAAAACAGTGCTATGCGTAGCGTATAATAATTTTTCTTCAATTTTATTGGTTTATACCAATTGAAATATACTCATTCAATAAATTATTGGGTCAAACATTTTTTAAAATTTATTTTGGAAAGGCTTCAACTTGGTGAACAATGGTCGTATTGAAAAAAAATAAAAAGTATTTTAAAATTGGAAACATAATGCAGTAGTTTTTCAACCTTTGAACATTCTTCAATTCAAACTTTTCATTATTTTAATAAGACCCAACAATAAATAAAGTCCCATATATATAGATAAATATTTTTAAACTTTTTTTTTTATCTACTTAGAAGTTCTTCTCCGAAAAAATCCAAGAATTATTATTATGGTTCAATAACGTGGAGCCATTCCGTTATTGAAATGAAACATAAAATTCTTAATTTTATACTTGCTACATTTATACTACAAAAAAAAAACATTCATTTTTATTTAGTTTCATAATATCACACAAAAAAATTGTATGTATAAGCCAAATCTTATCTACTAAAGCCATTATCTTTGGGACTTATTCGATCCGATTTGATGTTGGAGACGTGCTGTCCTGAAAATACGGGCAAACATTGTGCCTACTGTTGCTGGAAACAAGTTGAAATTAACACAATAGCTTCTGGTTTCGGCCATTTAGGACCAGCTAGTAAAGCAATTCAAAGGTGCACACATGAAAATTACAAACAAACAAAAATAATATGCATATATTATATTATGTTGTTTTTTGTTCTTGTATATTTTGATTTCTTTCAATTATTATTGTATTATAAAAATGTATTGCTGACACTTATTTACTTGATTGCGAATGCTTTTTTATATATTAATTTACGCTATGTTTCTGTCCAATAGCTTCTTTCCTATTTTGCCTGAGCATGCTATGTGTAAATTTGTATACAATTTATTGAATTTATTACTCATTTTTAAATAATCAGTTAAACTATCAGAGGAATAAATACCAAAGCAACAGAACTGAATGTTTATGTTATCTGAAGAATATCTAAGGTTTAACTGACTATTGAAAAATTGGCTCTTGATTTGGAAAGAAAAAAATCTTTCTGATAACACAATAGATTTGTTTTTACTTCTTTTTGATTTAGTAAAAATAATAAATTAATTAGTAATTATATAATTATTTAACACAATGTAGAGCAATCTGATTCGTAGACTTATTTTTGGAGTAGTATTAACCTCTAATGGCTATAAATGCCTATTGCCTATAACTGATGCTCATAAAATTACAAAATTAATTTTGTTTGCTCCTCTAATCTAACTGCGCCATCCATTTAAACATGCACACAGCACAGTATTTACTTCCAAGGGCAATAGCCTGCAACTGCTGCTCATTAAACGGCGAAAATTTATTTGTTTGTTCATAATTCTATCTGCACCTGCGCCACCTTTTCAAACTTGTTCTTGTTTTTTAATTTAATAATAATTTTACGATTTTAATATACCACAAACGATGCAAACAGGCAACTAAAACCCACTATCATTGCCTTTTTTCAATACAGACAAGTCCAGGACAGTCCACCAACATTTATTGGAAATTAAGTTTTAATGTCAAGCCATAATTTTTCATCGATCATAAATTATTTTACATCATGCGGAAAACATAATATTTTTGTGTGTTTTATTTTTCTTTTTCTTTTGTTAATTTATCCATCCCTTATTCTATGCAGAATAAAAGACATTAAAAAATTGAAAAATCAATGAAAATTTCCTTTGCAGGCAACTATTTCCCTCGGTCTGTTTCGATCTGACTATTTGGCTCACTGCTTAGAAGGCAACGACATTAAACAAGTCGAATTCAACACAATTGCCTCTAGTTTTGGTGGTATTTCCACACATATGAAGCCTCTGCAGAGGTATTCTATTATTTTAAAATTTTAAAATAACAAAACAAAAAAAAATACATACATAATACACACTGTACAAATATTTTTCTTAAAACTAACGTTAATATTATTAATAGAATAATTAGTTTTGTTGTAATTGTTGAAAGTAAGTAAAAAAAATAGCATGACATAGTGTTTTTTTTAACCTAATAGTTAATGATAATTTTAAGATTATAGTGATGCATACATTCGTTTCATTTCATTTTTTTAAATATACCCATATAAATTTAATATTTTAAATATTTTAAACTTAATTACAATTAATTTTAATTGGTTTAGAAACAGCAAAATGGATGATATAAATGAGTACCTAAATTATTTAGAGTGTCCCTTATTCGTTCCGCCACAAGCACCTCCGATGTGTATTTAATAATTGTGATTCTTTTGAAACACGATAAAACAAGTTTAAAAAAAATCAGATTAGTATGCATTAGCGTTTTTAAAAAAATGAATCTAGGCAATTCCAAACAAAAACATGGGCTTATACTTTCTTCATGTTGCAAACAATAACTTCGAGTTTTGATCGACAAAAAATGTAAAATTGGTTGCAGGGAGTTACACTGCCTCGTAGATTTGAAAAATAAATATCTCGTTTTCAACATTAAAAAATTAAAAATGCGTATTTTAACCTTTCTGGAGAAAAATACAGTTGGGTCCTTTGATTTTTTAAAATAAGCCAAAAAGAGTTTTGAACTCAATTTTTTTTTCAAAATAAATAATTTAATTTTATGTGACATTTCTTTTTCTTTAATTATAATTATCTTGAGTAGATCTTAGATCCTTTGTTCCATTCATTTGAATTAATAATTCAAAATAGTTTAGTTCACAAATATTGGCCTTTCCTCCAGCAATCTCACGGCGGTTTTTTTTAATAATTTTTTTTATATATAATTTTTCATTATTTTTACAGATTTAAAACAAAACTTTAAAAAATAAATACACGTTTTCAGAGTACATATTGATTTTTCAAAAAAAATTAATCTTTGTTTTTAAAAACTCAAAAAATATATTTTTTTTGGGATATTATTAAGATTATACAGAACTTCTTTTGTAAAAAATTTGTATTCCAATCCGCCAAAACGTTAATTGGAAAATTGTAAACCAAAAATCCGATACCATTAAAAACGGTTTCTTGAAAATTATTTTATGTCCAAATAATTTTATTTACTTTCAAAATCCTACTGAAAAAAAATTTCATCAAAATCGTTAGAGCCCTTCTGGAGATAAATTTTTTTCATAACGGTTACATGAATTTGGCCCCTAGGGAAACTCCTTAAAAACTAAAGTCCAAAATTTGAAGAAAATTCTTATATTAATTTAGGCTGTAGGTCGCGGTACAGACAGACAGAATTGCGGGGCCCACAAATTCCCCTCCCATCTTCTAAACTTAAAAATGCCAAATATTTTCTACTGTTCTTTGAAGGCTTGAATTCGTTCGTTCAAAATGCCTGTTGTCATGGAATATTCATTTTCTATCCCAATACATTGCGAGAAAAACAAAACTGCAACCACACTTTTACTTTCAATCAGTTTCCCAATTTTTGATAATGGTATTTTTTTTTCACAGTGTTGCCCAGTGTTATTTTTGTTTAAATAAAAAAAAAAAACGATTGCGATTATAAGGTACTTATGTACGTTTCTTTGTACTATGACACGAATTTTATTCGAGAAATAATTCTAACCCCAGATTTTGACATTATTATGATAGGCTAGTCAAAAAATAGACATCGTAATTCTGTCTGTTCAGATATGTACAACCTAAAAAGGTGGGTGGATTTTGTTGGTATCTTTACACCTTTTTTGATTTTGTAAGACTACAATTTTTGCCAAAACAAAACCAAAAAAAAATGATCTTTTGACTGCGTATATCTTATACGTTTAAGCTGCAACTTATATAAAACAGTTTAATTTTTACTTTTGTTTAGTACTGGTATCACGTTTTTTAAATTCTTAAAATAACTACTTATGTACTGTACATATGTATGTACATAATATCTAAATTCAATTCAGGTGAGGTTATGTTCGCTTTTTTTACTTAAGATTTTTAGTTATTGCTGGTATCGTGCATGTATTTTAATTATGCTTGCGTTTTAAATAATTAAAATTAATTTAATTACAAAAAAAAACAATGATTTTTTGTTCAACAGTTACATATGGTTATTTATTTTTTATTTGTTAAACTTAACACAATGAATCTTTCAAACAATTTACAGCTTTGTTCTTCAAGAATTGGATCATGGTGATGCACTTTCAAATGTAAGACGTTATTATATAATAAGAAAGTATATTTAATATAATACAAAAAAACAAAACATTCATACAGCTCCCAGAAAACAAAGCCCTATCTGGATTATGCGGAGGTATGATAAAAGCCTGGGAGTTGTATGGAAATCCAAAGGCAGTCATACTTTTTGTTATAGAAGATGTATCCTATAATATTTGTGACCAGGTAAAAGCAAAATTGTTCAATTCAACAAAAAATGATCATAATAAATTTGTATTATCACAGAGATTCCATGAGTTTTATATTCGAGAAACCAATCCCAATGTAAAGGTTGTACGAAAAACCCTTACAGAGATCCATGATCAGGGGAAACTTGGAAAGAACAATGAACTTATAATGTGAGTAATAAAGATTGCCTTTGAGAGTCGTATTTTTTGCATATATGTAATTGGTAAATTACTGTTGACATATAATAACGTTTACATATTTTAAAATAGAGACGGGCAAGAGGTAAGTGTTGTTTATTTTCGTGCAGGCTATGAACCGGGGCATTATCATTCACAAAATGAATGGGACGCCCGATATTTGGTTGAGTGTTCGAAGGCAATTAAGTCACCTTCAATACATTATCACTTAGCTGGGACTAAGAAAGTTCAACAAGCTTTGGCTACTCCGGGAATTCTTGAAAGATTTATCACCGATCCAGAGAAGGTAATGTAGTTGGGTATGCAATATTGAATAAATTTTCATGTTAATTTTTTTTTGGCGCATTTAAGGTAAAAGCAATTGGAAAAATCTTTACAGGATTGTATTCGTTGGACGCTAACGAATCAGGTACTGCTTCTTATGAAATGGCCTTAAAGGATCCCGAAAGGTTTGTTGTCATTTTTTTTAAATAAAACCACACTTAAACTCATTTAATCAAATATGTAATATTTTGATAGGTTTGTTTTAAAGCCACAAAGAGAAGGCGGTGGTAATAATGTTTATGGCGCGGACATTCCAGATGCTTTAAAGGTTTATTTTTGTTTAACTTTCTTCCTAAAGAGTCTTATTCATCTGTTGTTATATTTTAATAGAATATGAGTGCTCTTGAACGGTCAGCTTGGATTCTAATGGAAAGAATTCATCCACCAATCACAAAAGGTTATATGATTCGCCCAGATGGGCCTATGCCACCACCATTGGTTGATCTTGTTTCAGAACTTGGAATTTTTGGTGTTATTATTGGTGATTCGAAAACTATAAATACAAATTATCAAGCAGGTCATATGCTTAGAACAAAGCTTTCCACAGCCAATGAAGGTGGGGTCGCAGCTGGTCTGGGGGCCCTTGACAGTCCGTACTTATTGGAAAATTGTTGTTAACGCCAGATATAAAATTGCATTTTATTTGTTTTTGTATATAGAATATTTTGTAAAAGATTTTAACTGGAATTTTTTTAATGGGCTTTATTTTTATTACTAATAAAAAACTATGCATTAAAATATGCGTTGAGTTCTTTATTCTTTAAAAAAATCTTTAGTTTTCTTTTTGATTTGTTTTGATACAATAAATCGAAACATTGTTGTTTGTACCATCACATGCCAAGAAGATAACAGGACAGACATATAATTATTCGATACAAAGACACTCTTGTGTCTTGGTATCGACAAGAGAAATTAAAGGAAAATTGAAAGAAAGCCGTTTTCTAGATTAAAAATTTTTTCTTAACGCTTATATGGGAGGTGCCGTTAATTTCGGTGTTTAAACAAATGGTAATTTCAATTCACAAAGATCGAAAAACATTAAGTTCCAAGTTTTAAAAAATCGCTTCAGTAGATTAGGCCGTAGGTTGAGGTACAATTAGGCAGACACAATTGCGGGACCCACTTTTTTTTTTATTATTGAAAGGTCTGACAAATACCACGAGTTCTTACTCACCCTATGTAATGTTACCCACTATTTTATTAAACAAAAAATAAAAGAATGCAATATAAAAATTATAAAGAATCTGTTATTTATTGATAAGATTTAAATCAACTACGTATAGCTTTTTGGCTGAGCCCAATCGACCGGCTGCGTGCTGCTATAACGATATTGTATTGTTTTCAACTCTAATCTGCGACCAGCGTCCTACATAGCATCCATTAGTTTCAAGCATTAAGAATGTTTCTCAAAATAATTGCATAAATGTAACAAATGTAATTCCAATATTTCAGGAAATATTAGTTTTAATATTTGGAAAAGTGTATCACAATATTATTTCTTTTTGTTGCATATGGCAGTTGGTAGGTATGTTGGTAAGTTGGTGGCATCTAAATTGTCTAAACATATTTTTTATCTATTTAAGATATTTCCTATAGGTTTCATCCATTAAATAATCCACCAACTTATCGATAGGTGATATTATAAAAGGAATCGATGCTAGACCAATTGCAGTTGGAATGTATCTGGCATTGGGTACTTTGAAACGTTTTACCACAAAACTTGTGCCTTTAGTTAATCTGAAAATATTCTTACATTTAAAAATTCGCTTAAGCGGGATATACAAGAATTAAACAAACCTATTTATTGTGTATCCAGGAATGATTACAGAGGCAAACATTTGCCATGTAAGAACATCTCCAGCTTTGATTGCCACATCTCGATTGGACGAACCTTGTTTCTCATGAGCTTTTATGGCCTTGTCAGCAGTGTCGGCCAATACATAAGCCACTGCTATGCCGTATGTTAAATTGACAATATTTTTGGGCCAAAGCTGTCGGAACGCTTCACCCACTTCATTGCTATAACCTTAAGAAAAGATAAATTTGTAAATAAATAACATGGTTTTCTTCTATAGTGAATGGCATGCTTATAACATGCTGAACTCAAACGTTTTATTATGATGATGTGCAGTAACCTTTAAAGTGCATGAAGTATGAATGTGCAACCACTTGACTCTGTGGCCGACTCACAAGTTTCTGGGTTAATTAGCATATTGAAATTGCAACAAACCTAAAAAACGTAAATTACTATCACGGTAAATATCGTAAACTTGTTTATCGTTGTGATTATTGTCCGACATTCTTGAGATTTTTTATTTTGAGTTAAACCTGGAAGTTAAGTTACATAAAGTAATAAAAATGTAATGTTCATTGAAAAATACCCAAAAAGTGCTTACTTTGGAATTAAGTACTCGAGAGTTTTCTGCTATTCAATTACAGCTTCCATTTGAGTTTTTTTGAGGATAAAATGTATTTTATTTAAATATTCCAAACTTAAACCGAATTCAAAAATGTTGAGCAAAACAACAAGGTCAAATAAATAAATATTTTCTATGGGATGTTTGCAAGTGGGGTTGTCAGTGAAGTGTGGATGGCAGTGGTTTTAAGAGAGCTTTAGATGAGCTTCATCTAAATGACAAGGCAAGGCTGAGCCACATACATAGACCCCGATAAAAGTGTGTCAATGGCCACGTTCACAAAGTTATCTAAAGCAATCCAGATTGGTTTGTGTTGTTGTAATCTCTTGAGAAAAAATAGCTGATTATAAACATCTGTTCTCAAAATAAAAATCTCAACCGATCTAAAAAATTCTCGTATATTCAGCTATCTGAAGAGAAATGTCAAAAACAGCTGACTTGAATTCAAATCAAACAGCTAAATTAACCTATCCGGTTTTAGTCGTTCACAAACATATACGGATACTCGAGTATCTGAGATAGCATATCTCAGCGCAATGTGAACGCGGCCAATGGCCGCTTGAGTGCACACACATATCTTTTTCATTTAAGTTCAATTAAAGTCAGTTATTGTTTACAATTTGAGTGCATTTATCCTTTTTAAACCAAAAAGTCTATTTTGATATTGTGACAGGTGTTTAAAGGTACCATAGTCATTGTATATAAATTTGCATAGTACTCTCATGAACACGTTCCAAACGTTCTGTGATGTGGTCGTCTGAGGGCGCACTTGTATATACACAGAAACAGCAACCAAAAAATTAGTAAGTGATGTGATCGCTAGGTGGCCGACGTGTGGAACGTGTTCATGGGTTTAGTTTAGTTTAAATAAAAGAAAACACGATATTGCTGGTCCCTTTTTTTGGAATTTTATATTGTGCTTTATATAAAATTCCAAAAGAAAACTAATGCATGGACATTGTATATCAATTTGCATAGTACTATCATCACGATGATTTTTGAGTTGTGCGCTGTGGTCGTCTGAGGGCGCACTTGTATATACACAGAAACAGCAACCAGAAAATTAGTATGCGCTGTGATCGCTTGGGGCCGACGTGGTGGAACGTGCTGATGATAGTACTATGCAAATTTATATACAATGTGCATGGATACATAATCTAATGTATTACAGAAATAAGAGCCCCACTTTGGTTAAAAAACACAACTATTATCTATCATCATGCCGATTTCCATTGTAAGATAACCAACAAATGTCATTTGTGCGAAAGGGACGCTAAAAATTTTTGTTTTCAAATCAAAAATTAAAAAGTTTACCAAAGTGTCAGTTAGTAAAAGTTATAAAAAGTTTAATTTTTATCATAATTATAATAAATAGTTAATAATAAAACCACTATAAATAATAAAAAATATTATGAATCCATCAGAAGATGATTGTGCGGTAAAAATAGCCGTTCGAGAGCGTCCACTCCGCGAAATCTTTAAAAATAATGAAGTTGAAAGTGCAATAAACTATCATTCATCGAATTCTAAAGTAATAATAATAATAAAAAAAAAGAATTCAAATTAATCCACAGTCTTATCATTATTTTAATTTAGATTTTAATTGTTGATGAACGTATTTTTGCTTTCGATCAAGTCCTCTCGCCAAGTATCTCTCAGGAAGAACTCTTCAATTTGTTGGTTATGCCGCTCGTCGATAAAGTCCTTCAAGGTTTTAATTGCACAGCACTGGCTTATGGCCAAACTGGGACTGGAAAATCATTTACAATGGGATTGAATCCAGAGGTAAACTGGCAAACTGTATGATTTATATGTACAAAAGTTACTTTAAATTTATTTTAATTTCCTTTTAGAGCATTGAAGGCTTTAACGTGGGAATGATCCCTCGCTGCATACAAGCAATTCTGAACAACAAAACTGAAGATGATATCATCAAATATGAAATATCTGCTTCGTTTATAGAAATTTATAGCGAAAAAGTCTACGATTTACTTGGTGAAAATCATTCCGAACCAATAATCGCAAAAGGTTAGTTTTAAATTTGTAATTTATTTGTTTATAGAAGGTCAGCTGTATTTTACAATCATAAAAAAAATTATAAAAGTGTTCCATAAAGCGTAACAAGATCCTCCATTGTATATAAAAAGATTCAATTTGTACGTTCATTAGAAATCCTGTCATTACATTTTATAATAAACATCCAATTTTTTGTCCAAGAATTTAGGAGTCATAACACATTTCACATTGTCGTATGTGTTAGGTTAGAAGTAGCATATCCATCAATTATAATATTACAGATACCTACATCCGTCTACATTATACCACCCTAGAAATTATTGAAGAAAATTCCTTCGCTGTTTCGTTCATAAAATTATATCCTAATAACATTTCATATAAGTTGAAAATATCGTACAAAAAATAACTTTAATGCCAACCAGACGTAAAATGTTTTGTCTAAGATTTTACTCTAATAAAACCAACAATAATCCCTTACTCCAGACATTGGATAGAACGACTGCTCCTACGGACGTGGGGGAACATTTACCCTGTAGGGGAAAGAAGGGGAGCATACCCACAAAATACTTTGGCACGTTAACCTCTCCTCACCCAGGTGATTATGTGCCGGCACTCTTCAATTCAACTGACTTGCAGTCACCTTTCCGAATTTCGGGCTATAGCTCGCTGGAACTTCACCAACGCCCTCCACGGGCTTTTTCATTAGATTTATTACCACCAATAATATAAAAATACGGCAAAAAAAAAATAGAGTGTTTCTTGACAGAAGCTTGTTGCATCTTATAAAAAATATATTTATTAATATTAATAATGTATTTATGCAGTGTCATTTTAATTTTAAGCCGATTCCCAGAATGGGGTTTTGTCGAATCAATAAATCAGAAACAAAACGAAATCGAATTGTTTACAATTTTCCATCCATTTTACAATACAATTGTGCATCTTACAGATAACTCCAGTTTTTAAACTTCTTTTAAAACAAACAAAAACTATGTAGAGATAAATGAAAATAAAAAAAAATTAAAAAAAAAACTGTCGCTGCGGACAGGATTCGAACCTGTGCGGGTAGAACCCAATGGATTTCAAGTCCATCTCCTTAACCACTCGGACACCGCAGCTCTTGTAATTTGTCTGCCAAATCGTAGTTAGTTGGATCACATTTTGACTAGGCATTTTTTTTTAACAAAAGAAAATTCGTAATAATTTTTAAATAATCTAATTAAAATTTTTATTGTTCCATATCTCTGATCTGAATATATGTAGGTAATTCAATAGAATGGTACTGTGACCATTCTATTGAATTACCTACATATTCCGAACGTTGTCAAAATCAAATATAGTTTCCGAGACCTATTATCTTTGCCTGTAAAGACTTATCTCAGAAATACTTAACTACATACTCGTAGTAGGAAGGAACCTACGTTCTAAACATTCTTTCAATAATAAAACTATAGGTATTATAGGTACCAGATTAATTGTATTATTTTGTTGCAACTTGATGGGTATCTAGTTTTTGATTTTTCTCTAAATGATGTTTTTTTATATTTTAGCGCAGTCACCGACTAACTCTCGAACCGATAACATCGTTTTTCAAGTTATTGTGTGATTAATTTTGCCACCTAGCGCATAAACCGGTTTTCCCTCTTCAAACCGTTTTTCTTTTTACTTTCTTCTCTTTCTCGCCTCCTCGGAATTTCATTCGAGTGTTTTCAATTGATTAAAAAAAAAAAAAAAATTATAATTGTTATGGCCGGCCGGCCTAATAATGCCGGTGGCCGTTTCGGGATTCTCGATCCCGATCCTGACCCTCAGCCAAAAAAAAAGAAACCTAAACACAACAATCTACCCCTTAACATATTCCCAGAGCTCCCATCTCAATCCAGTGCAAAGAATCCTCGTTTCGTTATTATATCCCCTTCAACTAGTGAAAAGCCCATTACTTCCTTAAGCCCATTTCTTCTTAAAAGATCTATCGACGCTATAAGTAAAGAATACGAAAGCATAAGTCAGCTCCGCGACGGAAGTCTACTGTTATTTGTTAAGTCACAAGAGATTGCAGATATTTTCCTTCGAGCTAAAGATCTTGCTGGTGTCTGCCCAGTAACTGTTAAGCTACATGATCGGCTCAACCAATCTAAGGGAATTTGTTACGCTCCATGTCTCATTAACGTGCCCGAAACAGAAATTATTAGCGAAATGAAACATCAAGGTGTCACAGACATATATAAGTTCCTTAAAAATGGTGACGATGGCAAGCAAAAACCTACAGGTCTAATGATTTTCACATTCGATCTCTATCAAACTCCCAAATCAGTTGATATCGGTTTTTACACAGCAAAAATAACCGAATACGTCCACAACCCCATGCGATGCCGTAATTGCCAATTACTGGGACACACAGTAAAACGTTGCAATGGCAGTACTAAATGCGAAACGTGTAACCTCCCCCCTCATACACCAGAGCAATGTACTCGCACAATGTGCGCAAATTGCGCTCTCCCTCACTCTTCATCATCTAAAACGTGCCCTGCGTACAAACAAGCAAAAGAAATACTAACCATAAAAACAATTAAAAAATGCACCATGGCAGAAGCCAAACGTATATATACTATATAGTCAACAAAATGTAACTCAAGTTCCACCTCAAACTGAAACATTCGCTGAAACAATAAAAAAAACAACTAACCTCAATAGTAGATCGAATGATCTCCAAACCCCCCTTTCGAGCTCGTCACATGCCCTCCCTCTTTCTAATTCTAATAATTCCTCAAAAACAAGCACAAAACTCATTACATCAAATTCAGATAAAGAAATTACACACCCATTACCCACCACAAAGAACTCGTCAAACTCATCTCCTACTCTAACAACTACAACCGAACAACAACCTCAACTCCCCCCTCTATCAAAGATAAACCCTAACACTACTACCGCACCATTAAGCTCAATTTCTGCCTCTCAATCTACTCAATCCATCTCAAGTACATCACAAACTCGCTCAGACACCAATACCAATACTAATATCCTAACCTCTTTTAACTCTACTACAAACTCTTACTCTAAGCCCCACTCTGTACTCACTCAATCGCCTATATCAGCTGTCACCCAAACACTTTTGGGCAACAACGAATATTACTTAGACAGTAACAATGCAGACAACCATGATGTTGACATGCAATAATAAAACTATAAACCAACTAACTGACTCTGCAGTTCGGGATTTGAATCAATCAGGCTCTGAGAGGAGCCTGAGTGATCCAACTCACGAGTTGCAGAGTCAAAGCCCCGAACAACATAATTGCACCAACCTTCAAAATTTACAACAAAAAATAAACAACACAAACACATACAAAAACAATATTTCTTCTTCCCACCCTTCTCTTACCCCAGGTAAAATAAGTGCGTGGAACTCTTTTGGTAATAATGCAGCTCTCAATATTCTACAATGGAATATGAACGGATTTATTAATAATCTTGATGAGCTCAATATTATAATAAAACACCATAATCCTACGATAGTAGCCATTCAAGAAACCCACTGCCCCTTTGATAAGACGCTTAATTTCCCTAAAGCTTTTGATGGTTATCTTTGCAACTCACCAAGCAATGATACTAGTAAGCAGGGTATAGCTCTCTTAGTTAAAAAAATCATTCCCCATAAAATCATTGCCTTGAACTCAAACCTTCAAATCCTTGCTGTGGAAATACAACATAAAATAAAATTCACATATCTTAACATATATTTACCCCCAAAACAATCAGTCGATAAAAACGATTTAATTAATGTTATTAAACAAGTGAAACTCCCAATCATACTCGGAGGTGATGTAAATGCCTGGAACACACTATGGGGCTCTCCAAACACTAACAGAAAGGGCGATTTACTAGAAAACTTCTTCATAGAAAATAGTCTTGTGATTTTGAACGACGGATCTCCAACCCACCTTTCTACGCACAATACATTTACACATGTAGACGTCACTTGCTGCTCACCTGAGTTGCTCACAAAAATTGCTTGGAAGACATTAGATGACCTTCATAATAGTGACCACTTCCCGATACTGACTACATTAATTACTGAACGTACAACAATGCAAAACACAATAGAACCGAAATTCAAAACTGATCTAGCTAATTGGACACTATTTAAACAAAAAACTACCGAGTATTTATCTGATAAAAACCCGTCCTCAAACAATAACAAAGAAGCTGCCTTGCTCCAAAAAGCAATCAGAACCTCTGCACATTTTTCCATTCCTCAATCTGCACCGATCAAACGTACTCAGGTAGTACCTTGGTGGACCCCTGAGCTTTCAGTACTTCGAAAAGAAAAAATGAACGCACTAAAAAATTTTCAAAGAAATTCTACAACCCAAAATTTAATTATTTACAAAAAATCAAATGCCAAATTTAGGCGATTACTTAAAGACAGCAAAGCTAAAAGCTTCTCTGACTTTACCTCCAATATCAACCCCAACTCCTCTCCCGCCAAAATTTGGCAAAATATCCGTCGTCTAACTGGTAACTCCACCTCACTTGCAATAAGTAGTATCAAATCAAATAATGAGATTATCACAGACCAGCAAAATATATCTAATTTTATTGCACAAACTTGGTCTAAAGCCTCGGAAAATATAAATTTTTCGAATACCTTCATTGAAGAAAAACAAGATATTCTTAATAGCTCAGTGCAATACGCTACCAATCCGACATCTCGACGCATTGAACAACCGATATCTATTTTGGAATTTGAAACTTCGCTTAGCAAGGTTAAAGGCAAGACACCAAGCAGAGATAGAATATCTTATCCCATGCTAAAAAATCTGCCTAAGCAAATTAAGCAGAGAGTAATTGATCTCTATAACAATATTTTAAACAACTCGATTATCCCCCAAACCTGGAAATCTTCCACAATTATACCTATACCTAAGCCCAAAAAAGATAGAAATACAATCGAAGGATACCGCCCAATTTCTCTTATCCCATGTCTATCTAAAATAATGGAAAAGATAATTGCGAAACGCTTATTATGGTTTGCTGAAACAAACAAACTTATCAGCCCTAATCAAGTTGCTTTTAAATCTAACAGAGGATGCGCCGATGCCCTCCTACATATAGACTATTACATCACCAAAGCACTCTCAGCTAAAAACCATATATCTATCCTCTCTCTCGACTTCGAAAAAGCCTTCGATAGAATTGGTCTACATTATAGTCCTTAAAAACCTAATAAAATGGGGTATCGGAAAAAAAATATTCGGTTATGTTAGATCTTTCTTAATAAAAAGATCATTCTGGGTAAAAACTAATGGCATCTACTCTTCCAAATACCAGATGCATAACGGCATACCGCAGGGATCACCTCTCTCGGTAGTATTATTCATAATTGCTTTCGATGATATTAATACAATACTAGCAAAACAGAAACTTTTAGATCACTGTATTTATGCAGACGATATCTATATATTGTGTAAAATTAACGACATCAGTAAAAGTAAATTCTTATTTCAAATCACTCTAGAAGAAATTTTAAATTGGTCAAAAATTTCAGGTGCTAAATTATCTATTCCAAAATGTAAATTACTCCATATTTGTAGAAAACAAAATTGCCCTAAATTAAATGTAAATGTAAATAATGTAGAAATCGAAAATGTTAGTAACTTAAGTATTTTAGGATTAGTATTAAGTAAAAATTATTCTTGGAAAGAACACTGTTTAGAGCTTAAGAAATCCCTAGCTGCGAGAACTAATATTATAAGATATCTAGCTTCAAAAAAAAGTAATGTGCATATTAACACCCTTTCAAATACCACTAGAATGTTAGTTTTAGGCAAGATTGACTATGGGTTGTATATATATGGGCACTGTCCTAAATCAATCTTAAAAATAATAAAACCTGTTTACCACGACGCAGCAAGGAGAAGCATAAACGCCTTCCCTACTACACCTACAACGAATATATTAGCAGAAGCAGGACTACCCACCATTGAGGAGAGAAGAGACATAATTACCGCTAAGCTGTTTGCAAAACTAATTTTTTCCAAAAATTCGATAATCGATAACGATGTCAAAAAAACACTGGACCAGAAACTCATTAAAAGAATACCATCCGCCATCGCTACGATCCTCACAACAGCAACAAAGTTAGAACTACCAATTAATCGGATGCGCTTGGTTGCTCCACGCTATCCTCCATGGTTCATCAGCCCGGAGTCTTTGATAATGACGCTAGCTAGTCACAAAAAACCGAACACCAGCAATAACATCTACTGCCAACTCTTCAGGTCTATTTCACTCGACCTTAAATCGGCAGGGTGGCAGTTTATTTTCACTGATGGTTCGAAATCAGCGGCAAACACATCATTCGCTGTGACACATGAAAACGGATCCATTGTCTGCATTGGTCATCTTCCTGAATTCGCCTCAATTTTCACTGCTGAGGCATTTGCCATTCTTCAAGCCACGAAGTCCGTAATGAGTTGCCGAGGAAAACACATTATATGCTCTGATAGCATATCTGTCCTTAACGCCGTACAAAACCCCAACAACAACACTGAGCTCATATCTGAAATCAGATATCAACTCATTAAATCGCCAAACAATATCAAGTTAATGTGGACTCCTGGACATGTTGGAATTCAAGGAAACGAGTGTGCTGACATTGCAGCGAATTCTGCCAAAAACTCCCCGGTATTCAGCTTCAATACCTACACCAAATTAGACTTGCTGAAACATATACAAAAAGCATCTAACATCAACATAAAACACCAATGGAGCTTATACCACCATCACTACAAGAAAGTTAATCCAGAAAAACTTATACCGATATACCCGACAAAAATTTCCAAATACAAAATCTCTAACTTTGTTCGACTAAGACTTGGACACACATCAGCCTCCCACCACCACCTTCTAAACAAAAACACTCCACGAGTTTGTCCTACCTGTAACACCAGATTGGATCTCACCCATATTTTAGAACATTGCTCTGTATTGCAACCCATGATCAAAAACTTGTTTAAAAACGAATCAATCTATGAAATTCTTCAAAACCCTAGCCCTACTAATATAGACAAAATATCCAATTTACTAGCTAACGCAAACATAATTATATAATAAATTAAAAATAGAGCCAATAGTCTCCGCAGCTAGGCTCGTTAATCTACTATTACCATGTAATTTGTAATTACTTGTTAATAAATAATAATAATAATAATATATTTTAGCGTAAAACTCGCAAACTACTCAGACCCTGTTTTTTCTTAAATGGAGTTCAACCATATCTGAAATTATATACAAACCGTTTGTGTTGAAGCGCGAGTTAAAAATTTATTTTTTTAAAAAATTCACTTATTTAATTATTTAAAAAAAATTGTGTTTTTTTTCCATTCTTATGTCGAAATCCTATTTTAATTTTAAATCAAGTTCGGGAAAATATACAGATGTATGTATATGTAGGTATGTACGTACACAAAGTTTAATTCAATCTTTGAGTGGAAGAAACGCAGCACTGTTGCAAAGATTACATTTGTTCTAGTTATATTTTTGTGAAATTTTCAGTCATGATTAAGCTATGCTATACCCATTGACCGCACTTTATTACAAAAAAAATATTTCTTCATAATGAATTATTTAAACTTTAGGTTACAAATTCACCGGTGGAACTAAGAAAACTATTGAAACCATTCAAGACGGCTATGATTTGCTTCATCAGGGCACCAAAAATCGTCATGTACGCCCAACTAAAATGAACGCCCAAAGTTCTAGATCTCATGCAATATTCACCATCTACATACGGAACGAAATTCAAAATAAAATCACCCAATCTTGTTTGAATTTAGTTGATTTGGCTGGATCGGAGGGTGTTCGACGAACAGGTCACCAAGGAGTAGCACTTTCAGAAGGTGTGCATATCAATCAAGGTCTATTATCGATTGGAAAAGTTCTACAAGCCATAACACATGGTTACAAAGTTATTCCTTATCGAGATAGTGTGTTGAGCTCTGTTCTACAAGGTTAGATAAAAATTTAATATTAATATAAGTATAAATAAAATTTTTATATTTTATGTTGTAGAATCCCTAAATTCAAATTCATATTTTACTTTACTGGCTTGCATAAGTCCCCATCGGGAGGATTTAAGTGAAACACTCTCTACAATTAGATTTGCCCAAAATGCAAAAAATTTAAAACATAATCCACAAGTCAACTCCAAATTAATGGATTTAAAAGTAAGTTTATTTATTAATCTATATTATATTATTTTTGTTTTATCAATCTAACTAATCATTAACACTACAACATCAACCATTTAAGAAATCAAAAACACCATACAAAGTGAATCCTCTTCGACCAAAAAACTCATCAGCAACACCTACACCAACGCAAATATACAAAAGAACCCAGTCTCTTGCTAATTTAATACCAAGCGGTTCAAAAAACAATCCAATATATCATGGAAATACGTTCTGTACACCAAATAAAAAAAGAAAAACCGAAAATCCAGTTTTCAATCGTACTGTAGTTGGACTAACCCCTAAGGAAAAACAGAAGTAAGAAAAATAATTTTTTTTTGTGTGACACCTTTGAGATAAATGTTTATATTTGATAGAATCGGAACTGTTAAAATGCCAATTTCAAAAGTTATTCCATTCTCTTATGAACCATCAGTCCGGGAATCAATTAATTCTGAATTTAATGATTTAGATCTTCTTGATTCTCGTGGATCTTTATTGAGTCTCAATATATCATCTTCGACAACAATTGATACTTCTCAAAATAATAAAGTATCAGGGTGAGTTTGAATAATAATTTTAACTGAATAAACTTTATATAATCTTATTTTGTACAGTACGCTTAGCCCGATTGTAAGAAAATGTATAGCTGAAGTAGAAAGCACTTTCAAGTCAAGTATGTCACAATTTTTGGAATCACTTAGAAACAATCAAACGGTACAGAAACCTTCTCTCTTCAATTCATCGCCATTAAGCTGCGAACGGGAAAAAATAAGAACAATAATTCGACAAGAATTATTCTCTCTTGCTGCCGAAAAGAGAAGCGAAGAAATTAAAAAAATCGACAATGGCGTCAATCGAGAATTGGTAAAATTGACAAAAAAAGAACAAAAATATTTAATGATTCGATAAATATATTTATAGTTGATGAAAGTCGATGAAAGCAGTCCTATTTTCAAAATTCCTGTTGCACCACAGATAAAAAGAAATCTAGACTTTTGCTCTAGTGCGACAACGTTAGATTTCAACTCAACAGAAAATGAAAATTTTTCAACCTTACAAGAAACTATTCTACCAGCCAAACCTTTACGCCGATCTCGAAGACTTTCTACAATGACACAATCATTAGGTGCAGATGATTCTGTTTTTGTTAATAAACGTAAAAGTGCTAGGCTCTCGATAAAAAGCCTCAACGATGCAAGACGTCGAAGCATTCGTTTAATGTCGCACCGAGAAGAAGATGAAGAGCCCAAAGAATCAGAAATAAAAACTGAAGAACCAACGACATCGAAAAAGGCGACTAAGAAAAAGAAAGCAGAATGTTCTTTAGTTCAAAATCCCACCATAGCTGGCTATTTTGAAAATAAAGTAAATAACAAAGCAACCAATTTAAAAACTAACCTAGCCAAACATCAAAAAGCCATATTAGAAATGCTAAATTCAGCTTCAATGAAAGAATTGCAATATTTACCTCAAATTGGTTTAAAGACAGCTTTTCAGATTGTTACTCAAAGGTAAATTTTCGATAAGTTGAAATATTAAATTTTAAATAAATCATAAATATTTCATTTATTTTAAGAACACTTCATGGTAAATTCAAAAATTTCACACAAGTTGGTAAGTTACCTATTTGGAGGGGAAAAGCCTGGGAACGTTTTAAAGAGGTATTTATTTTTTGTAAAGATGTGTACCTATTACTGAAAAAGATTAATGTACCTTTGTGATTTTTCTTTATTATTTTTAGGCTAATAGCATAAGCTGAGGAGATGACATGAAAATTCAATTGGGTCTAAAGAAAATATATTTTATTTATATATCATTATATTGTTATTGATACATTGATGTACATACATAATTAAGCAATATAAAATTTCATTTGTTTTTATGCGTAATATAATATTTTTCTATTTACAACTCTCTGGAATTTAGAAATATTCTGTTGTATATTGTTATTTAAGTTTTGAAATGTGTTTCGATTGGAAGTTTTTATGCAAGAGTTTTCATTCAGAAAGTCATCTAAATGAAGTATTAAAAAATGTATTTCCAAAACTTCAAAACAGATTTACTAAGGACACTTCTTAAAAAGATAAAATTAATCAAATTAATTTAATCTACTAAAAGTAGTTATAAATTTATTATTAGTATGTTATTGGTTATAGTAACTTTACTTCCTTACTTAGGTCCTCCGACCTGCCTAAACTATTGTGGCGGCAAGTTCATATTTTTTACGAGTAAATAAATTTTTTTATGAATAAATCGAAACGAAGAAATTTTTAAAATGTTTGAAATGCTTTTTGTACAATTACTTCAAATTATTATAATATTATTTCTAAAAACAAATTTCCTAATTTTTTAAAATAAGGTCTACCCTTATACATACATATATGTATGTATGTATGTACATAATTTTTATAAATATTCAAGTTCAATGAGATCAATAACAAAATCACGAATCCTGGCTAGTGTTTCAGGAACTTTATTTTCCAAAGCCTTTTTCGCAAACTCCATATCGCCAGCTTCCATTCTTTCGCTTAATTCATCCAAATCAGCTACATCATCAGGTTTTGTTGTTAAAGTAGGAACGAGCATTAATCCCGTAACTAATCCAAATGAAGCAAACTTTTTCAATTGATCATCTAAGGCTGAGCGTGGAAATAAAACTAATGGATCAGATCCAAGTCTGTGAACAACCAAATTCAATTTACAAAGTAATTAAATGTGCGTAATGCTAATTTAAGTTCTTACCTCTGCATGAACTCAGCTAGTTCAGAATAATATACATTCAATATTTCCTGATAATAAATATCTCTAAAAGGCTTTGTTGTACAAGAGAAGATGTAATAACTTAAATCACAAGCTGGTGAGGCATACCTTGATATTTGCCAATCAAGCAATTTAATATCTACTGCTTTTTCATTCTGAAAAAAAATATGTAATACATATTTACATTCAAGGAGATTATACCAACTCACCTCAAATTTAAATAGAATATTATTATTCCAACAATCGCCATGACAAAGAACTGCATATGGCTCTGCTCTAGAACCATCAACAAGTTCGGCCAATTGGTTATAAAGTGGTTTTTTGCGGATGAACGATTTAAAAATCTCAAGATATTTTTCGTCACCTTCCTTCGATAATGCTTCAGAAGCAATTTCACTAAGCTCGTTTATGTAGTCTACAAAAAACTGATCGCTTCTTTTGAAGATTTCCTCAATTTCTTTGAATTTTGCAAACTTATCAAGACATTGATCTTTCAACGCAAAGGACAATGCATGCAACTTTCCCAAAGCTCTCATTATTAATTTTACAATATCTAACGATGGATCGACAAAACGATCATTCATACGAAAACCTTTGATACCAAGATCTTCCATGAAAATAGCTTCATGAAGATCTTCAGTAAGAGTTCTGTAGCATCGTGCATATTCTTTGAATCCATCATTTTCTAAATTGATACCTTTGCTCTTTTGGAATTCAGCAAGAAGTGGCAAGAACTAAAATTGAAAAAAAAAGTTAATAATTTTAATTTATAAACATCTTATGAGTCTGACCTCATCATACATCAGCGCTTCTCGAAGGAAACATGGTCTGGCGAAGAATTGATTACGCCTTAGAAGATTCGTGGGTGGAACTTTGACAAATATTCCCATTTTCTTCGGGATTATAGAATTTTTATCATCACATTCCTTTTCTTCATAATATATAGTTAAACGATGGACAACACCAATGTAGTTGTCTCCTTTTGATGATCCATCTTCTATTTGAAGGGTGTAAATGCTATTGGGAATGTTATTTTGGATAATTTCAATGAGGGCTTTGCGAACAGAATTGTTTGGTAGTTTTTGTAATACTGCATCGTTTGTTGACATGATATCAAACCAATGTGGGTTCTGGAAAGGTTATAAATTTAATAGTCGTATTTATTAGAATTCGCTAAAACACCTCTAAATGGGTGAATATTTATGGTGTTCCGAAGAAAGTGTAAAGGTCTTTTAAAAGAATTTTATTGAAAACTACTTAGGTCAGGTGGACGTGGCTGTCAGGAAAACAGCTAATAAGCCTCTGTGAGATAGCAGGACATGTGCAAAGAAGATGTGGAATTGTTTGCTCCTCCTCTTCGTACATGCAGCTCCTGAAGAATCCTTGCGACGTGTTTGCCTATGAGGCGGTGTTCAGTTATGACACCTACTCGTATAACGGAGCTAATTTTTGATCTACTCAGTGATAAAATACAATTAGAACGCTTAGGGTTTGAAAACCCACAGTTCAATTTCGACTTGATTGTTCCGACAAAATCTTTTTGGCAATTTTTGTTGAATTTTCTTGTTGACAATTTTTTTACCCATTTTTTTTTTACTTTTTTCTCAAACATTTTTGGACAAAAGTGTTTTTACAATTAAGTTTTCTTGTGGTTTACAATTTTTTTTTGGTTTTTTATTGACACAATTTTAGTCAAATTTTTTTTATGACGATTTGTTTTTACAACTTTTCTTTCCATATACCATCATTTCAATTCCTGTATGTAAAGAAAAACAAATTGAGCTGCGTTTTTACTTGTTCAAGTGTTAGTTTCGTGTTAAAAAATCGAGATTTTAGTCCAAATCAACAGTCAGCTACTGAGATTATTATTCAACCAATATACAAAACAAAATAGTTAAATAATAATTAAAATGCAATTAAAAATACTCGCATGGCATTTAATTGCAATTTAGAAAATTAAAAAATATACATAAATTTATTTAATATCAGCTAAGCTAACTACTATTATATTATGAGTATGAGATACGTCCGAGGCCACGGACGACTTATTACTTACTTATAAAATCCAAAAGTATGTTTGCTTCTTTTATTTTTCTTTTTATTAAAGCTCTTTTATTTAATTTAATTTTGTTTATCTTTATATGCAATATTTATATATAAACTTGAAAATTATGTTATGTGAAGATATATATTTGTGGGATGTAGAATGCTCGTCCAAGTGAATGCTACCAGGTTGTGCGTGTGACTAAAAACTAAATTACTATGTCATTTTTCAAAACAAGATTCATTCATTGAAATATCTATTTCCCTCTATTAAATTTGTCAAACAAAAAAAAAAGAGAAAATTCTAATTTATAAATTTTACATATGTTTGTACATACATATGTATGTATTTAAATGATGTGTATCTGTGTTTAAAATTAAATGATAAGACAGATTTTAAGAGAACCTGGTATTCAGAGTTTTATAGAGGCTCGTTTTGAGAGATTAGAAACAAAAGTACCTACCTAATATTTCTTATCGATAATTATTTTTGAACGGATAATTTGTTTTGTATTATTTTAGATTCTAATAAAAGAGGCAAACGGCTGTTCTTTTTTTATCAATTGAAAGGAATTTTCAACAAAAAAAAATTTATTTGTGGTAAATGTAAAATTTTAAAAAATATTCTTTATTTGTAAAACAAAAAAAATTAAATAGAGCATACCTTAACATTTTGTTAGTTCATCTTTGGTATATCTACCTATGTATATGAAGTTTTTGATTATTTTTTGAAAACTTAAAAAATCGAACTCTAGATATTAATCAGAACTTTACATAATGATGATACCGGACGCGAAAAAAGGGGGCCTCGCAATACTTTCTGTTTGTGATTTTCTTCAAACTTGGAACTCAAGGTTCTGAGGGTATGTATATCCTAGAGACGAACTTGAATTTTTGTTTAGCTCCAAAAATAACTGTAAATAATAGTTACGATGAAAATTATATATTCATTTCTAATACGATTTTGATAAAAAAATTTAAAATGAGGTTTTGTAAGCAATTAGAAGTTTTTAATCAAAAAATGTTTTCCAAAAAACCGTTAAAGGAGGTACTTGCAAAGCTTAAAGTTTCGATTTTGTCATAAAAGGTTTCACAAATTGTTATCACAATTTGTATGGAAGTAGTTCTCTTATTTATAAACAAATAAAAAGTCGTTATTTCAACTCTCGTGCTCAGGGTTTTTTAAAGTCATTTATCACATACAATATGCAACAAACTTTTTTAACATCAATAATTTCGGTTTTTTTTTAGTATATTCAGTGCGATTCACTGTTTCAATTTTTTTATACTTGATTTCCTTCGATACAGACTCCAAAGATTCGGTTTGTTAAAAAAAAACGTCTGTGAAAATGTTAGCTCATAATATTAAAGTAATTTTCGGTTTTCCGTCTAAATTGTATAAAAATAAAACAAATATTTTTACTTGGAATTTCAAATCCTAAAAATATATAGTTTGCAAAGTACACAGAAACTTTTCTGTATTAAAAATTCAACGCCCTGCAAAAATGGTTCTGGTATTTTTACGGTAAAAAAATTAACCGTTTCAAAGTCATTGAATAAAATTGACATATAAGAAATTGGCATCTTTTCAACTATTTTACATATTTTAGTAACAGTTATCACTCTTATTAAAAAACTACTTAGGACCTTATTTGTAAATGATCAATGTTCCTATCGAACGGTAGTTTATAATAAGGGTTTCGAACTGGATTTTCTTGTGTGGATTACATTAACACCTTGCGGAGCATCATCGAATAGTGCCAAACCAAAGAACGACTGTTCTGCTCCATTGTTGAATCCGCAATTCTTTAATGATGCAGCATTTGCACAAAAGTTTGTAGATAAATGTCTGCAAAAAAATCTTGAGGATTTGCTGGTCCAACCGTATCTCCAACGATGAAGTTTATACGAGAACAGTTAGTGGATTAAGCATACGCTTCGAAATCGAGCCGACCTAGATTAGAAGCACCTGGCCAAGAACAGACGAAGAGGCATCTGCACAACTGGGGAAGTGTTGGAGAGAGCTGAGAGCTAGGTCCAAGGACATCAACATAAGTGAGTAAGTCAAATCTTCTTCCATGAGAATAGAATACGAACTAACGATTGTTCCATTCTTGAAGTAAGATTTTTATCTTTGAATGTCCAAACAAAAATGACATTAGTAGCTAATCAGTTACTTTTACTCATATTCTACATCAATATCATTTGATTGCAATAATTCTATTCTTTATTTTTATTTATTAACATAATTCAAAACTTTTTTTTTTCGGACTTTCAACAATGTCCAATGTTTGACCGAAAAGAAAGAAAATTTTGTTTTCGTTTTCACAAAACAAAACAACCGGCAGTTTTGTTTTTAATTTCTGATAGTAAAAAGCGATTACTTGGTAATCTGTGCAAACAAACAAAACAAGAGCCTCTGTTTTACGTGATATCTCGGCAAGCTGTTGGCATTAATATTTTGTTTACCTGTTACTACTCGTACTTTGTTTATCATTTTTTGTTACTTGTCGTTCTTGTTTCTTGTATCATAATAATCTGCTGGGGGCATGACCGCAGCTTGCAAACGCCTTGAAGATTGAAGGCATCAAGTGGTTTTATTAAAAAATAGTATAAGTACAGTAGAAGTGTTCAAGATATCTCGCTTGTGCTTCGTTATTTTATGTTAAAAATAAAGATAGTAAACAATAAAGATTACAAGGAACTGAAGTAAATTCAAAGCAGTAGCCAAAATTTTTTCACGCAGGTTATGAGGGTTAACTATGTATTTTTATAAGAAAAACCAAAAAGTTTTTTCAAATTTTTCTTAGCTTTTAAAGTGTTAAAAAAAAATTAAAATTTCGACCAATTTTTTAGATACAAAATATGGAATAATTATTAGATTAAGTAGAATTGAAAATCGTATACTTTAAATAGTTTGGAAAATCTAAATTGGTGCTTGAAGCTTGTTACTGCTTTGCATCTAAATTTCTTTAGTAGCCACTTGGAGCAAGTGGAACGCTGTACCTGATTTTGTCTTTTTCACCGATTTTAACATTCACAATTTCAAAACCTTTCACATCCTTCCCTATTTTCCTAGCACTCGCACTGTGCTTAAATATTTTAAGGGTGGTGCGACAGCACGTTATTAAAGTGTACTTCTATATCAAAGTCCCAATTTTTCAGTGCTGAGTTAAACCAGTGTTCGTTCATCCTGCAAATTAAAATAGTTGCGGATGAATGAAATTTTCCCAAAAAAAACTCCTAACACGAAGAATCAAAACATTTTTTGAAGTTTATCCTGGGTTAAATCACTCGAGTTAACACACCAAACATATGGATATAATATTTGGTGAGCTAGCTCGAGTTTAACTTTAATCTTCGATCAAAAAACTTGGTCTTAGGATTTTACTAAAGTTAAAATTTCCATGATAGCATGAAATTGGTAGGAAATGTTTAACACAAGGAAAAAATGATTAAATTTGTTTATTAAATTCTTGAGAGCTACGTTGCTCATGCCTATTAGGTTTTTAAAGATTTTGATGTCATCTTCATCATAAGTACAGGGTTCAAAATGAAAATGGTAACAGGTCAAATCATGACTTCTCAGAATATAATTCTTCTTTATACCGAATCATAATCATAATCAGTTTTTTGCTCACAACGTACATAATTGGTTTTTGAAATTTTTGAATTTATGCATTGGTCAATAGTTATACATACATACGAACGTTGGGCATCAAAATATTTTTTTACTATTTTCAGCAGTTTGCTTAAAAATTAATACAAAAGACAAGCCATATTTTTTGCTTGAGTTTTAAAGTTGTACTCTGAAAATAAAATCCATGACTCGATACTTGAAAATAAACTCTGAAAATAAAATCCATGACTCGATACTTTTATTCTCTTTAAATAAATTGTTACGTTTTCGAAAAAGGTATACATTCTACCAGAGTTAGTCGTAAATTCAAATAGTTTTGTTCTTGCCAAATAGAATTTTAATTCAAACAAAAGCTGATCCAAGGCATGAAATTAAACGACTTAAAATAAGTAATACTTCTAAAACTATCCCTCCTCTAACTACGTGCCTGAAATGAGCGAAAGTTCTTGGGTTGGGTTTAGAAATGCAGGGTACAAATTCAGCATAATGACCTCATAAATGTGGGCCTTTTGAGTGGTATACATTTTATATACCTATTTCTTTAGGTAGGTATACATTATGTATGTTTTTGTTTTTTTATATTCTACTTCAACAAGACGATTGATAGGTTTGTTTTGATTCCATCTTCGTTTGATATTCTTCATTTCATTCGCTGCACAGCACTGCTTTTGCTGTTTACTTCGACGAGGTTAGGCATGACGGTGCGGTGATAACCTACACCGGCCACCGCGCCCGCAATTAACTTATGTGCCAAAAGTTGCTGCACCAGTCTTAATCGAACGAGGTTTTAAGCGTTTGTCAGTACTGATTACTGTTTAGTTTCAATTAAACATCAGCTGAATGCAGATCAAGTTTATCCAACGTTATAAAAAGAAAATATCAAGTTAAATTTTAGTTTTGTTTTGTGATTTAAAAAAAAAAAAAAATTATTGTGAATAATAAATACATAAGTATCTTGAATAAACTTTATTACAATGCAGCCCATAAAGTTTTATTTTGATGTTTTATCACAGCCATGTAGGGCTTTGTATATTCTGTTGGAAGCAGCAAAAATTCCATATGAAGCCGTTCCGGTGAATTTACTTAAAGGTAATGATTGAATGATTACAAAATTACAAGACACCTAATTATCAAACCTGATGGCTATGGCGTGATATAAATTGTATTAATAAATAAATATTGATATACAATAATTTATTATATATGTTATTGAAAGTGAAGCTATGCACGTAGTTTTTATTTTCAAATATAATGTAGGATTAATTACAACAGCAAAATTAATTAAATACAACTTTGTTAACGTTTTTTTTTCTCAATTTTTTTTCTTTGAGTGGTAATGCGTAGTTTTAAATAACTGTGGAAACATTGACCTCAATTTTTTTTTAAAGTCAAGCTATACTGAACTTCAAAACAATATTCAATAATTTATTATTCGAACAAAAGAACCATCAATTTGTTGTTTACAACAACAAAGTTATAATTAGGATTCTAATAACAATGCTAGTACTGATAATTTTTTATATGCGCCTTCCCATATAAGGGTAGGTATACCACTTTAACAAATAATTCAAATAAAAAGAATTTGGAATATTTTATCTATTTTTTTAATAATACGATATTTAAATTATCTCAGGACTATTTAACCATTTGGCTATTAAGAATTTTTCAGATTATTCAGGAAAAAATTGAAAAGTTTAAAGTTTCTATCAAAAACATTTTTTAAACGGTGTTGAGACTAAATTAGTTTGTTTTATTTATTTTTGTGATAAACAATACTATAAATAATATTTCATTGTACTATTATTTATATTTTATGGTGACCGGTTACTAGAACCTGGATATTAGCTAATGTGACGGTAGCCGGCCGAGTGTCCGGCACTTTCTTGCATACAAGCAATAAATATTTTATATATTTAATTTAAAGATAAAGATTTTTAAAAAATATACAAAATCCTATATTTTTTATGATTTTTATCGAACGTGGCCGGGTACTGGTACCCTTATCCTATATAATTTCGTTTTATTTTTGAATTTTGGAATATATTATTAGGTTTTTGAATTTTAGACACTTAATGTTTTTTAATCTAAGTTTTCCGTATTCATGGTTCTGAAAAATCCAGAAATAAGGTTATATAATTTTTTCAATTGAAATTAATCGTGTTGAAGTTCTTTAGTTTTTATCTTTCGTGATTTGAATTTCTTGAAATTTGATGACTCACAATTATTGTATTAACAATAAAACTGCATTATCAATCATGAAAAAAAACTAAAGTCACGATCTTTTTACAATTTATGTTAATGTGAGATGAAATAACTTAAGAATTTTAAAATCACACCCACATTTTAATCCGTTGTCATACATTTAAAACATATTTCAAAAGCTTTAACTATACAAAATGGGAAATCTTACGAGCCGTTTTAAGAATGAATAAAATTAATTCTATTTCATTAAAATAAAAAAATTTATTATAAATTGCCTAAATATATTTTTACTGTCGTTATAAATGTGTAATCGGAATTATAAGCTCTGTCTTACTTTGGAAAGCTATTTAACTGAAAAAAAAAGAAAATGTAGAAACATTGCTAATTGAAGTCTAAGAGTTGTCTATCATAAACAACATAGTCTGGTTTATTATGCCTTGACTAAGGGATCGATCATAGCGAAAAATGTTCGAATCGATTATTTGTTATTTCCGATGGTTTTGTCCGATTTGAAACAAATGCTAAGCATCAATAACAAATGAATAAAATAATTTTTGTTGACATAACATTTAGCACTGAACAAAGAATTTTTGTTAATGTAATTTTTAAGTTTCCTGTTACAACTCATAACTTTTTTCCAAACGCTAATTTTTCGGTTCAGTTTTTTTCTGCATATTTATTATCTGTTATTTGTTATCGACTTGTGTTTCAAATCATCTTAAATATATTAGAAATATTTTGCTATCTTTCCTGGTACGCTTCGTAGACTCAAA
This sequence comes from Syrphus vitripennis, assembly GCA_958431115.1. Lineage (NCBI taxonomy): Eukaryota > Metazoa > Arthropoda > Insecta > Diptera > Syrphidae > Syrphus > Syrphus vitripennis. Next base: position 86,709,081 of record OY288110.1, read on the forward strand.
GGATTTTAACATTATTATTAAGGACACTACTCTGGTCACGAATCCCCATTGCTCAGCCTATGGTATATTCAGTGGCCATTAAAGCTGAAAACTTTTAAAGGTTTTTTTATTATTAAAAGCACTTTGTCTGGCAAACCTCTTGGGTTTTAAGGACTTTTAAAGATAGGTCTGAGGTTTTTGAGTACGTTTCAATGGGCGACCTTTAATTTTTATTATCGAATTGTGAATTTTATATCGACTTTTTCAATAATTTAAAAATTGTACCTACTTTAACAAAACCATTGCTATAACCTGATATAAAACTCGTAAGTCTGTATGCTGCAGTTGTGACCCAAAAAATCACTACATCATAAATATTTACATATTTAATAGTTCAAAAAATTTTCCACAAATGAATAATTTATTCGATGGTTTGACCCCTCTATTTTGATCGGTTTCGGAGCTTTGTTTGTATATTGATGATATAAAATTTTGTTTTTTGGCTAGAATAGCTTTCCTCACTGAAATGTAAGTTTGTTTTCTTTCTATAAAAAAAATTACCACACGCATTTAAATGAGTAAAAACTTATAACGCGGTTGTTGAATGATCGATTTTTGACGGAGAAACGAAAAAGAACAAATTTGATATATGTACCTAATACATACCTAGTATTCTGTCTGTTTATTTCTTTTCTCCAACCGTTTTGGTCTGAAATCTGAATGTACCAAAAGGCTAAGATGAAAAAAAAAATAATTTTTAAAAATTTTAATTGTTTTCCGTAAAAGTATTTTAGTTAAGCTGCAGTAAAAATATACACGGTGCTTCCATTTTTTTTTAAATGTTTTTGTTTATGAAGCTAAGAATACTAAGAAAAAAATTAATTAATTGAAAATAGATACATAGATAAAATGGTGATTTTGGAATGTTGAGTTCAGACCTGTTATCTCAGAAATTCACAATCATACAATTTTAAATTACGATAAATGAATTTAGTTGTTCCAATATGAGTCGTTGACAATTTGCTACAAGAACGGAACAAGAACCACTTTTTAGAAATGGAAATTTAATTCATTTTTCTTGTTACTTCTTATTATAGGGAAAGTTTTAGATTCATAAAAAATTTATCTCGATCAAACCTTGCATCATCACAATGATAGAGAAGGCGAAAAAAGTGATCAATTTGTCTCCGTCTATACCTCAACTTACAGCCTACTACCGAAGCAATTGGAACTTGGAACTTAAGGTGATTCTTAAGTAGTTCAAAAACGTCTCCAATGATTTTTATGAATTTTTTTCTGAGTTCTTTTAAGAAACTACGAGTATATTATTTGTTCAAGCATTTTTTTTTCTTAAAAAAAGCGTTATTGACAGAACCTGCCATAGGACCGGATTTTTTGGTTTCGATTTACTCAAACACGATTTGACGGATTGCAATCAATCATATCAATATTTAAATGAATGAAATTCTCTCTTAAATAATATTGCAGGTCAAAATTTTACGAATTATTTTGGCGGATAAGTATCTTGAAATTTGTTTTTACGTATATATATGTATGTATATTATTCTGGAGTACTTTAACATAGGAGCAAATTCGTGCGATCCAGTCGTTTTATTTTATTTTCTTAAATTTATTTTTAAAAAGTATTTTTTAGCAACTTAATACCAATAAATATTAATATATACCAGTAATAAATAATTAAAATAAAATAATTAGGTTTTCAAATATTATTTCTCTTATTACTAAACTCAACATTTTATTTTAATTACATATTATTATTTATTATGTAATAAAGAAACAATAAAGTTGCCACTTGAACCATTAAGGCAAATTTATCGTGCGTTGTATATATTTTGTTGTTTAAATTTACTATTCATTAATCATCATATTTATTAGTTGATAAATATAGTAGTTATAAAGATAAGCACAAAGGCAAAAGCACCTCATGAAAAGATAAATATAGTCTCTATTTATTTACGAGAAGTTACACAGCAAATAAAAGTATTTTTTATCTGTGTTTGTCTTGTTTACATATTATATTGCTGACACAGTTTGTTTATATTTAAAAAAAAAAACTAAGAGTTAATTGCTAAAAATAGTCACAGATTTATTAGAATAACATTTAATTCTATGACAGCAGATTTAAGCCGCAAACACGAATTGTTGTTATGAATACACTTAAAAAAATTTTAATGCATAAATGAATACATCAATGCAAACCTCCCTACGGTTGGAAAAAAAACACTTGAATTGTTTTTTTATTTCTTCTAATATCACAAATTTGTTATCATTATTTTGTTATTTGCTGTTTTGATTAAATCATATATACATACCTAATAATATTGCACTCTTATCAAAAATCAATTTTGCGGCTTCTTCATGTTTTCCCTATCAGCACTTAGCAGTATTGTTTTGTTTACGAGTACAATTTTTTTTAATGGTTTGTTTTCATTTTATTGTTCAAATTGAAAAAAAAAGTTCATTAAAAACAATGCAGTCTCTTTAAGTTTATTTTTGTTTATTGTATGTTTATAGGTCATATACATATGTATATATAAGAAAAACTTATAGGTACTCGGTATTTACTTGCAAATTAATCAGTCAGTCAAAAACATAAAGGAACACATTTTTAAGCGATTTTTGAAAGGCTGCAAAATGTTTTTTTGAATCGTACGATCTTGGTGGCCAATTGACGTTACCAAAACGTGAACTTCTCATCCACAAAAGCCATAATCGGTCACGTCGTTGTTGAAACCACTTATGTATCTTCGAAGTCATGATCTTTAATCGTCGCGTCGATCAAATTAATTTCTTATCATTCGTTATCGGTTATCGAAAAATCGATAAGTTCAAAAATAGTTGAAACTTTTTTTTTCAGAAAATAATTTTTTATAGTTTTTTAAGGATATTTAGAAAAAATGGGACAGGGTCTAAAAAAAAATTAGAAATATGTATTCTTAAAGTTTTAATTTTTTAATTTTAAATTTCAACCTTAAGTTTTAAGTTTGAAGAAAATCATTCCGTACCTTAGATAGTAGGGTAAGGTACAGAGAGGCAGAAAGACTGACAGAACAAATCACAGCACTTTAAAAATTGCTCAATCGTGGTGCGCGTGCTGTGCTCCCGGTGATTTATTGCAAAAGGGAAATCCGCAATTCACGCGCTGGGAACGATACCGCCTGTCATTTTCCTTACCTTTTTTGGCTAATGAGAAATGAAGTTCCAAATTTACCGTTATAAAAATGTAATTTAAATCTACAATTCACTTTTACTGTTTTGCTTATTTATTATAGCTTTTCCAAAGTGGCTAAAAGCTAAAAATTAAGTAACATTATTAGCCACTTTAGACGGCCGCGTATTTTGAATGCGGTAACAAATAATGTTCTTTTGTAATACAAAAGCCATATGAAGCGTTTTCTACGCATATAATGTTCAATTTTGTAAGGTAGATTTTGAGTAATGAACAAGTAGTAAAATGTTTTAAGTCCATTACCATTTTTCGGCAAGTGTTTTTCTATAAAGAAATAAAAATAATTAAAATCATTAAAAATTACATATTCATCTGGAAAAAAAAAATTTGTACCAAATTATTTTTTATGATTGATTTATTGACTCGAAAGTTTTAACTTGACCATAATCATGATGGCTCATTCAGCTTAACGAAAACGTAAACTGAAAATTACGTGACAAAGGCCAACTACAGCTAAAACAATAACAAATTAATCTGACTTATTTATCAAAAGATTAAGTCTTACAAAAATTAAAGAATTTTAAGTACCAATCTCTCAAAAAATGCATAAAATAAACAAAAAACGTGGGAGAGCAACAAAAAGTAAACAAATTTGTTGATGTTTACTGCTTAGCCAGATAAACACCGAAGCAAAGTAATTATATATGTATATACCTATACATATATTTTCAAGATTTAAACAAGAAATATTAAAAAAAAACTCAAAAAAATGCACGACTTGAAACGAGAACATCTGCCCTTAATTGGTCACACGTTATCTTAAAAAAAATAAGAAACTGAAAAAAACAAAATAACTCATTAAATTTTATTATTCTTAACAAAAACAACAACAAAAAAATATAAAAATGCGAATGGTTGAAAAGGATGTTATTGAAAGAGAATATTCAATTAAAATTATATTTGCAGTTTTAAGAACTAAATAAAAAGAACAACCAACAACAACTGTGTTGCACTTAATTGCTCATTTATAAATGCCTCAAGGCTCCACCAGTTGTGGTAACTTGACAATAACTTAAAAATAATAATGATTTTCTTTTTTTAAAGATATCTTTTTATTTTTGTACATTTTTATATAAATAGTGCAGACGAAAAAAAAATATGAAATGGAAATAATGAATAGAAAAATTAAAAATGGGTAAATGTGTATCATTTAATTTACTATAAAATTTTCGATCATATCGAATGTGAAATAATTTTCTGATTTGTTGAACAACTTGTTTATGATGAGAAAAAGAAGATAAAATACATAAAACTGCATAATTTATTATTATGAGTTTTGTTTATATTATGCGGATGTTCAAATAAGGTTAGACATAAACTAAATGACGATGATTTGGGTTGGATATAAGCTAAAAGAAAATTAGATAGACATAGTGATAAGACAAGTGTATTTTTTCGTTCAGTGTTGACAGTTTAGATTGAAAAATAATGTCAACGTTGCGTTGTTGAAGCGTGTATCGTGTATCCATTTTTATTAATGGCGTTGTTTCTACTTGTCATATTTGAAAAAATTACAGCTTTAAAAGTGACAACTACAGAAATAGCGACTATTCTAAATAAAACCTCTTATTGGAAAACCCTTTTTATGGCATATTTTGACCCTTACACATCTATTGACAAATCAAAGGCTACGGAGTAGTTACCAGCCAAGTTCTGGCATGTTACATTCTTTATACACGAATGGGCTATGTTGATTTCTAACACCCTGTATCTTCAGTATCAATGATGTTCAAAACTTAAAATTCGAATTAACTTCTAAGCAGACTTGTAACCCATTTTTTAACATTTATATGGTAACGGAGGTGTAAGGCAACGAAGAAGTAAGGCTTCAAAAATAATAAAAAACGTAACTGACTGACTGAGTGACTTGAATCACTGACTGACTCATTACTGACAGATTATCAAAATGGCGGGGTGATTCCCAACATTGCGTTTCGTCACCTCACTTGGACTCTTGTTGGATATAGTTCACAATAATTTTTTTTTCATATGAACTAAATTAACCAAAAATTGCATCTTAGCACGCATCAAATGAAGAGTCATAGTTTGGTAAAACCATTTTTTGTTCAAATTCTGGTGTTTGATATTTTTTCCGAAAGTATAACTTGCCCTTATTATCTAGCATATTATTTTTAAAAGAAAATAATAACAATTCAATAACTCTCATCAGGTAAATAAATACAGAATATTTTATTTACCTAACTACGTTTTAAAAATATTTAAAATATTTTAGCTGGGTTAATGCAACACAAATAGACACAACGTTCATATGTATACATACATATCTTTTTGTTTTATTTTATTTTTTAATTCTTTATTTATTCTATTTGGCTCGGTATTATTTGCGCATTTGACATTTTATTTAATTTTTTTTTTGTTTCAAATAAAATTCCAATGACAAGCTCACTGCACTATGAGCGGCGAAGTCACATTAAGGTGGTTTGTTGCTTATTGGTACCAGGTACTACGAGTATCTCGAACTCAGAATTGATATATTGTTATGTTAAGTAAGAAACCAAAACAAACATATTTAGTTTCAATTATATTAGTTATGTCATATATATATACTTATATTTACTTAATAGCTCTTAGAGTATATTACGTAATATCTTTTTGACATCACCTGATCGGATTTATTGATCGGGTTCAAATATTGAAATACGATTATACGAGAAGTTGAATTTGTACTGCACAACAAATGGAAATTTTCGTTAGGTAAACGAATTATTTTTTACAGGGAAGGATTCAAATTTTTCTGTTTATGCATTTGCAGTACTGCACGAATAAAGAAGTTAACCAACGCGCTTTTTTGGAGATAAATTCAAAAAAAGTTAAGCTTAGAGTATTATTTTCAGATGAAGAAAAGTGTGGGTTTGCTTTTGATTGCTTCCATTTTCGTTATGTTTTGAATCCGAATCTGAGATTTTCCCCCAAAATTCCATGACGTGACTAAAACTGGATATATTTATTTAAACTATGTGTAAATAATTGCTTTTTTGTCAGATGTCAAATTCGTATAAAGCTTCACCAAAAATTAAAAAAAAAGAATTGTTGTATCTTGATATTTTTATAATATCGAAGAACTCACTAGCGAGGAAAAAAAGTTTTCGGAAAATATTTTTGCTATCGAAACGTAGAATATAATTTCAAGAAACATATACTAAAAGTTTAATCAGGCACGTATTATTAATTGTAAAAAATAAGAACGAAATCAGACGTTTCTATTCGAGAAATTAAAAAAATTAAAAAGTTTCTATATGAAAGCTAAGAAAAAAAGTAAGTAATAGGGAAAAGACTGTGTACTATTTCTTTTAGATTGAAACACTAGATGAACTAGCCGTCATTATTAATATGGGTTAAAAACGCCATTTTATCGAACTTTTTTGACCATAAATAGATTTTAAAATTTTGTTTACAGCAACTAATGCTGTTAAAAAACAACTCCAAAAAAACAGTAAATTTTTTTTTCTTGTCCAAAATTTTTATTTACAAACAGCTTTTAATTTACTAAAAGGGCCACAAGCTAAAACACTTTTTATTAACTGTGGGGCCTCCTTATATGAGTCAAATTTTATGAGAAAGTTTTTACACAAAAAAAATATAAAATGTCGCAAGGAATCTTAAAAACTTTTTTTTTGCCCGTGATCAAGTCCGCCCCTGTTCGTATTACATCAAGTGATGCATAATTTTTCCTCCTCCTTGCAGCATCTAAACATTGTTACATGTATTTTGCTTAAGTTTCTTAAAGCAAACAATAATCCTTTTCTTTTTTTTTATTTCCAGGAGAACACATGAGTAAAGAATTTAGCGAAAAAGCAAATCGCTTCAAAAAAGTTCCTGCAATTAACGATCATGGCTTTCAGCTTACAGAGAGTGTAGCTATATTCCGTCATCTAAATCGAGAGAAAATAGTACCAGAACACTGGTACCCTCGTCGCAATTTGGCTCGCAGCCGTATTGATGAGTACATGGAATGGCAACATACCAATATGCGACCCGCTTGTAGTCATTACTTTCAAGTAAAATGGCTGTTGCCAATTTTGAACAAAACTCGCCCGAATGAAGACGATGTAAGTTTTATTTATGGGTTGTTTTTTTTTTTATTTATTAACAAATAAGGGTATGGGCACATCTATTATAAATTATAATCGTTATCGTATTTTATTTTTCAGATTAACCTTGCAGCCAAACGACTTGATCACACGATAAATGAATTCGAAAATGGTTTTCTACATTCACAGAAATTCATGGCTGGCCGAAATATATCATTTGCAGATCTTTTGGCTATTTGTGAAATTGATCAACCTGGTATGTTTTTTTTTTAATTTCTTTGAATTTTAAATAACTAATGTCTGTTCTTATTTTTAGTAACTGTTGGATACAATCCTTTCAAGAATAGAGCGAAATTCGCTCAGTGGTATGAAGTCGTACGAGAAGAACTGGGCCCGATTTACAAAGAAGTTCAGGACGATTTTGAGCATAAACTAAAAAATGCTGGTGATGTGAAAAGTGAAGCTATTTCGATCAAGCAATAATATTTATAATTGTTATACACATAATGTAATATATTAAGTTGAACGATTTAAGTAATATTTAAGTTTAAATTATAAGTTTATTATTATGTGTACCTATTTTATTATAAATTAATTCATGTTGAAGTTAATTCGTTTAAGTTTATATTTGTTATTTTATAAATCACGAAAAACAATTTATTTTTGTTTACCTATTTAAACATTTATTTTTTTCATACTTATGTATGTAGGTGTATTGAATATTTGTATTTGTTGTTATAATATATTTTGCATTGTGTTAAATTTATGAGTTTATCACCATAATATTAAAGTTTTTGTTTAATTTCATATTTAATAGAGATGTTTCATTTTAAATAGGGAGCTTATGCGTTATGACATGAAAGAATTTTGCTATGGCAACTTTTACCACATCGTCCAATGAATGTAATAACTATACTGCCGTCATAAGCCAAAAGGCCGTATCTCCATTTAAATGCATTTTAGTGTTTTTGGCTTTCGCACCTTTAAATATTTTTTTTTTTATTTACAAAAATGATTTGTTAATAAAAAAAAACTATGTTATTTTTTGGTAATGAATTTAAGTTATTTTGGTTATTTGTAAGATAAAATGGATTTACGCCCTTTTTGCTTAGTAAACACATAAGAAATGGAGATGCGATTTTTTGGCATAGTTAAGATACCTAAAAAATTGCTTTAATTTTTTTTTTGAAGCGGAATTAAATAAATTGAAAAACATTTTTCAACTTTTCTAACAACAAAATTATATTTATTCTGGGTATAAAACTAAAACCTAACAAACATAAAATACTTTTTTTTTAGAATTCTAGTATGCTATGGGTAAAAGGGCGTATGAACCAATGAAGTTCTAAGATACTAAGCAAAAAAGACATAGGCAATGATTCATGTTAGCATATGGGCCCTTTTTACTTAGCAAATAGTTAATGTGCCTTTTTTGCTTAGGAAAAGAGCAGAAAATGGATATGTGCCCATTTCGACAAGTGATTTTGAGCCATTTGCAGAATTTATAATTTTTTTTTTTACACAAAAATAAGGCTCTTAAACGTTTCCAAAAATGCCCCAAACTCAATTTTTGATTTTTGGCACTTACGCCCTTTCTCCTTAGGACGGCAGTATAGGTAACTCGATTTTAAATTTATTAAATTTCACGACGTAAGACTCATTATTATGAATAGTTAGTTTTTCCCCAATATTAATCTGGCATAACAAAATATAGGATATTTATGAGGAGTAACGAAGAAAAAAAATCGCTTTCATATTTTTCCATATTTTGGTTTCAAGCACATTTATGAAAGCAATTTCAGATTTTTTTAACTTAGTTTGGTAAAGTCCGTTTTTGATTTCCAAATATAAAAACGGTAAAGTAATTTTTGATTTACCTTCTTTACGGTACCTTATACTAAGCAGGCTTAAATCCAAAGTTTTTAACGAGCAGCCCCTTTCAAGGTTGCCACCATCTTGATTCAAAAATAAATCGTGGATTTCGCTATTTTCTTCTTTTCATGCAGCTGTCAAAGCCATTAACTCGGCCCCACATCTTCGTCTAAATTGGTCCAGCAATGTCGCGATGAGCTTGCGAGCCTGAATATTAACCTCGTTGTCACCCTGATCTGGGTTCCAGTCCATAGTGGTATCGAGGGAATTGAACGGGCTGACGAGCTAGCCAGGCAAGGATCGGCCCTTCATACGTAGCTCACTTGCGGAAATTGTTAACATTCCTCTTGGTGCTATATGAAGGGGAAAATTTTTTCTATCTATCAAACTGAATCAAATCGAAGGTGGAGCAATTTACCCAACTGCATTATATCTAGGAAGATATGGCCCACCTATAATAAAACCCGTATAAAAGATCTTCTATGCAGGCCCAGGCAAGACATAGCCAGGGTTGTTGCGGTTTGTACCGGACATTGGTCTATAGGAGTTCATGCAGAGAAGTTGGGCATTTCTTACAACACTTTTGACCAACGAGAAAGGGAAACGGTAAACCATTTCCTCTGCAAATGTCCTGCTTTGGCAAACATTAGAATGCAATCCTTTGGAAAAGCATTCTTTCACAAACTCGACGAGCTATCTGAGACGAAGATCAGAGATCTAATCATTTTTCTCAATTCGACAAAATGGCTCTAACATAATTCGCTGTGAAGCTTCTCTATAAATCTTTTCCTTTCTATCATAGGTCAAACAAGTTATGGTATCAAAACGGCGAACTACAGCGCTAATTGGATCTCAGGCTAGGTTGCCTTGCGATCGCCATTTTTACCTACCTACCTTCGCTATTTTCTAAACAAGATTTTGTTATTGTAATCTCTTTAAAAACAAATTACATACATTTCACTTTTTCGCCCGGCTGACATTTTAGCATTTTTAATAAGCTATACACGAAGAAAAATGAAGTATCATACGATTATATAGCAGTAAATATTGTGGATTCCCATAAAAATATTTTCCTGCATCTCCCAAAAGGCAAAGAATAATTTTCAAAATAATAAATAATTTTATCAAAATTTCAATAATATTTCATTTCGTTTAAAATTTATTTTATTTTTCTTGTTCATTTTGTTTGTATTTCCAAATATATAATTCTTTTTCAGTATCACTATTTGTTTATTTTTTTTTAAGTTTTTTATGTTACCAATTCATAAATGAATCACAATTCTGTTTAAAAGATGAAGCAAGTATTTTGGGCTTACATTTCTGTTTTATTTTATCAACAAAGACTTTTTTTCAAAAAAAATTATTCCATATACAGTGACATGGATTTTATTTATGTAAATAAAATAAAATATGAAATAAAAAAACACCCCATATAGACCTAATCCAAGTTAACGAACATACATACTAAGTAGTTAGTAATACAGCAAATTTTGTGCAGTTTCTTTATTTTGTATATAGTATAACATAGCATCAACATAAATAAATTAAACCAAAATAAAATTCATACATTTTTTTCTTTTCCAGTGTAAAACTTAATAATATTTTTTAGGTAGTGTTTAAAACAAACCAGAATTTTTGAGTTATTTTATGTATATTGGTATTATTCCATTCAATTTATTTAAATTTTTTTTTTTTGTTTTTCAAACTCAAATCTTAGCACTCTCCTGAGGTTCTTTTAGTCAATCGTTGTCGTTGGAAACGTAGTTTTTGATTTTATTGTTAAAAAAAAAGAATACAAATATTTAATTATGCATTTTGTTGTATGCCCAGTGTGCATTATATTAATTTATTAAATAAAAATATGTAGGTAATTATTTATTAAATTTTTAAGTTTCATTTTGTTTTTGTTTTTTTTTTTTTTGGCGCGATGATGTTTCTTTATTATAAAGTTTGTAATTTATCGTCTAGAGGAATTTTTATTTTTTTTTAGTTATAAAATAGTAATTTTTAATGTTATGCTAAAAAATAATTATTAGTTATTTTATGTTTTATTTTAGCTATAATTTTAAAAATTATACAAATTTAACAGAAAGCTTTTCATTTATTAAAAAAAAACAAAATTAGGAGCCAACATGCTTAATTTAGACAATCACCGATATATTTCCTTATGATGGTGTAGTTTTGGATTTTAAAGTTTATGGGCATCATTGTTTTTATCTCTCCTACCAATAATATTTTAAGTCATTGATTTTGGCGGATTAGCTGTGGTTCAACGCTGGTTAAATCATAAAATTGGATGCTAGGTTAGGTTAGGTTTAAATGGCTGTCGGCTAGAAAAACCCCGACACACTTAGACCCTAATGGGTCCATTGTGATACCATAAAGAAGGATAGAAGAATAGCAAGTTTGCAACTTACTAGTTGAACCACTCGGAGCTCCTAATGAATTGGAATAGACTTTTAACGTCCTTTTTCACTAAGTCACTATAATGTCCTCATAGAAGAATTCTCCTAAATGGAGTTTTCTTCTGACAGAGAGAGCAGGGCAGGTGCAAAGAAGATGTTGAATAGTTTCCTCTTCTTCTTCGTCCATGCAACTCCTGCAGAAATCGTTGGAGAACACGCCCATTCTAATAGCGTGTCTACCTATTAAGCAGTGCCCTGTAAGAACACCTATGATGGAGCTAATATGCAGACGATTTAAGTTGAACAACCCTTTTGAACGTTTCAAGTCTATACACGGCCATATTTGTTTAGTCACCCGGCAGGTATTACTCTGAGTCCATCTGAGGTTGGTTTTCTTTAAAGCATCCTGCTTTAGCATGAGTTTACATGTAGCGATGGGCATGCCTATATTGTTCCTTTCTGGTTGCAGAGGAGTGATTGTTCCTTGTTTGGCGAGTTCATCCGCCCTGCAATTGCCCTGAATGTCTCAGTGTCCCGGCACCCAAATGAGATAATGAGGATGCTAGGACTTCCACTTCAATATTAAGAAATATTTTATTTACAAATTTTTTTTTGATTTGTGATTTAGAAATTATTTAATTCACAAAAAAGAAAAATTGTTCTTATAATTCGACGCGTGCTGGTTGACCGCCATCTAGTCTTTCAGGACAACACTTCAGTTCAAAAAAACACTGAACAGAGTAAAAAACAATAAAACAAGTTTTGGGATTCCCTACAGACGAATTATGTATTGGTTTTTCTAAAATAACGGTACTTGTAATATAACCAATAAGATAAAACTTATTTATTACGAAAACGGCTTGAACGGATTTATTAAAAAGAAGTAAGTGGCACTATTTGCGGATTTACTCGTCCATGGATAAAAACAAATTCCGCATCATTAATGGTTTTTTTCATTATTATACTCAGAATTTCATAAAACTCAATTTTGAAAAGCTGAGCTTTTGGCAGAATTCTGAAAAAAATTATATTGCATAAAAACGTTTCAAAAAATAATTGTATGGATTTTTGGAAATTCCATATTTTGATAACGGGTATTGAATTATCTATGTAAAAAGAATCTATGCTAGTGCTTCTATGGAAAATATCATGGCTTGAGTCATGAATACGCATACTGTTAACAATTTATATGGATTAAGAATTTTTAGGACCAAACGTAAATTATTGTTCCAGAACATTTTTTTAACCATAAAATAGATTCATTGAAAAAACCTGAATGAATTGTTTTTCTTTTATTAATAGAGCTGTCAATGTGTAAATTAATCAGTCGGTATTCAGTGATTTGTAAAGCTGTCAATCGGAATAAGTGGTAAATAATTCGTGTGAAAAAAATTTGAAAAGCTTCACTGTTGAATAATTTAATTTATGTATATTTTTTTTTTTACTTTTTAAATTAATTTTTGATTTCCGGAAGCCAATTCTATTCGAATCTATTTAAGTACCTCAATTAGATAAAGTACATCTAAAAAACCAACGCCACTGACATTATTTATTTACATTTTTTATACCTTTGATTTTTTTTTATTTCTGTTGGGAGTGTATTCGTTATTTTTGTTGAATTAAAATATCGCGAGTGTTTAAACTAGCTGTAATTTTTTTTAAATATAATACAATAAATATAGTTATTATTCTATATTCGCTTCGTCACGTTCTGCTCTAAAAGCTCTAGATCTATTACAAAACTATATTTTGCGCTTAAGTTTACAACGTTTTTTTTTTTTGGTTTCTTAGTTTTTTTTTTTTTTTCTTAGCAAAAATAATATCCTACTCTTTTAAACATTCTGTTCACCTTCTTGGTCTTCGTCGTGCTCGTTCAGTAATGGACTGTCGTCACCCAAGCGATTTGGTGGCAATCCTGTGCCAGGAGTAGTTGGGGCAGATCTTGATATCCAGCCCTTTCGGCCACGACCTCGACTGAGAAAGCTTGTCCCACTTACCGGACTCTTCATTGAACACCGGCCGCTGCCACCGCTGGAGCCACTAGACATCATTGGGATGTACATTGCTTTGTTGGGTTTCGAAGAAAAGAATTTTTTCTTGCTCTGCTGCAGCGTCGATGGACGTTTTGAGATTGGATAAGAGGTCACCTGTGCGGCAGATGATGACAAAGACGAAGAGGCACCACAGTTATAGTCGGCAACAAGCTGTTGTTGTGGCTGAGGCGCATGTGGAATGTGAATTGTTAAGGCATTTTCATCTAAACTAGCACCCATCTGTAATTGACGAATCTGATCCAGAATCTCTTTGACTTCATCGGTTGGACTCGTAGCTTGGGGTGGGGATGTAGGTGTACCGATATTAGCTAAACTACTCACAGCCGAGCATGTTGTCGAGGTAACATAACTCCGCAGCCCATCCTCAAACTTTTTGGCCAATTCTATGGCCACTGGTGATTCGGCATTGTTGAAGTTTGCCACCGAGGGCATTTGCTGTTGTTTTTGTAGAATTTGACAGCAGGTTTCAAGACTGCGACGTAACATATTGAGATCACGGTATTCACGTTCGCCATCTCGAGCAACAGGAACTGTAATTGAGATTCCACCTATTGAACCACAGGAGTTGTAAATGGGACTGCTATGATCTACAAACTGATTGGGATTTGTGCTGGCCCTATGAAGTGGAGTTGGACTGGAACTTTGATTGATCGTCGTTGTTTGTGCTTGGTGCTGTTGCTGTGGTGTCGTAGCAAAATTATTGCTAGTGGCAACATCGGGTGTTCGGCCACCGATGCCAGCGCTACAGCTGTTATTCACAAATATATCGCTTAAGCTACTGTTACTATTCGTAATGTAATGGAAGTGCTGGTCACTTTGGGAGGTGATGAAACCTCCTCCGCCGGGAGTGCCATCACCACCAATACCGCTACCACCACCACCGGTACCACAACCACCAATGCTGTTTGGTCGATCCGCATGGGAGTTAGAGTGCCGGAAATTAACGCTTTCCGAAGAGCGCATTTGATTGGACTGCTGTAAATGGTGCACCGTTACGCCGTTGCTGTCAATAGCCGATTCCATTATTTGCTGACCCTGGCAATTTGGTGTGCCACTCTGCTGCAAACAACGAAGCTGATGACTGGCATTTTCAGTCGGGCATACAACCTGTGATGCCGACCTAGGGATCATGAAGTGCTGTTGAAAGTGGGAGCTTATACCGATCTCAGGACTGGCGGCACGAGAATATGGCGGTGGTACAAGGGTGTTGGCTTCGTTTGCATTGCAAATGAAACTGGAACTAAGTGAGTCTACAGTACTGGTGCCAGAAAGCGAACCAGCCGGTCTTACTATATAGTTTCTAAAATATTGTACCATAAGATAGCTAGCACCATTCTTGCCATTATCACTGTTGCAGGTGAAGACTAAGGGGTAGAGGTCTGGTTTTGATGTCACCTATGTATTTTCATTAAAATTTAGTTAAACATTATGTATGTAATAAAATGGAACTTACCTCTGTATAAGGGGGCGGAGGATGGTGAAAAGAACTACATCGGCTGTACTGTGGTGGAGCATAACACGAACCGGCTGAATCACCTTCTGATTGTACATGGTGTTCGCTAAAGCCCCATCCGCAGAGTGTTCTCCGTTTTTTCCATAATGAATAAGCACATAAAAGTGCTAAGAGTATAGCTACAACAACACACCTGCAAAAATTAATAAATTTTTTTACATAAATTTGTGGACAGCAAAATTAATAACATCGACAAGATCTGTTAAGTTGAAGAAAAAATACTTAAGCTAAATTAATCTTTCCACCAAAACGAAATCCGAGATTTTGACTGCAAACTGTTCAAATTGCTGAATCACCCTAATTTTGTTGGGTAATTTCATAGAGGCAAAATTGAATTTTTGTTTTGCCCCAAAAATAACGGTGCCTGTCATATAACCGTCAAAATAAAACTTATTTATCTCGAAATTGATTTGAACGGTTTTAATGAAATTTTTTCAGTAACATTTTTTTTTCTAACAGTACCTGCCATAGAACCCGATATTTGGTTTTTAATATTCTCATAAAGGTACATACTATATAATCTCAATATTATTGCATATCAAAATTTTCAAAATAATATTTTTTGAATTAAAAAAATATTTTTTTCTTTTAAACTTTTTAAAACGGTCACCTTCATAATATTATTGAAAATTTGTTTTTTAATGATTACCAGTAAAGATGTATTAAGAACTTGTATACAAATATTCTAAATATACTTAGGTAAGACTTTTTGTATAAAAAACATTTATTTGAAAAAAAACCGCAAACATTTTTTTTGATTTTTTTAAAATTATTTTTGAATTGAATTAAATTTTTTATTTTTCTCATTTTAAACTTCTCTTTTGGCTTATTTTAGCAATTCAAGTAATGAATTTTATGCTTTTTCATATTTTCTATAATTGCATTGGGCATCTGAGACGAGCACGATACTGTAATTTTAAGACACAGACTTACCGAGAGCCTTGTTGGTGTTTCCCATGGAAAAAATCTTTCCAAATTGTGTTTTTAAAACATAAAGTTTAATATTTCTTTAGAATAAAATGTTTCTCATTTTTCTCACAAAAATGGACTTAATCGAAGAAATTCTGAGTTTCAGATAAGACGATTACTTTTAAAACAAAACTGTAACTTTTTGTTTGGCCCTTAATTTGTGAAACGAATTACTTCTAACTTTTACCAATGTTGCCGACAAATTTAAAGTCTTACCGGTAATTCTAGTATTTCCCAATTCGTTAATTTACAATAACATATTCACTTGTAAATAAAACATGCAAAAATATGCTCCTTTATACAGAAAATACGCAAAAATTTGTATTTTCGATTAAATATCCCCTAACATATGGAACTCATTGGAAGGAAATTTTCATGAAACGCATTTCTACGAAGGTCTCGCTTTTCTCATCTTAACAATTTACCCCTTGAGTCCAACCTTGGATGTACTGTCAAGTTCAGATTCAGATTCTTTTTAAGTCGAACAACACGAACATGAAATGCTGTACCCTGCACTTGCCTCCGTCTTTCCCTTTTTCAGAACCATAAAACTTACATACATATGTTGTTTGATATCTCCTGTTTAATCCTTCCCTATGTTCCCTTAAAATCGCAATCAATATTAATGGTGCGGTGCGGTGGTGGTCTGAATCAGTTCGTGAACATTATTCAAAACAAATTACGGATGTACTTTATTATGTCATACTTTATGCAAGGTTTCTATTTGAAACCACATTTACATTTTACTTATGTATGTAAATGAAAAAAACAAAAAATATGAAAAGGCCGTTTACAAAAATAATATGTCATAAAATAATTTGGATCCATTAGTTATTTTCAGGATGTGTATCATTTGAAAAGCATTTCACTAAAAACAAAATAGAGACAATAATCGTTCCATTTTGAGAGAAGAACTGAAAACTGGTGTGCACTCAATCAAATTCATAGAGCCTTGATGATGATGACATCCAACAAAACATAACATTGATCCTTAAATAACAAAGCTAAAATCCAAGAGGCGTAAAGTTTGTTTTTTTTAATTTTTATTTTATAAGCTGTGTGAATGAAAATATTATGTCATAGTTTTTATGTCTTATGTATGTATAAATATAAATTTTTATTATTTCCTTCTTTTTATCTTTATTATTTATAGTTTTATAAATTTTAAATAACAACTTTATCTAGATGAATATAATTATACCTAAGGCTTCAGGTGGATGGGCAATTTAATTCGCATTGCCAATTAGAATTGAAAGAAGGATGCTATAAAGTGTTCACGAATCTAATTTAAGAATTCTGCGAATATCCTCAAAGCAATTTTTAGGAATAAATAAACTACCGATGAATAGAAATGTCTGCTGTTCGTGTTTGTAATAAATCGGGATCCCCACGTGTTTCCGGTCTTCTTCATTTGTTAGTCTTTTGAAATACGGGACAGTGCTAGTAAACTTGCGAAGGATGGTCACCGTTTTGGATTGGTAAAGACTCAAGATATTAATCAGACCTTTTATAACGATGAGACAGAATGCAAAAAATTGGGTCCCCTAAAGGCTCCAAAAATATATGAAGCCTTTCATAAAACAGGATTTCTGGTTTTTTTTTCATAAACTGTTTGACGGATTTTGATCAATTTTTTTACGAAAACGGGTAAATATTTGTGTTTAATTTTAATTGTATGTTTGTTTATATTATTAAATGCTAAAATTTTTCAAGTCAATTTCTTTTCACAAAAATATTACAAAAAATTTATTATAAAAAAATATTTTTTGAAAAAATGGCTGTAACGATATTTTTTTTTTGAATATTAAGTTTTGTACTAAAACTTCTATTAACTTATTTTATCAATTCAACTAATGATGCTTTTACATATTTTTCTGTAATAACATTCTTGTTTGCAAGTTTGATCCAGAAGTGCATTTTATTATATACGCACGCTGCATTAAAAAAAAAAACCTTTTTTTGAGTTAGTCAAATATATCGTCAGAGAAACATAAACATTACATACTTTTAAAGTCACAGTTTCAGATTGTTGGAGATTTTTGAACTGAATGAAAAAACACTGTTTTATCACATACAAATTCTTTCAAAACTTATGAAGAATATTATATTATTTTTCACATTTTTCGGACACTAACCATAACTTGTAATCAATAAAACAAAATAAAAAAATCAGTTTTTTAAGCTTCTAGTAAATTTTTTTTAGATTTTATTCACAATTACAAAAACAAGAATTAATGGAGGAACGATAGCATTTCATTAAAAAAAATCGAGAAAAAAAACCAAAAAATAAATTATAAAAAAACTTAAAAACAAAATTTTTAGTTTTATTTTGAAAACAATTTTAAATTTATATGTAGCAACCCAAGAGTTTTTAGTCTCTTACATTTTTATTAAATATAATAATCCAAAAAAGTACAATAAAATCAGCTTAAATTAAATTATATAAATTAAATAGTAAAATAAATTAAATAATAATAAATTAAAAGCTTTCTTAACTTTGTTCTTATAGCAACTAGCTGCATTTGAAAAAATCCTCAAAATTGGGGAGGAAATTTGAATAAAAAAAGGATTAAATACATTTTTTTGGCAAAAAAGAGTTTGAGATTAAAACTAAAAATGCCAAATGATGTATAGAAAAACACATAATTTTTTGGAAATTTATATTTAAAAATTGTTAGAAACTTCTTAAGCATTAAAAAAAATTGAATGCAAGTTCATTTAATAATATATACTTAAAAAGTAAATTTCAAAAAAAAAGTGTTCGCATATTACTTTTTTAAACATCCAAAAATACTTTTTGAAAATTTGAATGCGTTTTTTCAAAATTCATTTTTTTTTATTATTTTTAAGTTGTGTAGGAGCTCTTTCATAAAAATGCAAAACGGTTTTTTGAAAACTATTTTTCTATAAAAATAACTTTAGTTTCTTACAGAGTCCCATATCGTTTCAGTTTTTTTTTGAGATAAATCCACTTTTAAAAAATAGGAATTTATCTCATAATCTTAAATTCAAGTATCAAGTTAGAAGCAAAAAATCGCTTCAGTAAGTCAAGGTACAGGTAGAAAGTCTGACAGAAAGAAAAAAAAATTGTTGGTTTTCCCCTTTTAAATAGGAAAGCTGCCAGATAAATAATAATAGTAAAAAAACATGATTTATCACTATTTGATCTTTTTTTTAAACAAATTGTTTTAATGAAAAACTTTTTTAGATGCATTTTTTAATTTTTTTAACAAATTTTTTTGTTCAAAATTTGAAGTTACTTAGTACTAGCTTTGTTTTAAAAAAATTCGATATTCTTATTATTTCCTTTCACTTACTTTAATTAAAACTGTCAGTGTGACCTTTACCTTAAGTATTTTAATTTTCAAAAATATAAAAAAAAACAAAACCTGTTTTCATAAAAGCTAAGAAAACAACTAATACTTCGTTCATCTTTTCATAATTGGAAGAAAAAACACAATAACAGGGTAGGTTTTGTCTGTTTGAATTATCCAAAAACATAACTTAATTTAATTGCTTTTTAAGCCATGTATTCAAACTTCAAACTTTTACTTTACACTTATTTAAATTTATAAAGAAACGAATTCATTTATAAAAGAATAACTATTATGAATATATTTTTATCTCAAGATAAGATCAAATCCGAACTGTCTTTTTAACTAATTTTTGTAGTGTACGAGTACGTATTTTAAATAAAAAACAACATCAAATTTAAATTCAAGCAACAACAATCAAAAAAGAAATTACTTTTTCAAATAAACATCAATTAACGTCTTCTTTAGCGTAATATATCTAGTATCCTCCATAACAGCGCGACAATTTACAACTAACAGATGGATTCTTCATTTCCATGAAACGAAACCTTCCGGTTCCGTTTGTAATGGAGTGTTTTTAAAAACCTACATACCCATCTCCTTCATTAGTCGCATTTACCTATAATACAAAAGAATCCTACCGTTACCAATTCCAACATAGAAAAAGGTCAGAAATCAATTTTGTCAATGAAAACATGCAGCAAGATGCAGCTATTTTGACTCGATGGATTGTATGGTAACCTTGCTCAAACCACTTCCGAGATCACTATCTGGACTACCTATATGTTGATATATGGAACAAAATGTATAGTGGAGGGATAGGCCCAGTTAGGTTTTGAACTATAAATGATAATGGGGGATGATGCTCTCTATGGTGATGTGATGTGTTTTGTATATATGTCCCTCTTGTTGTATTTATAAAGAACACTGGAGTTTTTCTGCTGTTTCATCAATATAAGGCCAAGTACAACACACTGGATTTATCGATCCTAGGTTATAATGGCAAGCAGGACTTGAATGTGATATAGAAAGGGAGCACGTGTTCGTTACAAGAAAATATTTACCGTTATACACTCCTTTCCAGTTATACGTTACGACAACGAGCAGCTATTATACAAGTATTTATATCGGTATAGGAAAGGGAAATCAATATAGAAATGTAATCCATTTTATACTGTCGTCCTTTATATTCTTTTTCGCTATGTTTTTTTTTATTCATTTTAGTACCGGGAGACTAATAAACAGATTGACATAAAGATGGATGGAAATCGAGCCATAGTCGAATTAAAATGATGGCTTTGGGGTTGAGTATCGTTTGCACAAAATACGAGGTCACAATGTTCATCATCACTATATATCGACCGACACGGTGTTGAACGACAACAACAACAACAACAAAAGAAAAAAATAAAGGAAGCTGCGTGTGCGATCCGATTAGATAAGTTAAAATATAAATTGCTTGGGTTAGTTTATGTTTATGATTATTTTTTTTTTCTTATAAGATTGTAATTAAAAATAAATTAGATGAATAGGACGATTGCAGTTAATAGATATGTCCTTGATATTTGAATTTGCTATGGTTTAAGCAATGCATTTTGTATTGCGTTTCAGCAAAAATTCAAAAATTCAAAATGAATTCAACAACAGGTAGGTTCCAAAAAATACTAAAAACTACATGGCAAGCAAATTCATTGAGATTATGAAAATTTTGATCTTGATCTGCCAAACCGTATATGAGAAAAAAGGCAGGTACCGTTAGTAACGATTTTATGAAAAATAATGTTGAACTAAATAATTTTATTTTTTACAGAAACCCCAAAAAAAATAATCAAATTTATCATAGAGCCGATTTTGAAAAAAAAAACGAAAGTTTTTAAGTAAAGGTTAAGCTAAAAAGATCAATTGTTCCTCCAGGGAATCATCAAAAAACGAAAAGTTTCAAGTTTGAAGCAAATCGTTTTAGTAGTTTAAACAGACAGACAGGCACGAAAAGAAACAGAATTACTCGACCCCTTTGGTTTTACCAATGTAATTTTTTCGGCTTGATGTACCACAACTCTCTTCCCTCTTTCAATCCTTTTCATTTAATAAACACCCTTTTGGTTCCAAACTATAAAATCAATACAGATGCACACAAATATCGCAATTGTGCACTGTGGCGTATGAGTACTTTTTGTTTAACATATATCTTAGTAATGGAAGCTTGACTTATGACCCATCAATATAATCAATCTTATAAGCATACAATAAAGCGACAAATTACTCTGGGGCAGTTATGCAAATCTTAGAGCACCCCGCTTATGGCCAGTAAGTCGGTTTTTTATGAATTTTAGCTTTCAAAAAATTAACACAATGCCGTCGGCATTTGGTATCAGGAATTAATTGTTCTTGGAAAAGTAATTTGGATACAATGAGATTTTTAATTAAAAATTGAAATGAAAGCATTTTTTACTATTTAAATATAAAGCACATAAATGTTTTGTAGGAGGTATAAGCCTTTGAAAGAAAAAACAAAATATCTTATTTTTCAAGAGTCCACTTTTACTTTTATAAAAAAGAAGTCTCTAAATCAACAACAACTATTAATAGAAGCACCATTGACACCATTTTCATAGAATTTATATCCCTTTCATTATATACCTAGCTACACCTTTTTGATTAAACATCACAGATTTAAAATAGATCTACCTTTTTTTTTTGCTAACCCCTAGCACATTTCCAAATCATTAAACTTTTTTTTTTTGTTTCTTAAAATGAAAATAAGAGCTACTTTGGAGTGGGCGTTTCAAATTAGGCCATTTCATGTTATTATATCCCATACCTATTTTTTTTTTCTTTTCTTTTTTATATCAATTATTTAGAAAATTGCTTTGATCTTTTTTTTATGTGAAGCTGTATGAAGCTTCAAATTTAAAGATAGGTAGGTATTTTTATTTATTTTGTTTTCTTTCGTTTAACTCATCAAGATTAACAAAAAAAAATAAAAAACAAAACATAACATAAATGTCAGGTCCAATTAGTGTTTCTCTAAAACAATGCCTTTTAGTATAACTTCATAACGAACTTTGTCAATTTTGAAAAGTTTCCTTTTTTTCATTGTTTTCATGCTAAAAAAAAAAACTTTCAACTTTGATTTATCATTTATGAGAATATTTGAAAACAAAAAAACTTAATTTGTATGTCCATTTAAAAGTGATTTCTGGTTTTCAACTTTTCATGCCGCACATAAAAACACCAAAATCAATAAAATTAAATTGAAAACAACCCAAATTCACCTCTCTTTTGCAAGCCCCCCTCTAACTCCCATTAATCCGCCCCCATACTCGTTTTAATTCTTATAACAAAGATGAAAATATACATAATAGAGATGTACATGGATACATATATATAAGCTATCTTCATCCTTAAAGGAAGAGATAAAGATATACAACTCATCATCAAACTTAGCACATAAAAACACAAACACAACTCTTAAGCACGTTTCTTAACGGGTATACATTTTGTTAAATGCAATAAAAACTACAAGGTAGATGCTCTATAGCAGTAGGTTAGGTTAGGTTAAGTTAAAGTTAAATTTATAGGTTAAGTTTTTTTTTTTGTTACTTACCAAAAATACCAATGACTTATGAAAAATAAATTAAGAACATGATCTGTGGCCGGGGGCAATTGTCTAGGTCCACTTTGATAGGGGGGACAACATCCTTGAGTACAACACTCCCTTGGCAATGAGCATATATGTCCGCCTTCGCAGAAACGTGCAGCTACCTGTAATTGATTTTTGAATGGAAATGTGTATGTTTTGCATGAGCAATCGAGTCCTTATAAGAATATTTATATTTAATAATAATTTTATGTATATGTATAATATTTCTATATAATTATATTAATTATTTATAAGCACAGTAAAGAAAAAGGATTATATAAGGTATAAAAAAATATTAACAACCTATAATTTATTTATAGTAGAAACGTGATCACATGCAAACAATTGGTGCAAATTATAGATAAAAAAGAGAACGTTGTAGTATCTCTCTCTTTGGACCTTTCGTAATGCACACATCCCAGAAAATCGTCATTGTTCTTTTTTAATTTTTTTTTTAAATATTTTTCTTTTTTTAAGGTTTAATTTTTTTGGTTTTCGATATTTTATATTTTTTGGAAAACTTATAGGCCACACTTTCTTTCACACCACACACGTCTATATATATATATATATTTAAGGAGATATCTATGGGTATATATATATTTTATATGTAGGTATATTATAAAAAGCCAAAAAGCAGCAACATAAGAAAGTATTTTAAGGCAAACAGTAGTGGTAGTGATAGTGATAGTTGAAAACTGCAAACACTCATAATTGGATTATAATTTTTTCAAAGTTTTTGTTTTTTTTTTTTTTGATATATTTTTCTTTGTTTTCTATTTTTTTTTTTGTATTTTATTTTTTGGTATCCAAAATCGATTGGCACACCCTTAAAAAGTACTGAATACTCTTATTTGAGAATTTATTTATAATCGTGGTGGCACTCATCTATCTTTTCTATACGCACTACTTCCTTTTTTTCGTGTACAAAAAAACACTCATGGAAGCGAATTATTATCGAATATTCAAAGAATGATAGGATGTAGTTGTAGAAACGCGATGCTGCTGGTTTGTTGAGGAGATGCGATATCGTCTTCGTCGTCGTCAACGGCCAGCATCCTTTCGCACGGACATACGAAGGAACATAAACCAAAGTGTTTTGGGAAACGGTCAAGCGGAAGCAATAATTGTGTGCAAAACGAGAACACAGAGTCATACACGACAGCACAACAGAACACACAAACCGAACAGAACAGAGCACCAGCACAGATTACATTGACGCGGAAGAACAAGGACACAACAATAACAAGGATATTGCATGCTTTTTGCACATCACACATGCAAAGAAACAACAGCAAATAAAAAAAAAATGTGGAAGAAAGTATTAAAGTGCTCCACATCACTCTCTTTCCACACTGAATGTTGGCTTGGCTAATGGCGCTTCTGGTGCAGTGTCTTCAATTTTATGGGGTATAGGAATAAGCATGCATATTGGGGTGGGGAACACATTTTATATACATATGTGAGTGTGTAGGTATTTAGTTAGTCACTCACGCTAGTCGGTGAAGAGAAGAGAACAGATCCAACAAATAGCAAGGTTGCAATCAAGTACCCAGTATGAAACATTTTTTGCTATTATTTTGTAGAATGTCCTTGCAAAGACAATGCAATTTTTGCATTGTTGTCTCTCCAGTTTCTGGTGTGATGGTACACTGCTCCTGTCCTGCTGATGGTGGCTCCTACTGTCCTGCTATAATATATAGGTATTTTAATTCGGGTGGTCGTGGTGGCGTGGCGTGGTACTGCTTTTGCTTTTGCTTCTGCTATACTGTTGCTAATTAATTGGTTTGCGAGTCTCCTTTGGGGGTATGAAACTATTATGTGTTCTTAATAATTTATCTATACAAATCTATCTATATATATATATACATATATCTATCTACCACAACACACTCTTCCTCTTCTATTTGATGGGTGTAATTTTTTTTTCTTTCGTTTCTTTCTTGTATTTGTTTTGCTCTTCATGAGAGCAACATTTTTGTACCTACACTGTAGTACATGTTAGAAACTGTTTTTTGGTGTGTAGCACAAAGGACTTCATATTTTATTGGAATTTTCTTTTTTTTCTTCAATTTCTTTTTTTAATGGGATTTGTTTTTTTTTTTGTAACACACGGCACACTTAAAAAATTATCACATCACGATTAAACAGAAAAAATAACAGACAATAGGCTGATATAACTCATTTATGCTTTATTGAAAAAATTCACACAAATTATGTACGGACACATGTAATGGACAACCCGTAAAGGAATCATTTATTGAATTTTTTTTCTTCTTTCATTGACAAAAAAAAATATATATATTTTATATGAAAGAAACGAAATTTCGGAAAGCAAACACTTAAAATCTCATGAAAACATAGAAAAGCAGAAAAGCACTGGTAACTTCTCTCAGTGGTGATGAAAGAACTGGTGGAAAAACCACCCCCACACACACAATTTTTTTATGTTCTAAGAAAGGAAAAGGAAAAGTTATGTTGTGGCTCCTCTCTTCTTCGAAATTGGGGTTCAGTTGGTTGGTTGAGTGTCTGTCGTCGTCAAATATTTGTTAAGGGGAGTTGTGTTTTTTGAGTCAGCATTGCCATTTTATAGGGTTTTGAAATGTTTAGTTTTTAGTGCTCAGTCTAAAGCTTTAATCCGGAGTAAATGTTTGGATAAATAAAAATAAAACACTTCAAACGCCTAAAATTGAAAACTCACATCGTTTATCGTACACAATTATGGGGTATAGTCTTTATTTTTTCTTTTCCTGTAGGTGGTGTGATAAGCTTGATTTTGTTAAGAAAAGTAAGTATACGCCAAAGTGCACTCAATGTGGTGCATATTTACCCTCGTGTTGTACTTTTCTTTAAACATTTTTTAAGAGGAATCTAGCTGTGATCATGTTCTTAGGCAATTGGCTCAGCCGACGTGAAAGAATGAGTCCTTAAAGATTGGGTTTTGTATAATTTCTTCACCTCACGGATTAATGTTTAAAATTACTTTTTTTATGTATTTATTTGAATGGTATGAAATAATGTACTATATTGATTATATTTCATGAAAAAAAAAACAAAAAAAAAACATTTTAGACATCATAAGCAGTACAAAAAAAAATCTAAGTTCTTGGGGTTTGATATTCAGCAATTTCCCTATAGTTATTTTAGTAATAAACGTATTGTATAAAATTCATTGTACTACAACAATGAAGGTTCAAAGTTATCAAAATAATTTAAGAATATGGCTTATGATTTTGGTGCACTTTTTCAGCTGAATCTAATTGAATAAAAATCAAGACGATACATCGACGCTAAAAAATATTTATTTTATAAGCATTAAAATAACATTTATATATCTGTATAGAGTGTTAAAATATAACTTCCACAAAATCACGATTTCTCCATATAAATTTTTTATTGAATTTTTGTACACGCTTATGAAACACAAAATATGTACAGTTTTACTGAAAATAGAGCCCTAAAAATTTATAGAAAATTTCCTAGGGGTGGGTGGTTGCATCATCATGTCTTTATAGTTTCATTAGATCCAGCATGAAAGAATGCAATGAAATAATCATTATAGTCATAAGACTGTACCAAAATGTCTATTTTGGTACAGTCCCTCCCTCCCCTCGGTTAATATTTTGAGGTTTACTTTTTTGAAACCGCACTATTGTGTTTTTTTTTAATTTAACGACAGATTTGAAGAATTGATTTTAAATGACATCACACAACGATTAATCTTTTAAATCTGAAACGATTGAATCGGAAAAGCATTAACCAGATGGTCTTGGCGTGGTTAACTTTGTATGAAAAAAAATCATAAAAAAACGGAAACTGAAACTTAACTTAAGGCAGTTTTCATAAACATTCCCTTAAATCGCTTTTATCTCAAGAGTCCTTTAAATTTTATCAGCTTTTAATACACATATGTACATATATCACTGATATTGTAGTTAAAATTAAGTTTGCCTCACATCCTTGGATAAAATAAATTAATTTAAAATAAATAACTAACTAAAATTGAAAGCGAAAGAATGATGAATCAATTAGGTTTGGTCCATACAAAATACGTCATTTTGTTAAATATGAGTGCAACCGAACATTAATGAAATTTCAGTCATTAAAGATAAATTGAGATTTAACATTTTTTTCCACGCGTTATTTTTAGAAGTTATTTCTAAACTGTTGAGAGTTTGAGTTTTGTTGTTATTATGGTAGAGCTAATAAGAGGAGTGGAGTAAGACAGCTCTTCTTTCTTCTTGAAGGCTATATGGCGTTTATCACATTTATAACCTATAAAACTATATAGAAAATCATACCAAGGCATCAAACAGCCAAGCCTCTGAGACCTACATACCTTATACCCCACAATAGCCCTATCCTATTTCGTCCTTCAGATCTTACTTGTCCTAAATAACACCCAAAAAAGCTCCACCCTGAAAGATTTCATGTTTCAGATTTTTAGTTAAAATGACCACAGAATTGACATTTTCTTAGAATTGACGGATTTGTTTTAAAATCAAACTACAAATATGTTTATTTGAACCAAAGAAAATGTAAAAATACAATAACTCAAGATCTTGACCTAAAAGACCTTACAGCAGGTAACACTGTTCATATATTCGAAACTAACTTCCAGTTCCAGTAAGATGGTTTACTTTCATCCGTTCTCGCTCTCTGCTCTCTGTTAAAAGTCTTGCGCATTTTAAAATATTAATGTGTCATCTTTCAATTATGTATTGTTACTCTAAATAACAACAAAGACTCCGTCAATAAATTATCATTGTCCACACAGAAAGCACATAGATATGCTTCGTTAAGTTCCTTCCTGTGTGCCATGCCATACTCATAAATTGCCAGACGCATGCTCCAATTTTTGTTGGAGCATATATTTCTTTACTTCCTGTTCGTCTGTCATCTCATCTTATTGTTTCATGTTTCAAATAATAATCTCTTGTATTGTAATTTGTTAGGTCTCTGACGCAGGCATTGTTCTTAAGGTCTAGTTGAAATGATGCTTTGCAAGGGTGTATCCTACATTAAGTACATATAATGTGGTGATAGTTGTTTTTTTTTCTGTTTTGTTAATATGCTTGAAAGGGACTCAAGGACGAATTTCTGGGTTGTATTATCGTATTTATGCACATGGGGACAGATATACATAAGTCCTTGTAATGAAGATGAAGGCTTTTCAGTCAGTTCAATGAAAATGTTGCATTTTATAATGTGTGATGTATCAACAAGAAATTTTATGAATGTAAAGTATTATATTGCGTGTGCTTATGCTCTTTACCTTGATCTATTCCAGACATATTATTATTTTATGGGTGTGTAGATATGTCGATAACATTATAAAGACGTTATTATAATGATATAGTAATGAGGACAACAGACCCAAAAATTACTGATTGTTTCGCAAAATGTATGTTGTTTGAAACACTTGATTTCTTGAGAACTTATAATTCCTTTCAAGTTTGTTTTTAACTCCTTTTAAAGAATTTAAGAAATTAAATGGTTGATAGAATTTAAATGGAATTGTATTAAGGGATTGAAAAGTACTAAGGAATCAAAAGCAGTACTTGAGAACTCTCCAGAAGTACTTAAGTAATATGTAAGTTTATATTAGTACTTAAAAGTTTTAAGTAGGTCATAAGTAGGCAGACGGCAATGTCATTGTCTTTAATTCATTATTATGTTAAATCAGTATATAAAACAAACAAAATTGTAACCGAATTTCTGAAATAATAAATAAAAATCTAATCTAAAATCTAGTCCACTATGAACTCGAACAAGACCTATCCAATTGGAAGAAATGCAAAACCAAAAAATAGGGTACAAATTCTACAGGCAAATAATACATTATATTTTTTTTTACTTTTTCGTGATAGATATTTAGACCAATTTTAACAATTTTCTTTGTTTTTGATTAAAAAAAAACTTTTTCTTATAAGAACTTTTTATAACAAAAAAAGTGGGTACGTATACGCCCCCCCCCCCACCAGACGTTATATAGAGCCACTGCTCCTTCGGGACTGGGCGAGGGATAATTTACCCTGTGTGGAAAAATGAGAGGAGCATTCCCTATAAAGATATTGGTGCCTTAATTACCCCTCACTCAGGTAATTATGTGCTAAATTATATTACATCTTCGACATTTTGGACTAAAATTCGCTGAAACTTCATTCACGTCCTTAACGGGACTTGTCGTAAAATTTATCATTATTTGTGATTTTATAATTGGGATCAAATTTCTAGGGAATCTACATTATTTACAATGGATCTACATTGACCTAAGTGTGACGGAAACAAGATCTTTAAGGGGGACCTAAATCGATCAAAAATCGGTGCGACGACTACGTCGTGACGACGAAAAAACATTAACAACAACATGTTGTTGTCAATCATAGCAACGCGTTGTTACTATTGTTTCATAGTCGTATCCGAACGTTTCGTCCTTACTTGGAAATTTTTCCTTAAATTTCCTGAATTCAAAAGATTTTAAAAACTTTTAGTCAGTCAATCATAAAATAATAAAATCAACTTAAAATTCTCGATTTGATCCTATATATGTGGATTCAGCTTTCAGCTCTATAACTCTACCAAATGTCAGCTTTCTAGAGCAATAAATATTAGTGAATTGTAGTTTCACATGATTATTTTTTCTTCCAATTTTCCGGGGAATGGAAACTTACAGCCCGATTCTCCCCCTTGTGAGGAGTCATAAGTCACAAGCTCTTGTGACTATTCCTTGTGAGGATTGTTGTGATTCGATAACATTTTGCTATTCTCCCCCTAATCGTCACAGCAAAACTCACAACGATACTCACCACTGCAAAGGTGAATTTTTTTGTGACTTTTGGAACAGCTGATTGCTGATAATTAAAAACAAAAACAGATATTTTCTTTTGTAATGCTAGCACCAGATAACATTATTTATATTATGTAAACCTGCAATAAGAATAAAAAATTACTCGAATTTCAAAGGTCAAGGAAGATGGCTGATTATCGTTCGGCTTTAAACTTTGGATCAGATCCCAGCACAGGGTTTTTGGGAAGCGAAAAAATTTGAGGGCAAATGGATCGTTTGCTTCCCTCAAATTTCTTAAGAGTCGTTTTTGCTCTAATCTACAAATATAATAGATTTGTTAAAAATTCTTTCTCGGATGAAACATCTTGAATAAGATGCAATAAAATAAAATCCATTTCTATATTATGTACTTATCTCAAAAATGCAAAATCTGAAACTTTTCTACACCGAAATGTCAAAACATAAGTAATTTGTGAGTTGTGACCTGCCTAATAGGAGATCACAATTTCGGTAGTTTTTGTGACTCTCACAAGTTGTGACCGTGGGGGAGAATACGAAAAAGTCACAAAATCAATTTCACCACTAGTTGTGACTTGTGAGGTATCAGTGATGTTGGGGAGAATAGGGCTGTTAATTTTTATCTACAATTATCCATCCGTACGTTGTTTACTACGTGCGCAGATTCAAAATGTAACTATTTTGATTAAAAAGAGAACATTTTCAGACAATACGCGAACAGATTTATTTTGTCCCAACGATATCCGCTGTATACAAAAAATAAAAAAAAAATAACATAAACGTCATTTCATGTTGTTGTCGGTTTTATGATGTGACGTTGACAGATTGCCATATCGAATATTTTTGTCTTCTCGTGCTTCTTATAAAGTTTGATTGAAAGTTTTTTGGTGCTCTCATGTTTATTCAATAAAACAAAATATTAAATAATTAAAGCCATGAAATCATACATTATATGTCTTATAATATTAGGCCTTACCTATGGAGTTCAATCATGGGACAAGGACGAGCTAGAAATCTTCGATTTAGTAGAAGAAATAAATAAAAACTTCTACGAAGTAATGGGAATTTCTCAGGTATTTTTTTTAAATAAACATCTACGTGTTTGAAATGATACATTCATAAAAAAAAAAAAAAAAACAGGATGCAACTGGCCAAGAAATTAAGCGAGCTTTTCGCAATTTATCCATCGTCCTTCATCCCGACAAAAACAGTGCCGAAGATGCTAATATTCAATTCAGAAATTTGGTATCGATCTATGAAGTCCTCAAAGATCCATCAAAACGAGAGAAATACAATAAAGTTTTGAAGGACGGACTTCCTAATTGGAAATCGGCGCTCTATTATTATCGTCGGATGCGTAAGGTGGGATTGTACGAAGGAGCACTGATTATCTTTGTCATCATATCCGTTGGTCAGTACATGTTCGCTTGGGCAGCCTACTTGGAAAAGAAATATACTGCAGAGCAAGTATTTGGCTCAAGGCTGAAGAAGCTACAAAAGAAAAATAAGAATATTGATCTAGATTCGATACTCAATGAAATACCTCCTCCATCAATTTTGGTAAGTGGAGGAATCCAGTTTAGTTTATTACATTTTTCTCCTATATTATGGTTTTTTGTTATAGAACACACTGCCCTTTCAAATACCACTGTTTTTCTGGAATCTGCCATCTACAATCAAATCAGGAGTATCAAAGGCAAATGAAATGAAAGAAGCTGCTTTAGAAAAACGAAGATTGTAATTATATCCACTGTGATTCTTCGTCGATTCCTTATATTCTAATGTTTTTTTTTTATTTCAGGGAAGCTGAGGAGCTTAAACGGCAACAAGAGCTGGAAGAAGAGTTCGAAGAAATGGCCCGAGCAAGGAAAGAGAAAAAGGAAAATATTCGTAAGCGTCGCCAAGCCAATAAGGCTCCTGAAAAAACCGACGCCGACCTAGCTGGTTATTCTCGAATCGAGGCGAGGGAACCTAACGAAAAAGATGCCATAAAAGCTGTCACACAAAAGGTAAGTGAATTAAACAGAAGACATATCGAGTCATTTTATTACCATTGCTTAACAATTTCAGACAACTCCCTTGAGTGGAGGTTTCTGGACAGACGAAGACCTAGCCGAACTAATTCGATTGGTGAAAAAATATCCAGGTGGTGCAGGCAGTCGATGGGAAACCATCGCTGAAACAATGAATCGCTCTGTACAGGAAGTAACCTTTATGGCGGCTAAAATGAAAGAGAATGGCTACCGCATTCCCGGCCAAACGGACAGTGTGGCGGAAAACATTGTACTTGATGTTTCTTTGAAGAAGGAAAAAATGAAAAAGCCCGAGAAAACCATTCTAATTCCCGAAAAGAATTGGTCACAAGAACAACAACGAGCCTTAGAGAATGCCATAGTCAAGTATCGCAAGGCAGCTGGATCAGATCGTTGGCAAAAAATTGCCAATTGTGTACCCGAGAAATCCAAAGAGGAATGTCTACTTCGTTATAAGCATTTGTGCGATTTGGTAAAGTCACAAAAGACCAAAACAGCAGCTGATGGCAGTGATGAAGAGAAGAACGACGATGACGAGGAGAATGATAAGAGAGTTGAAACAATCGACCAGCAGCGTGTTGAGGATCTTCAAGAAGACGATAATGCTCAGGCAGATGTTGAAGAGGAGGAAGATCAAGATGAAGAACTATTGAAACAAACTGATGAAGATCAACCAAAATCCAAGGGAAAGAAGCGAAATAAACGAAAAGAAAGGAGACGAAGAAGAGAATTTTCGAGTGATGAAGATACAGACGACGAAGCTATCTGAAGAGAGTCACAAATAGTTAGTTAGTATTTATCACAACAAAACAACCCATTCTAACGTGTTGTATAGTTTAGGAATGTCGAACATTCTCGTTTTTTTATATATGTATGAAATGTGTAGCTTATAATAAATAAAACCAGCCAATGCAAAAATAAGGACTTAGTTCTTTTTTATTTGAAGTTTAAACTATTTAAATTAGGAGTTCTAAATCCGTCTTGACGGATTATTTATGTTTATAACCTATGGAGACAGCATTCTAGAAATAAAACATTACCACTGCGAGCAACTTTGTAAATTTAATCTGCGTTTACAATCGCCAATTACTAGTTCCATTTTAAAAAACGGTAATTTATAAAACCGGCTGAGTAGACTTACCAGTCTGAAAAAGGAAAACTTATCAACAGCTAAATGTTTAACAATTTTTAATCTACACTTATTTTAAACATGCTAAATTTTGTATCACAAATTTATTCGGTTGACACGGCTGATTCCTTGCTGGTATCCAAAAATGAGTTATGCGACATTTCCACGTCGTCTTCATCATCTTCAACTTCCATTTCATAAATACTTATCTTTTTGTAATTTTCTGACAAAACAGCTGCGACCTTAAAAACAAAACAAATATAAATAGAATAAAAAAAATATTAAAAAAAAAAACAAACAAACCTTTCTACTACCAGAAACAGCCATGTCAGTACAAGTACCATCAACTGCTTTCAAAAAACTATGATCCACAATATCCAACAAACTATGCCACATAGAAAGATCAGCCAAATACATTATCTCAGCAATATGATGTTGCGAATGTTTTCCATTAATTGCTTCCAATGGCAATTGCACAAAATAATTCTGAATTTTTCCATCGGTTTGGCTTGTATTTTGAAAGAGCAATGACAAAATCGAATCATTGTAAAACTGCAAATCAACAACGGACAAATTCATATATGTCTGTGCCATATGAACCGGTGTAAATGGACTTGGCTTAAGATTCAAACGGGTACATTTTACAATAGGAGCTGTTAGCTGGAATTCAATGACCATAAATTCACCGGGACCCACTGATAGTGCCAGCATATCAGCTTGAGCAGATTTGCTCACAATAAATGTACTTTTAACTTGAAAATCTTCTGGTGTTTCGGGAGCACAAATCAATGTTGAAATGTGATTAAAATCGGTGGAAATGCTTGAATTTGGTTTGGTGAAGACTTTTCCAATGGCCTCTAACATTTTGTCACGCTGTTGGATGAGAGAGAGCTTTTGGTCGTGTGGAAATATAAGTGAACAATTTTTTAAACATTCATTTTCTTCTAGTAATTTATTCCACCGATGATGAGTATCACATTTGGCTGGTTGTTGAAGTTCTTCATTTTCCAAGTACTGACCGACCTTTTCGAGATTAAACTTTCGCTTTGTCACAGAGCCATCATCTAAATGCAGTAGTAAGTTTAAATCAATTAAAAACACAAAATTAAAAAAAAATACCATTCTGCAGAAGACAATCATCAAAGTTGTTCAAATAGTCTGCCAAGTAAATGATGTCCTCCTGTGAAACTTGTGACATTTCTTCGGGTACGGTTTCATTCATTAATCTCACAATAGCCACACAAAGCCAACAAAAGAATATTTTCATATCATTAACGCACTGATCGATAATTTGCTGTAGCTCAAGAATTTTCATTAGAAATGCACCACAAGCTCGTACAGCCTCATCGGCTGCTTCTGGAGTTACCAGATCCTAAATAAAAAAAAACCTTGATATCATTTTGTTTCAAAATTTCAAATGCGTAAAACTTACTTTGTAGAAATAAGTATTTCGACTCATTCCTTTAAAGGTGTTTAAAAAGAAACACATGTTTATTGTTGCACTTAAAAGAGGCTTAGTAACCAAATTTTGAATTGTTGAATAGCTCAATTCGATTGAGTTGCCCAATTTTTTTATTCCTTTTTCTGTAAGTTCACTGTAAGAAATGTTAGAAGAAAATCCTAAGTGAAATTATATTCAAAGTTGATTAAAAGTTTTTTTATTTAAACCCTGAACAATAATTCCATAATTATTATGTAAATTTCTTAACTTTTCAAAAGAAGGCTTTTCGGAATTTCTACTGGGTCTTTCATTCGGTGTACTATTTATGTATATTTTAACTGATCACATTGGGGTGTCCCAGATTTTGTGAATCAGCACTCAAAACTTTGCATTAGGCTTGTGTTATGTTTTTTTGGAGACATTTTTTTACCATTTGAAAGACATCTGCCGTTGTTTTTTTTTTTTTTTGCAAAAAGTAAATGGGAGATCTTCAATCAATCTGTTCACTAAGTCTACCTGCCGAGCCGTCATAAGTAATTTTACGGTTTGATTAAATGAGTGCCGTCAACACGAGGATCTACATTTAGACGATATTACGAATAACGAACTTCAAAAAGGCATCATCTGTGAAATTTCAAAAATAAAAGGTATCAACGTTCTTACTTTGTCAAAAACTGTTCCAACTCAGTAGATGCATAACCAAACATCATCAGTTCCAAAAAGTCCGCAGAAAGTGATCCTTCAGGCTGTGAATTAGCATATTTGGTAAGTTTGTTGTCCATTTCCAAAAGAACTGTTTCCCATGCTTCCACCATACATTGAATAGTGTCATTGATATAACTGGAATATATTTTTTTTTAATTTAGGACAATGTACAAATTTTAAGTCTTAACTCACTTTTGAGTTTCCAAAACATGAGCATAGTTAGCAGCCAGAGCAAGCATAGGCGAAGTTGATGTGTGTAAAATTCCATTGAGAAATGTAAGTACTTTAATGCAACCTCCATCATTGACAATAACATTGACTCCATCGAATGTTGCATTCATACGAATGTTAATGACTTTAAAATTATCTACTTTTTCAATATGCTGCGATATATCGATAATTCCACATGGTAGCACTCCGAGTATTTGAAGATAGATTTTTCCAGAGGATAAGCAAACAATGAGATAACAAGGAGATCCTTTGGCAAAGGATTTATGATCTTCGTTCCGTTTTGGTGTGGATGACAATGCATTCAAATTGGGCAAAGCAGGTAGAAAAAATGCATGGCAGAGCTGTTGGATGGAAAAGTTGTTAAAGAAAGATACACAAATGTTTTTTTTTAGGCAATGCGATTTACCTCAGAACGATTTCGATAGATTTGACGATATTCTATTGCGATTATTGGCTTGGTCCAATAGATTGTTTGGATTTCATCGCAATAGTCGAGAGAAAAGACTTCTTCTTCTTTTTCGACATCCAATAAGGATACTTTGCCGCTACTGTAACCTTTTTTCAGTTGAACAGAAAATAAGTATTGTGCAACTAATATTCAATATTACTTACCAACAGCAATCATTGTTTCGTCTGGTTGCCAACTTAGAGCTCTTACTTTTGAATTGTCTGTTGGTGCAGGGAATGTTACTATTTTTTGCCAGTTTAGACGATGTATAATGACTTCACCTAACGAAATAATGAATAATTTTATTGTTTAACAATATGCACTATTAACAAGAAAATAACGTACCTTTATCATTTCCTATTGCAATTAAATCCATTTTATTGCTCCACTCCATAATTTCGACACGAAATCCCATATTTCGGGATCCAATTTGCTTCATTGCATTAACTTGGGTCATTTTGAAAGAGTTTTAGTTTTTGTTTAGATCTATTTACTAGAAATAGAAAATAGAAGAATTCAAGTGGCCGGCAAAGAAAATCAACAAAATTTTAAAATCTAACAAATGTCACAGTGACAGTTTACGGGTGCGTTCATGGAAGGAGGATTTAAATAAAGGTTAGGCTGCACTTCAGCAAAACCTTAGGTGTGTTTTATTGTATACGAATCCATATCGATCTTTTTTTCCGTTATGCCTTTGCATATGAAATGGGGCGACTTTACATTACAGACCACCCCCTTTTGGGAAAATTTTTTTTTTAATGGGTAGGGGGGCATTTCTATAGGACAGCTCCAAAATATTACGGTGAGGAAACCCCCCTAAATACGTTTAAAAAAAGTTTGAAAATTTTAAAAATCGGTCTTTTTTTGTAATTTCATATTGGATAAGAGCATTATTATTGCACATAATGTGTCAAAAAAATGTACATATATATATTATTTATACATGTATATATATATATACATATATATATATACATGTACATATATATATATATATATAAAATACGTTTTGTCGGTGACCAAGCAGTTCCGTATGTAAAGTCGCCTGGCAGGTGCCAATGTCAACAGTTTTTTGAATAAACAGTACCTTGCCTGGCCCGCTTCGCGGGTTCTCAGGATTTTAACTCCCTTTTTCGGGGACACACCCGCTCACGCGACTTCGTCGCTCCGCTTAGGGTACGTTAAGTCGCCAGGCAGGCGCCAATGTCAACAGTTTTTTGAATAAACAGTACCTTGCCTGGCCCGCTTCGCGGGTTCTCAGGATTTTAACTCCCTTTTTCGGGGACACACCCGCTCACGCGACTTCGTCGCTCCGCTTAGGGTACGTTAAGTCGCCAGGCAGGCGCCAATGTCAACAGTTTTTTGAATAAACAGTACCTTGCCTGGCCCGCTTCGCGGGTTCTCAGGATTTTAACTCCCTTTTTCGGGGACACACCCGCTCACGCGACTTCGTCGCTCCGCTTAGGGTACGTTAAGTCGCCAGGCAGGCGCCAATGTCAACAGTTTTTTGAATAAACAGTACCTTGCCTGGCCCGCTTCGCGGGTTCTCAGGATTTTAACTCCCTTTTTCGGGGACACACCCGCTCACGCGACTTCGTCGCTCCGCTTAGGGTACGTTAAGTCGCCAGGCAGGCGCCAATGTCAACAGTTTTTTGAATAAACAGAATAAACAAAACTAGCTAAAAAGTACAAATATCATACCTTCATACCAAAAACAAACTCGAGGAATCGGGATCAATAAACTTCCCAAAAGTAAACAACAATTTCCCATCTGAAATCTGAAAATTCATTGAAAAAAAACAAAAACATCCCTAAAATATCCATAGTCTATCAACATTAAATATGACACATGCACACAGCATGTCAAAAAAAAAATGGAAATGGTGGTTGTTATCGATGATTTTTGTGTGAAAATGAGAAATTTTAATAATTAATTAAAATAGTTTAAACTTATTTCCTCAACCTAAAATTGTGAAATTAAGTGATATTAAGTGATTATCTATCATATAAAAATAGTTTGGTGTACAAATTTGGTGTCCCGTAAAGTAAAGTAGAGCCTTTTTGGTTGCTGTTTCTGTGTATCTACAAGTGCGCCCTCAAACGACCACAGCACACAACACGAAAACCATCGTGATGATAGTACTATAGGTTCTATATACAATGCTTATGCTCTTTTATTTTATAAAACTCATTAAGGGACAAAAAGGATATTTTAATTGTTATTTTCATAGGAAGCATCCATATATGTAGATATTAAAACACACCATTGATAGTACTGAACGGACGCAGTAAACATATTAAGGGTTATTCCAAGTTTTTGTTTTCAATCAAGTTTTTGAACGTGGCAAAATGAAACGAACATTAAATATTTGAAGGAGATCACAACTTCGATATTTCAAATAAAATTAGACTAAAATGAAAGTTGTGACCTCCCTTTAAGGAAATCACAACCTTGTCAGGAGTTGTGGGTTCTGAGGTAAAATTTTCAAGAATAGGGTGCTCCATAAAAAAAACATGTTTAAATCGTGGTCAAATACTATTAATTCAATTGAAAAATTTGCGAAAATAGCACCAGACTGTTTTCTGGTGCAAATTGAAAAGGAAAATTTTAAAATATTTTGTTGGGATTCCAATAATAAATTATTTTTTAATTATTTGACATCCATACGGCATTTTAAAACTTAAATGTCCGTAATCTATAAATTTGGATCACTTTGTTTGCTACAATTATTTAGGATTCACTTGAAAATCAAAAAAAAAAAAAAAAAAATCAGTGTCTCATTAACCACGTTTACAAGCAGAATTGAGAGCTCGAATTAGATTAAGGTCGAATTTTCGACCCAGGTTTTTCGTCATTTGAGTTGAGTACTCCAGTTAGAGTTTAGTTGAAAATATGTTGAGATGAAATCTGCTGGTGTCTCACTCACACAAATGTCAGACATTTTGCCAATGCCATACCAACTCAGGTTTTGAAGCTCATTTCAACTCAACACAGGTATACAAAGGGGCGAAGTAGAAAGACAAACAAAACTTTTTTTTAGTTCGTTTGTTTATGAATTGACCTCTTTAAAGCAAGCATGTGTTTGCACCATTAAAACTCCAATAGCATATGAAATTCTAATCTCCCCCTAAAATTAGCTCAAATTAGCTCAATATTGCAAAATGCAACCTACCCCCAAGTAAAAAATGTCATTCTCCACTCATCATATCGTTCCATCTGGAATATTCCCTTCGAATTTATTGGAATACAACAAAAAAATATACGCGCATTTCAATTCTCAAACCGGCGCAATTTTCTTCTTCGTACCTTCCAAAAAAAAAGTTCTACAAGGAAAAAAAAAATATACCCACTTCAAATCGTTCAATCTTCTCTACAATTCTTCATACTTGAGTTGACTTTTGTAGTCTACGCCATTCCTGTTAATAAAGTGAGAAAAATTATCATGGCAAAGGTAAGTTAGATTTGTCTTCTGTTAAAATAACTTAATATTTCAATCCTAAATCAATGCGCTTAAAGAATTATTAAATTACATGCGAGTTTTCAAAGATATATACAGATTTTCAAATTGAAAAAAAGTCGAGGGATCGACGAGGTCTCTTCTAGTTGGGAAGATGTGAAAAAATTCCACTCTACCTGGTCGTGTGTGTATGTGTACTTCTCCCTATTTTTTTTTTCAACTTCGGTGTGCATTTTCAGTGATTTTTTTTGTCAAGTTTTGCAAAAATTATTTTATTTTGTGAAAAGAAAATTTTGTGTATGTGTAAAAAAGGTTTTCGAAGGTTTTGGGTATTGAGTAGTTTTTTTTTTTCAAGGACACGACGGGTAGAATTCGATTACGCGCAACTCGCCTCCCTCCCATTCCATCGACAACTTCCCTATTTTCTACCTCTACCGACCGTCCTCCGTGAAAATAGTAAAAAAGCAAAGAAAAATATTCTTTGCGATTGCGATGCTTTGCTATTGCTAGTTGCCTTGTTCAGATCACAGCTGCTGCTACTGCTCTCATTTCCATTCTCTACTACCCTTCGTCTTCACCCCTGCTAACCGACCAACAACAACAACCAGACATCGACATCGACTCGTCGTTTTCGTCGTTTGCGCTCCCGTGTGGTATTTCTCTTCCAATTGAAATTGATTAGTTGTTGTGTTTCGGGCTACGTCAACTTTGAAAATCTCTGGCGAACCAAGGAGCAAAGTGTGCTTTTTATGGAGCATTTTTTTTTCATTTGGTTCGTATCGTATATTCAAATCGTCGAACTACTGACATGGACATCATCGTTTATCAACTTTTATTAGAGGGTTAGCAAAAAAAAAAAAAAAATAATTTTGCCTTTTGCCATTCCAATTTTGATTGAAGACGAATACGCTCTGGGATCCCCCGGACCCCGGACGAGTCTTTAGTAGTTAGGGTAGAAGGGAGGCCTCCCTCATCTGCATTGCGCACATTTTCTGCTTTTTTCTGCTGCTATGTAGGTAGTAAGTTAAAATCATACCAACGAATTTACAAAAAAAATTATTAAGTACACATCTGATCCGGAGGAGACAACTCGTGTGTTCGCTTTTCGCTAGTTTCGACTTCGTTCCGCGAGTAGTTTTCTGATTTGCTGCCCTTGTGTCGTAATTAAGTCATTGCTTATTGTAAATTTAAATTGTTGTACCTACTTCCTACCTTATACAAGAAAGAAACGCGCCCCTAAATCAAAAGATCAATCTCGTACCGAATCCAAAATATAAATTTGCGACTGAAAATTCCGTCATACAAAAAAAAAGGAAATTCAATGTGCAAATTATATAATCGCATAAGTCTTGTTGAGGTAAAGAGCTACATAGAAACATTATTTTTATTTCGAAAAAAAAAAAAAAAAAAAAATAGAATAACTAAAAATTCTTAGCTTATATTGTGTCGTGTTGGGTGACGTAGTTTAAAAATGTAATCTAAATCGATTTATGAATGAAAGATGCATACCTAGCTAAGTACCTACAAACATTCTACTCAAACACTAGTGCCCCAGTCGAGGTTGTTCTATTGGGGTGTCGAGAAAAAGCCTGCCTCCTCCTCTCATAAAAGTTTGAGTTTCCTTCCTTCTTTCTTTCGTTTTTTTTTTTTTTAATGTATTTTGCTTCAGCAGCAAAAACACATTTCAACGTGATATTCTTCAGTCTTGTTGTTCTTCTTCAAGTATCGTAGTTCTTACCTTTTCCTGAATTTATAATGTATTTTATTTTTAAATTCTTATAACAAGTGCATTTAATCAATTTTGCTAATCTAAAACTCTCCTCACCGTCGTTCGTTGGGTTCTCTTAATAAACAAATAACAGAAAAGCAACACATTTTTCTGTTTTGTTAGCAGTTATTATTATATCTTATTTTTTGTTTTATTGAAAATGTTTATTTCTTGTTTAATTTTCATTTTATGTGTGTCATTACGTAATTACTGTTGGCATTTTATTCATTTGTTTCATTTTTTTTTTATTTTATAAATTTCGTTTTTCTTTACCCTTATCGCGTTATTTTATTATTATTGTGTTACGTTGGAAAGGAAGTAATACTTTGAAACTTGTGTCACCCCATCTCGGCATCATCATAATAATATTCAATTAAATCAAAGTGAAAAGGCTGTTATGAGCGTTATGAGCACAGAGATGGGTATTGAGTGTGCATATAGAATGTGTTACTTCTGTGCTGTTCTATATATTCGTAAATCTGTCGAAATATGAATTCTTATGACAATTGTATTTATACCTAAAGTGAATCTATATTAGAACATCCTGAAACATAATTAATATTAACTGTGTCTACTGACGTTTTTTTTAGAAATTGGTAAAAAGGTTGATTTTTCAAAAATCAGTTTGAAATTGGAATTGCGTAAAGTCTTGATTGATTGAAAATAATTCTTTTAATATGATTCATTTACATAATTATGTATATTAATAAATAAAAATATGATAATATTGTGTAGGTAGCGCAGTAAATTCTGAAGCAAAATATAGTACACTATAGTGTGTGAATTGAGAAGTCGCATTGATTTTGTAGTTCCAAGCTAGAAGCTTTAATAAGCATTTGGAACAATGACAGCACTGTGATCCATACTGTAATCATAGTCTTAAATTTAGTACAGAAAATTGTTAGATCCAACAGTATTGTCGCAACTATCAATACTCGGATCGGAAACAAAAATCTTAAAACGGTTGTCAGATACCTTACAATCTTATTGTTGTTGTCTCATGATGACATTTATGGGAAAGTTTAGGAGAAATAACTTTTTGGGAAAAGGAAATGCTTTGCAGTCCCTTAGTAGTCTGAACTTACCAATAGTAAGCCAGGATGGTATAGTCTAAGACATTTGGGACAGTTTTTTTTACTGCGATATCCGACAATAGTGTAATATCTGAATTTTTTTTTTATATTGATTCTCGATCGGTTTTATCGACTTTATGCCGTTAGCGTTCAGCTTCAAGACGTGCATTTTTGCTTTTCTGGTGCTGCAGCAACTCTTGAAATAGAAATTATCTCTAGCTAGTTTCAACTCGAGTGCCGCGCTGTTTAGATTATTCAGCAGCGTTCACAGTAAAGATTCTGATTCGTCCAGGAGGGGCGATATTTTCCCCCGTTTCGGCAACACAAAATATATTTAGAACCAACGGAAGCACCTTAGATTCCATGTTTAAGCTTTTTTTTAAAGCTAGAAACCTATCTATTAATTTACTTTTTAATTTTCGTTGGTGGATAACGAGATTGGCTAAATTATTTTGAAATAAGCTAAAGTAAAATGACAATCGGCACAGAAGAACCATCACCAGAATCGCCCAATTCACGACACTTTGAATGAAAGTTAATGGAAAGAAGAATGTTAAATAAAGGGTCTTGCTACGTTTAAACGAGTTATTTGCAGTTGAGTGAGGTCACTTGTATTTATAATTTTAAGAGTATCGAATTATTTTTTTATTTGAAAAAAATTATTTTGGAAAATAAAGCACATTCGGAAAAAAATTCCATACCGTTCAAAAAGTATACACACATATTAAGATAATATCTGCGATGATTCAAAACATTTCTTTGCGTTTTATTTTTTTTTTTTGGCTCAAACTGA
This sequence comes from Syrphus vitripennis, assembly GCA_958431115.1. Lineage (NCBI taxonomy): Eukaryota > Metazoa > Arthropoda > Insecta > Diptera > Syrphidae > Syrphus > Syrphus vitripennis. The sequence goes on from OY288110.1 coordinate 86,752,019, forward strand.
TTTTTCGCCCTATTTCAAATCAAATACTTTGTTATCAAAGAGCTTGCAAGTTAAGCACTTATCGGTGTGTAAATTTCAAATTCAAAATTATTTAAATTAACTTAAAAGGTTGTATGTTCTTTCTCCATCCTTTTCATGTCAGTTTAGGTGAAGCTTCTCTTCAATTTTCTTCTAGAGCATTGGCTTTTAAAAGTTCAAAACTTATCTTTAGAATAAAAAAAAACTGAAATTTTAGAATCAACTTTCTTTAGAGCTTGACAAGAGATGAGAAGAGACTTTTGCCTTAACCTTAACTAACTTATGTAAATGGTCTAATAAATTATAAAATAAAAATAGCTGTCAATGAAAATGTTGATATATGAAATACTGTTAGACCGGGTTTAACCCTGATGGTTTTGCACTGAATTTATTGACCTTAGTAACACAAATCTATTATTAGACTCTTAAGTTACAATTGTTTTCTTCATTTTCAGAACCAAATAACTTCTGTTTTAAACAAAGCTTTAAAGAATAAAAACAAAAATTTGAAAGTTTGTGTGTTCAAAAACGTCCCCATGACGGGCATGTAAATAAGCCGTGATAAGGCCAATATTATTATACTGCGATCAAGTTAAGCACTTCTTGTTGGCTCATTATCTCACACAAAATTAACTTTTAATAATTGAAGTCTACATTAATATCTTGCAACCCGCTTCTTTCATTATACTCGTGTTAAAGAATTTTGTTTTGCTCTTAGTTAGTTTTGCGTTAAGACCGATTTTAAATTTAGAATGATATGTCTAAAATATTAACATTTATATTGTTTTTAAGTTGCATAACTACTTTACAAAAAAATATTAAAACACTAGTATTTTTTGAAAAAAAAAACAACAAAGAAACACGAAAAAAACAAACATCAAAGCCCACTTTGATTATACAAAAAAAATTATAATTGCAAAATAAAATGCCATAGCAACCTGTGTGTTTTTTTTTGTTGTATGTACTTGAATAGTTGAATAAGTTTATAATTTTTTTTTTCATTTATTCTTTTTGTAGACTTTGGGTGAGACTGTTGAATAAATCCAAATAAAACAACAAAAACAACCAAACACATCGTTCAACCAAGAATTTAAAGGGAATCCGCTGCAATCTTGACAAAACAAACAAAAAAATATTCAAAAACAACATCTTTATTGAGAAAAGAAAGAAGAAGAAGGAGTAGTAGTTACACCAAGCAACAAAGAATTCAAACGTGATCACTTAATCTAATAAAATAATACAAAAACCAAAAACCATAACGAATAACTACAATAATCGGTAACAACAATAATATTATATTTTATCTCCATAAATATAAACTAATATTTAAATAAAAAGAAAGAATTAACTAAAAAGCAAAAGATACAAAAAAAAAAATCTCATTTCAAACTAAACAAAAAGTTTTTATTCAAAACAAAAACTTGTGTTCGTTTTATCAACATAAAACCAGTATAATTGAATTTATTTTATTTATTTTATCTTAGTGTTAATATATTTCTCTTTTATTGTTTTTTTTTTATCCTTACATAATTGTGTAAATTTGAGTTTCTTGTTCTTTTTTTTAATACATATTTTTGTCGTGTGTTTGAAACTCTTGACAAAAAATATAAATCTGCCATTTTTTGCGGTCTATTCAAGTTTTATGAGATTCTTAACAAAAAAATATATAAGTAAATTTCCCTCCACATGAGTGTCTAAGTGTTGATATTAAATAAACAAATTAAAAAAAAAAACAGTGATAATTGCGATAAATCGAATTCTAAGACAAATCCTAATCTAAGGCTGTTCCTCTGTGTACGAAGAAAAGCCACTTGTACGGGAAAAATCATCTTTTTAAAATAAATAATAATAATAACAAACTTTACGATTTAATTATTATTTGAATATTTCCGTAAAGTTGTATTCAACTTATGGCATCAACCGACGAAATTTCCAACGGTATTTTTGGTACATTTGACAATAACAAGATAATAGAAACGGAAACTGCTGTTCAACTATTGGACGAGGCTGTTGATAACTTGACTCTTCAAACGGCAACGGCCATGTTTAGTGAGGTGTTTGAAAGCAATAGCAAGGGGGACGAATTGGAGTCGTCCCCATTGGAAGATGCTTGTGCGTTCCCGTGCGATGGAATGGAAAAAAATTGCAAGATTTGCTCGTAAGTTTTTTTTTCTTTTTTTGCGATTAAAAATTCAACTTATTAACATCATATTTTTTTAAAGGCAACGTTTGGTTTCGCCGAGAGTCCTGTCATGTCTTCATGTGTTTTGTGAAGGATGTTTGGCCAAGATTTTGTCGGACGAGAACGGTTCAGCTGATCCACCGCTGAAGAGTTCTATTGAGTGTCCAACTTGCAAGCAAGTTACTCCGGTAAGTTTTTGCTTCTAAATACAAACAAAGTTACATCTTAACAAAACGTTTTGTTTTTATCAGGTTGGTCCTAAAGGAGTGGAGTCTCTGACATGTGATTACATTCTGACCAACATTTTGGATCTGTCCTCCATCGAGTCAGAGATGTTGTCTTGCACCTCGTGCAAGAGCAAGGAGAAGGCCATTTCTCGTTGTAATGATTGCGCAAACTTCCTGTGCGGTGGCTGTGACAACGCCCACAAATATATGCGTTGTTTTGAGAATCACGAAGTAGTCAAGTTGGAGGACTTGCAAAAGACCACCGAAAAATTGACTATCCATAAGCCATTGTTTTGCAATGTCCACACCAGTGAGAATCTTAAATACTATTGTCACAACTGCCAAATTCCATTGTGCAATGAATGCTTGATTACCGAGCACAAGAGTTCTGAACATCATTACGAGATGATTGGTCATGCTGAAAAGGAAGTCCGTTTGCATATAGAAGAGCTGATGAAAGAGGCCAAATCCAAGGTTCAGTATTGCGATTCGGCGGCATCCAAGTTGTCTAGTGATCTTACTGAGTTGCAATCGCAGCATGACACTGCCAGGGATTTAATTGAGGAATCCTTTCAGAGTTTCAAGGCTGTACTTGAGAAGTGTCGCGATCAGTCACTCAAGGAATTAGGCAAGTTGCACTCTGAGCGTGAATTGAAAATCATGGACTTGCTACAGAACATTGAGAATACAATGGGAAAGATCGATGGAGTGTGCACATTTACAAAGCGTGTACTCGAACAAGCTAACGCTGCCGAGTTCCTCAGCATGAAGAAGCTAATTGCCAAACAATTTATCAATTTGATTAACAATACACCAAAGTGTGATGTCAATTATTCGCTTGAGTTCGACACTAAATTTGATAAATTCGAGCAGTTGGCCATAGATACGTTTGGCAAATTTCGCACTGAATCGACTCCACCTAGTCCAAAAGAGAGTACACCACCACCAACATTGCCTGGTATGCCGCCATCACTGATGACTCGTAATATTATGGCAAACAGCTCGCAAAATGCAATGGCTAGTTCGGTAACAGCTAGCAGTCCGATTTCTTTACCAACATCAATGCAATCGTCTTTCGATGGTGATTTATCAGTTCTTGGTAATGGTTTTATGATGCCAAGTGTCATGTCGCCTGATTCGCCACCACAGCATTCTATGGGCGGTGGAGGTCCTCTTTCTTCCAACGGCAATGTGGGCCCCCCACCAGTTGTTGGTGTAGGCAATGGTGGTCCACCACCACCTTCGATCAGTATGCTTGAATATAACTTGCAACGTTTGGCAAACTTGGCTGAAAATACCCCCGATGGATTGTCTGATGCTATGGTGGCTGCTGGGAATCCATCACAGGCACAGCAAAGCCAACCTATTACATTGGCTGACATACTTTCTGGGGATCAAAGGGCATTCAATAACCTTCAAGCACTTGCTAAACTTGGAATGAATGGCAACGGTAAGTTTTAGTTTTGTTTTGCAATTTGACATTGAAACATTTTCATTAGAATCGGTTGTTTTTTTTTTTTTTATTTTCATTTATTTTGTTCAATTTATAAAAATAAGATAGATAACTCAATAAAATTCTAGATTTAAATTATGTATAGTACAGACTGTCGCTTATTTTATTCAAGTTCAACTTTTTCTTAATGAAGCATATCATTAACGAGCATTAAACTACACAAATTTCCAATTTTAAAGTTATACAATGTTTTACATATTTCAAAATTTGTCTAAGGGCACATTTTAAAAGTTTTCCATAAACTTTTTGCCATGACCCATTACCATTGAAAATTATAGACTACTTACCTATCGATAACAGTTTAAAACACGCCCTGGTTGACAGAAATTATAGAGCTCTTTCAATATTCGATTAAATCGGCAATTATATTATTAAAATGTTACTCATTTGATAGCCGTAGTCGGCTTAATACAATTCGATCAGCAAAATTGTTTATATCTTCTTCATCTCTTGCAATATTGGTTGTCTTAAATTAATAGATAACTTAAATGGACATCAGTTTATTATACTAAAATAAGTTAAGTTAAAAACATTGAATTAATAATTCTGCATGAGTGACATCGTTGGAGATAATGTAAAAATGTACATTGTATGTAATTAAGACATTATTCCCCAGCGTCACAAACAATCGAACGTTTTTTAAGACATTACACATCAAAGTCCGGGTAAAAACACTGTGCTACAAAGAAGGTATTTATTTTAGTAACAACATTTAATTCGATTTAATATAAAAAAATTTAAAATAAAGCTTTGAACGGTCTTCAAAGTAAAAAGTGTAATGTTTGGATATAAACATAAAAGTTTATATTTTTAAAAAGTACGGACACTTCTATTCCAAACTGTAAATACTTAAAATTAGTCGAAAAATGGTTGAGTAAAAAACTGTTGAAGTCTGAAAACAGTTTTAAAGCACTTGACATTTTTAAGGGTCTATTAAATTTTTGATTACTCACTTGATTTACTCACTTCAAACGTAATTTATCATAGTAGCACAGTGTAATTGTATTTCGTAATTTTTCTGACGAATTTCTGGGATAGCTTTAATCGACGTTTCAGTACTGTAGTATTTCTTCATATTGCTTTTCAATCTGACACTGTATCATTTGCATTTCGTTACTCTTATAATAATTGTCCAATAATTTTTTAAATTTTGTAATGATAATGATATGATTTAAGCCGTTCGCTGATACAGAGCTTTAATATTTAAGTTTTACTTAAAATCTTATGATCTACTTTTTCCTTATCGTAAACTGTCACATAAGCTCTTATATTGAATTTAAACATTTGAGTTCCGTGTCAGCAAATGTTCCTTAGTGAAGAATTTAACTCAAAAAAATAATAAGAAATAGAAGAAAAAGATTTTTAAAAATTTCATCATCAATACTTCTTAGCTTTGAACAAAAACATAATGAAACATAATTAATTGTCTTAAACAAAATTAAATGTTAAAAATAAAATAATAGATAAAAATAACAATTAACATATTACATCTTTACATTTTGATTTTTTCTAAACTTGGGCCAAAGCCTCACATTAGTTGTAAATCTATAATTTTCACAAACTAATTAAAGTCCTTTTATTTGTCTTTTAAATTTTCTCCTTTGCTCAAACAACATAATTTTATTTTGGTAATGTTCTGTTTATTGAACTTTTCATAATAAAATAAAAAAAAAAAACATAAACACTGGTATTGTTGTTGGAGCTAATAGTAGATTTTCACACAGACATGACATCTAATCAGCTTTTACCGAGTGGACCCTCACCAGGCATTGATTGTTTATTGCCAGATTTCTGCTTACCACCAGCTACTTCGCCGAGTCTATCAACACTTGCTCCACTTTCTGATGACATGAGTATCACAAATTTCCATGCAGGCATCAATGTGACTGGTCGTAATAAGGCTACTCCCATGCAGATTCGTTCCAAATTCGGATCATTGGGAACAGCCAAAGGACAATTTAATTCACCCCATGGCTTTTGCTTGGGGGTGGATGAAGAAATTATCGTTGCCGATACAAACAATCATCGAATTGAAGTTTTTGAAAAGAATGGACAATTGAAGTTCCATTTTGGTGTACCTGGTAAAGATGAAGGCCAGTTATGGTATCCACGAAAAGTAGCTGTTATGCATACCAATGGAAAGTTTGTTGTTTGTGATCGTGGAAATGAACGATCTCGTATGCAGATATTCTCGAAGTGTGGACATTTTATGCGTAAAATTGCCATAAGGTGAGAATAATTCTATAAATCGATTGAGCTTAATCAACTTAATGCTTTTATTTTTTTTTTTTAATTTACGATTTCAGATACATTGACATTGTTGCTGGATTGGCTGTGACATCAAAGGGACATATTGTTGCTGTGGATAGTGTTTCACCAACTGTTTTTGTTATTTCCGAAGAGGGTGAATTGGTGCGCTGGTTTGATTGTAGTGATTATATGAGAGAACCTTCCGATATAGCAATAAGAGGTGAGATTGATTATATTTGTACTAACGTCACTGAGAATAATATTTAGAGTGCTTATTTAAAATAAGTGTAAGAAATTCATTTATTTAGCATTATCAAGTTCAGTTAAGTGCTTTTAAGTCAAATACATGGAATAAAAATATCCCATAGCAAATTTAAACAGTATATAGTTTCCTTGAGTTTATGCCCGGAACATTTTTATTCCATGAAAACAAGAGTTAAATTTTCATTTATTTATTTTTTGTAAATAATAAGGCAGCTAATGTTTAAGCTGTTTTAAACCATTGGTTCTCATATAAACTTATTAAACTCTTTGAGAAAGATTCAAGAACTATTTTTCGTTACAAACTTCATGATTATAATACACATACACAACAACATGGTTTGGAAAATTATGGAGTCTTGTCTCAGTTTGGTTTGAAATATTCGACAAACTTTTGACTTTTTATTGTATAGAACGAACTGCCAAACCTAATATATCGTGTAATTTGGCTCCTCCGAGTCATTTGGATTTTCAGAAATCAGATATACAAGAATCAAATCAATTCCAACTACTCGAAGAGATTTGGTTCGGTCGTCGTATAGGCCTTCAGTTAGAAATTTATATAAATATGTATTTCAATTTTTTTTTCAGACAACGATTTTTACGTTTGTGATTTCAAAGGACATTGTGTAGCTGTATTTAAGGAAGATGGAGTCTTCCAATATCGCATTGGAAATGAAAAAGTAACTTGTTTCCCTAATGGAATTGATATATCAAACGCAGGCGACATTCTTATTGGAGATTCTCATGGAAATCGATTCCACGTTGCTTGTTATTCACGAGATGGTATTTTACAATCAGAATTCGAGTGCCCACATGTGAAGGTAAGAAAATCATTTTTTTTTAAATTAAAATTATAATACAATGGATTCACTTGGTTAGGCGAAATTTCATAAAAAAAATTTATTCAGTGAAACAAAGTTCTAATATTAAATAATCGTAATTTTAGTTACATGTCTTTACAAATATTTTATAAGGTAATATTCAAAGATAGCCTTTTACCAATGAATAAGTATTGCAAACCGAGCCATGTTTATTTTTAAACAAACTACTATTTTATTTGTTTGACTGGATTTAATCAAGAAAACAATGATAACTTTTTTTTTCACCAGTTTTAATTTTTTATCTGCTCTCATAAAAATGCATGCAGAAGATGATTAGTTAATATTATTATGAATATATTAGTTTTTGAGAACCCAGAACTGGCGAACCGATATTTTTTTTTTCTGAATTTTAGATATGAACCCAATAAAATTTAAATGCATACAAAAAAATTATGGAAAAGCTTTGGTATGAAACAGATCTAATTATGTGTTTCTAAAATATACTTACATAACTAGACCGTTCGTTATTCTAGTTCTTTTTGGAGAATAAAGTTCCAAAGTATAAACACAGAATTATTTTGAAGCTAGATGGCGCCTCACGGGTGACGAACCTCACAAGTTGAGCCTTAAACTGAAACAGGAAAGTGGGAGAGTTTTAGTCAGATCATGTAAATCTTGGGTTAAAGAAGAAGGGGATGCATACATGTATATTTTATATGAATATTTCGAAGTTTTATCCTCAGTTAACTAAAAAAAATTGAATAGAATCTGATTGTCAATTATGTTTTTTTTTTTTAAGTGACTTATTTTAATGATTCTTTTTTTAATTTTCAGTCTTTGTTCAATTCATAATAAATCTTTTTTCTCACGAACATTTTGACCCCAATATTTATGAAAAACAAAAAAATCTCAAAGCTTTATTTTTTTTGCAATTAAAAGAAGTAAATATCATTTATTTATTTACATAAGAGAAATTTATGTAAATTCAATTTAAATTGTTTTTAAAATTAAAGCGTATTTTTTTAATTATATGTCCTTGAGAGCAGCTCACTTATGTCATTTGAAAGGCCGTGAATTGTACTTTATTTCATGTATGGCAGCTAAATTGGCGCATTTTATAAAAATTTGCGAGTAGCATATTCTTTGGGATCGATTGGAAGGTCTCTTCCACTTAGAAAGCAAAAACTAAAGAAACTAAACATAAAGCAATAGATTACAATATGGTCGCATCATAAGACTACCATTTCCGAATAAAAACATATTGACATTGAACACTCCAAAAAAATGAATCACCGACGGCATGTACTTATGACATACAGTTTGTTAGATATCTTTTAAATTTTTTTTTTCTACGCGGTCAGGTCTGGTTGTATGATGTATGATAACGATTTAAAAAAATAACATTTGAATATGTTTAACCAAGTGAATTGCACTGTATTCGTCTTTAAAATATAAAACCAATGCAAATGTCGGAATAATTATTTTATCTAGGTTTCTCGATGCTGTGGTCTAAAAATAACATCCGAAGGCTATGTTGTTACACTAGCCAAAAATAATCATCATGTTTTAGTGCTTAATACTCTTTATGTTCACTGATTGAAATCAAAAAGTCAATTAGCGAACTTAAACTTCAAGGCAAATCGTTAAGTTATCATATAAAAATTTACTAAAACAACAGCAAAATTAAAAATAAAAACGCTTTAAACAAAAAAATTACTACAAAAAAAACAACCTAACTTCAACATGCAAAACGTCGTGATCCCTGATAAAATAAAAAATAATAATAATAATAAAAAAAAAAAACAAAAAATAGAAAGAAAACAAATGAAAACAGTAACAAACGTATCAAGAAATGCAAAAAGAAACAAATATTTTTTTGATCTCCTTAATTTTTAAAAAAAAAACATTTACAATGAATGAACACAATAATATGGAAAAGCTAAGACAAATATCATTTTTTCTTTTTCTTAAAAAAAAAAAATAACTTTGAAGCTAACGAACTTGATATATTATTATACATTAGAAAAAACAACATACCATTTATAAAATGATAAATATTTTATTATATTCCTTTTCCGTTTTAATAAGGCTGGTAATCCAAGACATTATTTATGCGTTACTATTTTAATTATTTTAACTTTTTTTTTTAAATAATAATAATTAACCGTACGCATATTTTTTCAATACATTTATTTTTTTAGTCAGTTTCTGTGTATTTAATTTTTTTTATATTACAAAATGTACAAATGTTTTTTTTTACCTAAAAAATCATATAATAATTATAAAAAAAAAACAAAAAAAAAAACAATTTCTGTTAAAGAGCATTTCTGATAAAACAGGAAAAATTGAGAAACAAAGCAAAAAAAGCATACCTTCAAGTCATTTTTTTTTTCAATTATTTTTAACAGACAATTTAACAACTCTAGTTATATAATTAATTAAATATTTTATCCATTTTAATATTTAAGTATTTTTTTTGTTCATTGTTCACTAACATTTCTTTTTTGTTATTAACTTTAGTCATAATGTATTTTAATTGTACCAATTCCACGCGCTTTTATTGTTTAAGTTGTGTTTTGTCAAACAAAACTAATTTTAGTCGATATTTACTTTATTTTCCAATGTAAGCTTGAAAAAAAGCATACAAAAACAATGAGATATTATAGAAAAAAAAAAATACAAAACAATAGCGAAGGAAATTTATATATGAAATTCAATACTTTTCTCTCAAAAAATTGTGTATTTACAAACATATTTTTCTTTCTTAAATATTATAAAAAAGTATTTTTGTTTTTTTATAATTTTTTTAAAATAATTCTTTTACTTGTTGTTTTTTTTTTAATTTTATTTACTATTTATGCGTTAGAATCTTCATATTATATATGTATACAATTTATAATTGTTAACTGTTCCACCTTTTTTTATTATTATTATTAACGTATTTACAAATGAAAAATTGATATAAAAAAAATAAAACAAAACAAAAAAATAAATTTTTATTATTTTTTGTACTTAAATTTCAAAAAGTAATAAATAACCTAGTGATAGATTTTATTAATAAGAGTTTTTTTTTTGAAACTGTTGTATCGTTTTTATTCTTAGTTTTATTTTTTTTTTAGCTAAGTTCTTTTTAAACAGTAAATGGGCGTGTTAAAAGCAGACTGATTTTTTGAAAAAAATATAACAAAAACAAATATAAACAAAGGTATTGAAAGTGAATTGAATAAAAGTGTGAGAGTTAAGATAAGGTGGCCCAGATGACATTTATGTACTTAATTGTGATTTGTGCTTATAAGTTGATTAGAAATTAAAATTAATAATGTTTTACCACCAAAGAAAAAATTAGTAACAAAAAAAAGTTTCCTTTTAAATTGAAATGTATATATATGTCTGTTACGTGCAAAACATTGATGTATGTGTGGGCTACCTTTAATTAAGATAAATTGAGTATTTAAACAAAAGTAATTGTTTTAAACTTATTGATTTATTGATTAAAATAATGTACAGGGATTTTAATAAAAAAAATATTTTTTTTTCATTTCTATGAATATAATAATATGTATATGTATGTGAATTTGTTTTTTTTCTTTTCTAACGAGATAAATTTTCGTTAGTATTTTATTTTTTTTTTTGTTGAGGACTCGCCCTTTTTATTCTAAAAAAAAAAACAATTATAAAATAAACTGTAAAACACGCCCAATGATATAAAATTAGATTTATAAAATACCAAATTATGATTTCTCGTGTTGCTTAAAATGTTGTATTATTGCATTTAGAAATACAAAAAACTCACTTTTATGGCTAGATCATTTAGTTAAATTCAATGGAACGTATGCATATTTTGGCATTGTGACTCTAGTTAAAACTTGGCATCATCTCAAAAACACCAAGCCATTCAAATATTTCCAGCAATTTTTAATTCACTATTTCGGCATTTGCTCCTGTTTAAAAATTGGAAAAAGGCCTATACACTATCGAGCTATTCGCTCGAAAAAAAATCAATTCCTATCAAAATAAAATTGTTTTTGGAAAATAAATAAATAATAAAATGCCCTTATTTGACAAAAGGATCAATTGCTTAGTTCTTAAAATTAGACGGTTCTCAGTGGACTCTATTGAAAGTCATCCATAAAAACTTAAATATATGGTCAGTTGTTTTTGCACCAAATGTCAGTTGCATTATTACAAGAGGCTACCATAAAACGAAATAGTAATAGTAGTAGCTAATGTTGTCAACTTGTATCACATTGCAGTTGAACGGCACTCGCATATGGCCATTATCATACATATAATTTCCCGAATACTATAGTTTTGCTCTGTAAAAATAACAATATCGTTTTTTGAAAGCAACACAATTAATTAATTGCGAACCGTTATCACATGCCATCATATTGTTATTGGTTTCCTCATAATAGGAACGTTCTAAATACACTTAATGAAATAGCAATTCTTTTGCAAAGAAAGTTTAAGGTACATTTTTTTTTCTTATACTCAAAAATAATGAAAAGTAACATATTAGATAAAAATGAAAGAAATCATAATTATCAACATTTTCCAAATTGCGAGCAAACCAAACGAGAAACTATGCTTATTTACATATTAGTTAAGTTATTTCCGCCTTATAGAACTTTTGAAAATCATTTTTAATACTATTTTTTTTAATGTTTATTTTAAATTTTATTTTATTTATATTTAGTTAACTGTGTATTTCTTTTTATACACACTTATTTACATGTATGTATTTTAAAAGCAATCAAACAGGAAAAAAAGAAAAGAAACACATTTATATATCTGTAATAAGTACATTATATAAATCAAAATCTAATGAATTAATTATAAAATACATATATATAAATATATATACATATATAAATATATGTACATATGTATGTAAATATATATACATATATAAATATATATATACATATATATGCATACATGTATATATTTATATATACATATATTTATATATATATATTTATTTAAGGATATAATCCTATACTTTAAAAATATGAACGTCAATAAAACACAATATTAAAAACAAAAAAAAAAATGGAGTAGAAATTACAAAAAAAAAAACAGAAAATAAACTTATATAGGTATCTATTTAAAAAATGTTAAAGAAAAAACATTGCTAATATTACACACAGTATCTACAAAAATATGTATATTTCTCTTTAAATTGTACAAGTTTTTTTATTAACACTGTAATAATATTAAAACAACAAAAACAAATGAATTGCTTTACCTGTGGTGTATAAGTTCCTCAAATTCTTAAATATGTATCTTTTTTTTTACCTTTTTTATTTCTTGTAGTTTGTCATTTTTTTTAATGTTATATACAACTATATAATCCATATATATATTCAAAATGAAAATAAAACAATAAATTATTTTTTTTTTCAAACTTTTACACAAACAATGGATATTTTTTTTTATATTTTTTTCTTTAGTTTGTGGCATAGGGTTTTTATTTTCTTTAATTTTTTCTTTTTACATTAAAAAAACTATAGTATACAAGTTTTTATTGAGTGCTTTTTATGCCAAAAATAAAACTAATCGAAATAAAAGAATTTTACTATCCGCTGAACATAATATTATAAACATACCTGTTCATTTGATGTTTAAAAAATTTCTTTTTTGGTCATGCAAATAAAACAAAACAAAAAGGGTATGAAAACTAGTTTTGACAAAGAAAATTGTTTCTCAATAAGCATAATGGTCTAAGCCTTGAACGTTTCTGTTGATTCTTTGATATACTAAACCATTCAATAACTATTGCAACTTCTTTTGATCTTGTTACAGACATAAACTTTCATATTATGCTACATGCGACTGTCTTTCTTGGTTAATAGTCGAACAATTCAGCATTGTGAGGTTTCTATCTTTGCTTGCAATAGAAAAAAATATTAGCCGAAGAATTCTCATTTCTTTTTAATAATAAAAGTATTGGTACAATATGTATCCGGCGATGAAATAAATTTCAAACAAAAACTGTTAGAAATTGTACCGTTGCCATGACAAATACAAAATGAGTTAGGAATTGCTAATTGTTATTATTGACAACTAAATTTTATTTTAGAATTGAATCTATGCATTCCATCTAGACAAGGATAAATATGACCTATCCTTTTTTTTATTCACTTTTCGATTTGCGAAATTAGCTAGAATAAAATATTTACACAAAACAACTGCTGTTAATTTAAGATGGAAATCATCCTGTGTTGTAGAATAGTTTCTTGTTTTCAAAAATTATTATGGTTAACCATTCAAAAAAATATTAGAAAAAAGTTTGCCAAAAAAAAAAAACATTTAAGTGATTGGCCAAATTAGGCTAATCGCATAAATTAAAAAAAAAAAATAGCGGATAGAACACAGACTTACAGTTACTTGAATTTGTAGAAAATTTATTTCGTGGATAGAGACGTACATATCCTCCGAAGCAATCCTGAATAAATTTTCCAGAAAAGAAAATGACATCAAATGCCTTTGGAAAATTGGTCTCGGATCAAAAAACGAAATTCCGAGGGATACTTGTAAGGCACAGTACACTTATAGTGCCTTTTTTATAAACAAAAAAATAGTTATATCAGATTTTTTGTTCGCATTGACTACAACGGGGAATGAGAATTTTCGAAACTCAAACTAAAGGCAATTGTTTACTTATCAATTTAAGAAAATAACACTATTATTCCATAAACGCAAGAACAGAAATAACTATGTATGTATGTATTTATTTTCAAATAAGGCGGACAATATTTTGTATTGCCTTTTTGCAATTATTGAACATGCTAACTAGTTTTGTTGTTAGTATTTATAATCGTCATGAGTGGAAGAAGACGAAGAACTCCTATATTGATCAATATTACTTGAAGTTCTTTGTCCATATGTCAGACTTTTCATCTTAGTAGGTACTCTCTTTATAAATTAAATATGCTTATTATTATTCTGCTGATATAGAATCTAAATTTATTAGGGCTGATATCAAAGATGTCGCTAAACAGAGATAGTCGAGGTTTATAAACCGCTGCTTTGTGAACAGGAAAAACACCAAATTCTTGTCCTATTCTTGGATTAATAATTTAAACAGGATAAACACATAAACAGTACATTTATGTTTTGTTTTTAACAATAAAACGATTTAAATTTTGAAAAAAAAGCAAACAAATTATTCATCCTTTAAACACTTCTAAACATCAACATATCAAACAAAAAAGTCAATTTTATTTGCCAAATAGATGCCCATCTCTCGCCTTTAATAATATTGCCATTTCGTGTGCAAATTTTATGTATTCTCATTACTTTTTTTTGTTTAGTTTCTATTTATATGTTGACAAAAATATAAACTGAAAAAAAAACAACACTAATTTAACCAAAAAGGTATAAACAAATATAGAAAATATTTATTATCAAATAATTGAATAGTGCCATGAATTTTAATAATTAAAACAAAAACAACAAAAAAATTATAAATTATATAAAAATCAAACATGTAAACATAAATATGTGTAACTAATAAAATTAACATATAAACTAAACAAAAAATAAACCTAATACATACATGAAGCAATTAGAATGTTTATTTTTCTAGCAATTTAATGCAACATAAACATAATTAAAAACAAAAACGTATCTTAAGTAATTTTATTAATTGAAAAAAAATGTCAATATACATGAATATATACATATAATAAATATATATATTTCATGAATATATATACAATTTAAACAAACGAATTATTATTTATATTTAAAATAAAAAAGTGAATATTGAAATCATCCTCTTCCTATATTTTCTCAGTGTAAAACATTTGTAAACAAACATACTTACAACTTATATTATACATAATTATAATCTACATGAATGTATTAAAATTTTATTTTTTATCATTACAAAAAAAAAAAAATATACAAAATAAGAAAAAAAAAAACATTTTTATTATAATATGAACATTTTCTCTGGGTTGTTATATTATATTACATTATAGATAAAATATTTCTCTTAGTGAACTAGGATAATAAATTATACACATTAAAATGTAAAAAAATGTACGATACATTGGTAGACTCAAACAAAAAAAAAATAATAATAACAATACAAAGAAAGGTAAAATTGCAATTAAAAACAAAACAAAAATTAATTAATTAAAAAAGAAATAGATAAGATCTGACCAATATTATTCTAAAGCGAATAAAATATCCAAACATTGTGTAAAATTAAATTTTAAACACAAACATTTGTATGTATGTTTTTTGTATACACTAAACAAAACACATATATAAATGGATGGTAAGTAAAGATTTATTAACTATTCTAAAAAAAGCAATATTAAACATCTTTTATGTTTTAACAATTCAAACAACTGTATAAATTATATTCATGAATTTCAAAACAAATAAACAAAATAATATTTTTTAAATGCATATTATACATCATATAAAAATATATAAAAGATAAAATAAATATATACATAAAAATATGTACTATTCAATACCTATATAAATAGATATATTTTCTGTATATATTTATTAAAGAACGAAAAAAAAACAGAAAAAAAAACTCTTGAATACGAAATGTTTCATCTAACGGCTCTATATTATACTATTTTGTTTCTTTTACATAAATAAATCATGTACCATGTTAAAGATACTTTAACCAGGTTATATACTAGTATAAAATAATGTGGCAATTTTTTATAGTCATCATTTAAAAAAAATTAATTCAGACCACAATTGAAAACACGAAACAATTTTTTTTCGAAATGTAATTTACAAAAGGTTTTGTGTATAAAAATTGTAAGTTAAAATACTTAAGTATTTTTACAACAAAAAAAATATATATATATATATCTATATATATATAGATAATTAGAAACTATTCAATATTTGGGCAGTAGTTACTTAAGTGTTATCAGTGATGTTTACCGTTTTTGTGATTAAAAAAGTGTTTTTAATGTAAAAAAAAAATTAAAAAAATATAAAAAAAAATTAACGTAGCAAACAAAAAAATATATATATCTTTGGAAAGTATTCTTCCCCCCTGCTTTATTGTAATTCAATGAAAAAAAAAAACAAAACAAAAAAAAAAAACAATTTTATTAAATTTAACATTTACAATTAAATTGGTACTGCACAGAATACGAATTTGTATTAAATTGTTAAACTAAATACATCCTGTGAAACGGTTCAGAAATTTATTTTTGTTATTATGCATTTATTTATACTGAGTTATATATAAATAATATTTGCAAAGATTTTCAATTCAGAAAAAAAATTAAAGACTGTCTTCTTTAAGCTCTTAACTAAACTAAGGTATAAGAGATTTCCAACCCAACTTATTTGAATTCAAAGTACATTATAGTAACATTATCTGCATAATTAAATTACCTTCTGCTATAAAAACAAAATTTTAACAATAAGATTTTCTTAAATAAAAGTAATTTTTGATAATTGAATAAAACATTCTCATGAATGGAAAATTTTGATGGAATCGAATATCAGAATAGGGCTGTTAGCCATGATAGGCACTTTCATCAAAAAGGATTTTAAAGTGATGATTTTTTTTAGTCACTATCTTCAAATGTTGCTTATTTGTTGTTTTTAACAACCTGAACTTCCTTATTAAGAGTTGCGACAAGCAATTGATAGTTGATAAAAAATGAAATTGTATATTTAAGAATTAAAATTGATATTTTTATGAGGTTTTTAATAAATCCAATTTAAAAGTACCAAATTTCCATATTTCTCAAATATCAATTGATAGTTGCAGCTCGCAATAAAGGTCGGTGTTAGTTTATTTAAGATTATTGAATGAAAATTTTATAGTACATAGAGTAACCGTTCATTCCTAAAATGTAGAAAATCTAGAATTTAACGGCAAGATTTAGAATTTTTCAGCAACATTGGCAAATATTCGTGGGTTTTAAGTATGTTAAGTCCCTTTTTGGAGGTACTGATCCGCTGAGGTAACTATTTGTAGTTATTCAGTCGCCAGACAGGCGCCAATGTAAACAGTAAAATGTAAATTTTAAAGTGGAGGAATTATGAAAAAAAAATATTTCTAGCTTTTGCTGAAAAATTCTATGTCGAGAATTTCTCTATTTTGAGAATTTACAGTAACATACGTATGCATACATATGTGTCAAAATTGATTGAAGTGTTAATTTCGGTATAAAAGTACGTTTATACTCATATTCTTTTGCTTATGACTACTGTGAAGATAGTATAATTCCTATTTAAACCTGAGTTCAACAATACAATATTTTAGTTCACGACCAAAAAAAAAAAAACTGGCCATTAATATCTGAAGTGCATTATTGAACTAAGCATTTTTAAGAAAGAATAGAAAAGGTAAATTTATCTTGGGGAGCTCTACAAATATCATTAAAAAGTGATTTTGTAAACACTTTTATTGTCACACTAACTTTATTTGGTTATAATATCTCTTTTCTTCTATTTATTAAATATATATGCTGCTTACTAATTATTTTAAAAGATTAATTTATAATTAAGCTTTGATGCCTAGAAGATCTGTAATTGTTTAAAGAAATATAAATAATAATTGAAAGGGAAACACTGCAATTATGAAACATAACTTAAATAACTTATTTGAGAACCCGTCTTAAATTTATAAACAAAATTTTAATTGAGCGCCTAGAACTCTCTTGGTGAGCCGTAAAGCCAACACATTAGGGACCTTCTTTTTAAAAAAAAATGTGTCTAAAAGTTACACAAAAGAAAGAAAAAAGATTTTATAATTACCAAAATTATTCTAAAACCTAGTTCATTCAAGAAAATATACTAAATTTTTCTTTGCTTTTTTTTTAATTGAAAAAAATAAAACCAAATATTTAAGTTTAATATACCTAATGTTACGTTGGTGCAATGTACAAATAAATCTGAACTGTTTTTTTTTTTTAATAATAATTTATGATTACCAATTTAGCACAGAAATAATAAAAACAAAAATCATAAACTTAGGTTATTTATTAGTCTTTTGACTATTTACAAAAAAAAAAAAAAAAACAACTATAATACCTATCCCAGTTTAGATACATATTTGCAAATATTTCTATCTCATAAGACAAAACAAATTAATAACAAAATAAATCTTTTGAGAAGAAAACAAAAATAGTTATTTTGTATTTTTAAAGTATGACACAAACATACTTCCAATATTCTTACAAAATATATATACCTAGTGCTTTTCTAGCCTAATTGGCAGGCATGTCCTACCCATAGCACTAAAGCGGTTTGTTTTTTGTTGTGTTTTTAACCAAAAGAATTAAATCGCCAATTTCCACCCACTTAACGAAAACTAAAAATATATACATAATTATTATTAAAAATATATAAAGTATTTCACAACAACAAAAAAAATCTACTAATTATAAAAAATGCTGCCTCATATGAACAAATAAAACAAGTTAAAAAAATATGTCTAGACGAAGTTTGTCATTTGGAATATTTTATTATTTTAAATTGTAATAAAATAAAAAAACAAAAAATAATAAAACTTATTAAAAACAAAATAAAATAAATGAAAAAGACAAAAACCAATTTTAAACACCAAATTTTTACAAAAAGAAAACTAAAAAAAATACGCTATTTACAACTATAATTATTACACATCAATATTTTTTCGTATATACGTACATAATATCTACATGATTCCTTTCAAATATATTATTATCTATGTATACATCATACTATTTTTATACAATTAAATTTAAACTTTTTTCAAAGTAAACATTATTTATTTTTTGTTTGGCTTTTTATTTTTTATATATATGTATAGGTATGTATTTTTTTTTTGAATTGGTCCCGCCTGTGATAGTAATTCATTTCCTCCTTCGTTTATTTTTTTTAGTGAAATGTTGCGTTTCAATTTGTCAGGCTATTATGTTTTTTAATTTTTATAAACATTTGAGGCTCAAAATAAGATTTTGTCAATTTTTTAAAATTAAATATGTTAATGAAATACATATTTATTAAACATGTGTACGTACCTTTATGTGAGTTTGTGAGTAAAAAAAAGAACTAAAAAGACCTATTAGTAAAGTAAAAATATAAGAGAAAAAAATCAATATATGAATGAAAATTTGCAAAAATTAAAAAAAATTAATTATGTTTTTGTTTTCATATTCATTTCTATACCATTTACTGGAGTTTCAATAAAAAAACAATGAAAAAGCCAAAATATATAAAAAAAAAATAATTATATAAATACCTCCATACATATGTATAATTGCAGATTGAATGGATCATCGTTATAATTAATAGAAACAAATAAAAAGAAAATAAAAAACGATTTATTTTGCCGTTAAAGAAAAAAATCATCAAACCTAATTTTTCTTAAAATAAATGAGACAAAAACGCTTAGTTAAGTCTGTCTGCCTCTGCACCTACTATTATCTTCATTATTGCTCAGTAGCTTGTGATCAGAGCGTTGTTTCATTTATTCTATTTATTATGTATTAAGATATGATTTTATATATACACACATACACACACAAAAATATATACATTCATAATATATTTACATTTTTAAAACACACTACATTTTTATATTAATATTATGGTATTTGCTTACTTGTGTTTTCATATTTTTTGTATGGTTTTAATTTAATTTTAAACGCCCTCGAAGAGTTATTTTTTAACATTATATTGTTTTATCGTTGTGAGTCATTTCAAGAAATATAAATAAAAAAAAAAAATTAAAAAATATTTTACTTTGAACTATATAAATCAAATAAAATGATAATAATTTAAACTATTTTAATAAAAATATTTTGTTTTAATGCTCATTATAAACAGCACACTTTTTTTTAGTGATATACAATTAATTGATTTTTTTTTTGAGTTATTTTTATTTGAAAAAAATAATAAACTTTTGAAGTTATACACATTATACATTACTATATATTATTATACAAACATATAAAAATTAATATACATTAATATTTTGTATTTTAGAAGTACACAAATTATATTGATAATTTATTTGATTGAAATATATATTTTTGTAATAAAAAAAGAATTTTGTTTTATTTATTAATAATAATTTTTGTTTAGTTTTGTTGGTTTTTACAGAATTTTTTAGTTGATTCATTTTTTGCTTACTAAAAAATTGGTCGGTAGGTATTTATTATGTTGATGGCTGAAGAAAGGGAATTCGTTAAATATTTTATTTTTATTTAAAAAAATTGACGACTTTTGTTTAGTACTTAATTTTTAAATAAAATATCACCCATAATTAAATCATGATCTCCTTAAATTGCAGTTTAGTCAAACATGAAAGCAAACGACAAATCTACTAACACAAGTTTTTTGAAACTTGATCTAAAAAGATACGATGTTATAAATTCGACTATCGTATTGCACATAAATACTATAATCCTAAAATGGAGCTTATAATTTTCTTATAGCATGACATTTGAGATATTCTTAGGTGGGCAAAAGATTAGTTTAGTTCAGACGACAAAGAACTGCAAGGCAAATACAATTTTCTAGCCTCTGATTGGCCAACTCTCAAAAAATTACCAGTAGTTGATTTTTATTGAAAAGTAAGTCAATACAAATCTACCTTGATTGCATTGGACTTTAATTGAAAACTGGCGAAAGTGGCTGGCAAAATTTTTCTGAACGTATTATATTCCTTCTGAGTGCCCATGGTATGAAGGTGTTAAGCTTCCAGCTGATTTATGAGATAAGTAAAAATTTATTTGAAAGACAATATTGGGGCCTATCGGTAATTTTGTTCCCCTCGGAACGAATATCAAATAACAAAATATTTTGTTTGTAACTTTATGTTTATTTTTTTTTATACTCTAAAATCATTTTAAAACAACTTTTATAGTTTTATATTTATTTTAATTTATTATTTATTTTACTATTTAGCCTGAAAACAAGCTTTGAAACAATTTTTATGAATGAAATTCAACAATCGTTTTTTTTTTGTTTCAACTTTGTTTTAATTTTATAAACTTATGCAAAATTTGCAAGTAGAAAATTATATAAAAGAAATCAAAGTTAACTATCATAATATGTATGTTCTGCTTAGTCAAATGAATGATTAGATCAGTCGCCTTTTTAAATGGGCACCATTTTTTTTGCTGAGTTTATTCATATTTTAGTTTATATTTGTAAAGCCAGAAAATAATTAACTCTTTTTCTCTCTATCTCTCTCTGCAAACTCTAGTTGTGGCAATTTTTGCAGTTATTTTCAAATTGAAAAAAAAAAAAATAAAAACAAAAACAGAATAGGTGCTTTCATTGTTTTAAATACAAAAAAAAGAATTATTCCATCCACTTAAAAAATAAAATCCTAATATTTTACGAAAACCTTTAGTGAACAATAATAATATAAATTTATTAATAAACAAAAAATAATAAAATAAAAGTTAAGGGAATGTAGTAGATGTGAAAAAAAAACAAAAATGTTTTTTTTTTTGTAATGTAGAATAAAATTAAAAACATAAAAAAACCTAAATTTTAAAATTTTCAAAATGTAACAATTTCTTCTTGTATGATAGAATCTAAGAACTTATGTGTTATAAACAAACAAACAAAAATTAATTGAAATAACTTATCTTATGTGCTATTGCACAAAATTTATTTTAAAGATTTATTAGAAAAAAACAAAACAATTGGAATACATAATATAACCAAAATTAATTATGTATATTACTAAAATTAATCATTATATACAAGTGCACATTTATTTGCAAATGTATTCATATTTAAATTTATTGACAAAAACATTTAAAGTTACAAAAGTATAGGTTTGTAAAAAACAATATAGAAATTGTAAAAAAAAAAATGAAAATACTGTAGAAAAACAAGTAGGATTATATATATATATATATATAAATTAAAAAGAAAAACAAAATATAAGCTCACTGTTTTATGTCTTCCTAGTATTCATTCTTAAATATGTCTCATTGGAACATAACCTTACTACAATGCAAAACTACCCAAAACGCATTCAAAGTTTCCATTTTTCCTCCCAAAATAACATAGAAATCATTTTAAAATTTTTATGTTAAATAATAAAAATAATTTACATACTTGAAATTTATATTTTCTTATAAATAATGTGGGCAATACTACTACTTAAAGTAAGCAAGAAACCCAAAACTTCCTATTAATAAAATTATAGTCGCTTACAAAACAAAAAAAGCATACAAAATAAAAATCATTTTAAATACATAATGTATCACACTGTTAATCTTGTATTACAACAAAAAGTAATGTTCTTTAAATAAGTTTTTGCGATTATCCAAACAAAAATCTGTGTATTTCTCAATACATCAAACCTATAGAAAGAAAAAATAAATCAAATAAATTTAAACAAACCGCTATAAACTTAAATGAAGAAAAAAAAAAATGTTTAAATTATAACACTGAAAAGAATTAAAAAAAAATAGAAAATCTCATTTACAACATAATTTTAAAGTGCGTGACTTATTTTATTAGTTAATTTTGAACCTTTTACAAAATCCCTATTTACATACAAAAAAGAAAATATATATATATACATATACATATATTTATCGTGTAAGTCCATTTTACTAAATTAAATTTTGAAAAGACAAAATTAAAAAAAAAAATAAACCAAAAAAATTACATATATATATATAAAGCTTATATATATATATATAAAACATTTATATTATAAACAAATAAATGTGTGTATATATACAAATTTATGTGTTATACAAAATCTGTTCAACTTTGGATGATTGTTTAGAATTATTAATTAAATTAAATCACAAGCTAAGGGGAGACAATACAAGTGCAAAAAAAAAAAAACAAAAACTACACCAACAAAAATTAATTAAAAAAATCATTTACTTTACATTTAAAACTTATAATAAAAAATGTTCTAAAAGTTTCAACTGAATTATCAAAATCTAACCCGTAGAAGTACAACTAAACGCAACACTTTGCAGTTCTTGGTGAGTTTAAAAAATAATTCAAATTTGCATTATATTTATCATTACAAATTTTTACAGATGTTTTTAATAATAATAACGTAGACAACATGAAATTAAGGACAAATTATAAGATACAACAAGATACTTATAAATTATAAGGTAAGTTACTTTTTTGTTTTTAAATTTTGGTTGTTTGAAATAATATTTAAAATTTTTCTTTGATTTTCAGATTAATCACCATTTATCCAAGCTTTTGGCACTGATTGCAAATAGATTAATTTGTTATTATACCTAGATTTTACTTCCATATTTTCATAAGGATGATTCTTATGATTAAAAAAAAAAACATCAAAATACAACAATTATACAAGAAATTAATTTTTATGAACACATTTTTATAAGTGTAGGCAATTTTGTTTAAACTTGTAACAATCAGGTAAAAAATAATTATAATGTTCAGTTTGCGTTTCTTTTAAATATTTATGTACCTATTACTTGATTAGAATTTTTGAATGTAATATTTATTTTAGTCCATGAACCAAATATACTACAGTTATATATATATAAAAAAAAACTTCAAAATATTGTATACTCAATGAAAATACATACTTCACTTTGAAATTCGTAGTTTGTGCACACAATGCATGTGTATGTATATAAAACAAAATATATATATAAATAATAATTATCTACATATAATATTAAAACAATGTATATAGACAAAAAAGTATTTTGGAGATGAACTTACAATTTTATCAAAAATAACAAAAAAAAAAAAAACAAATAATAAAAAGTTTGAAATTTCTTATTCATATTATGAAAAAGAAGAAAATGAGTAATAAACAAATTTAAATGCAAAAATATTAAACATTTGACGTGAATGCATGTATTGTATAATTTTGAGAGTGTATCTTTTTAGTGCATAAGCTAAACAAACTTATAACTTAAATATTACGAATTTCATAAGTAAATTTTTAGTGTTTAGACAAGAATAAAAAAAAAACAACAAACAACAACTAATTGAAAGCAATGGTCCTCTACCTAAATATATTGAATTAAATTTAATAGTTTATAGTGAATAAACAACAACAACAAAAAAAAAACAAAACAAAAAACTTCTATATATATGTATTTCATATTACTTAAATGAATTATTATACAACTATGACCTAGACTTCAATTAACTTTTTTTTAGCAACTGTATTAACTAACTTTATAAATATATACAAAGCATATATACATCTGTATATGTTTTTTGACATATATATACATATTATGTTTAATATAACAATGTACTATCATATTATTTTTTTAAATAACAAACAAAAAACAAAACAAAATAATTAATACAATACAAATCCCTGTTTCAACGAAAGCGCAATGAAAACTACAAACAACATATATACCTACTAATTAAATTATATACTGTATACATATATATATATATATATATATATAGCCATTAAATAAGTTTTAAAATGTTCAAGAAATAAATTTAAAAACAAAAAAGAATTCATAGAAGTTGAAGAAACAAAACAAAAAGCAAATAATAAATTACTAAAACTAGATTAAAAACAGAACTACACTTTTCAAAATTGGTAAAACAAAAAAAAAATGTTTGGTAAGCTTAAAAAGAAGCAAACTTAATTAACACATATTTATCTACATATATGTATATTAACAATTATATTATACACACTTAAATAAAATAAAATAAGAAACCAACAAATGATAAAGCTTTGAATTTTAGAACAGAGGTCACTTATTTTTTATATAAAAGTTTTTAAATTTAAATATTTTTGTTTTTTTTTTTAATTAAATCTTAGGTTTGCATAATTTTTTGTTTTATTTGAAACAAGATGACAATTTTTTACTTACATTTAATATTTATAAAGAAACATAAATAGCAAAATCTTAAATTGTTAATTTTATACCTTAACAAAAACCAAAAAAAAAATTAATTTTGGATAAACACACCTGTTTTAATTAAAACAACAAATAAAACAAAACCAATGGTGGTGAATGAAAATAAAAATGAAATGGGTACAGAGAATGTGTTGATGACAAAAGCAATAATATATACACATTTTTGTTTGAATTATTTTTAAATAAATATTAGTTATTTGATATGATTTATATAAAATAAGATTTACTTAAAATTGTTGTAAACATTTGTAAAAAAAAAGTTTTTGAAAAGAAAAAAAAAATAATAATAAAACAATACAATCATTGTACTTGAAGTTATATTTTTTTTTCTTAATTAAATGGTTGTGAAATATTTTAATTTTCTCTATATAATATGTAAAACTCGGTTAAAAATTTATAAATCCTTGTCATTTACATTTATATACAACAAAAACAAAGTGAATGTTTTTCTTTTTTTTTTTTTATTTGAATTTGTGTAACGTGTGTAACATGTTAAACAATTTTAAAGATAGATGTTTTTAATTTGGATGTGTGTGATTTTATGGAAACAAGAATATTATATAATGTCGCGTTATTTTAGTGTACCTACGTTTGTGGGTGTTTTGAGCTTTCAGTTAGAATGTAACTTTTGTCGTTAAACTTAAACAAATGAAAATATGAATAGAAAGGGTTCTTAAAAAAAAAAAAAAACTCACTCAAAAAGCAGTGATTCCTATTTTACTTTTAAAAGGTGTTAAAAAAATTCTACAAATCGTGTTGGTACTGACTTTTTTTTAAAATTTGTTTCATAAAAAAATGTATTTATTGTGAAATACAATACTTTGATATTTTTTTTATTTTTTTATAGAATTAAGTTGCAATTTTTTTTTAAATAAAAATAGTGAAAGAAAATTATTTTTCAATTTCAAATAAGAACACATGTTAGTGATGTTTTGATTTTGGATTTGAGTTTGCAAATCCCTTCAAAAATCATTTTGAGCTGGTTCAAATTTGTATCGATTCATTTTCTTATAACTTAGCTGTTGTTTCGAAACTTCTCTTAAAAGAAACACATTCGGAAAGAATGCAAATTATATTATCTTTCCTGTAGTGGCCCGTGAGGTAGTGTTTAGTGCGTAGGACTGATATGGGTTTGGTTCGATTCCCAGCCTCGTCCTCGACAAGTGGCCCATGAGATAGTTCAGAATAAAAAATTGCTTAAATGTTTTAAAAATGGTTAATGGATAAAATAAATTTAAATTAAATTAATATTTGAAATCTAGTTCACAAAGCTTTAAATTATAGCCACCTTAAAAGTAAGTAACAACACGTTTTGTTAGGAATTACTCTTAACACACATTAAAGCTTTTTAAAGAATATTTTTGAAAAAAAAAACGTAACACATCTTTAGAAATATATATATATAAATATGCATATGTAGGTACCTATGATTTTTGTAGGTATTAAAAAAAAAAAACAAAAAAAAAATTATAAAAAATATAAATATATTTAATATTTGCATTTATTGAATATTGAATATTTATGTATATTCATGCGTGTGCCCTCCTATATATTTTGCTCATATATTTGTATACCTTTAATATATATATATATATATATACATATATATAAAAATAAAACATTTCTAAACGTTGCCTATATATATATATTTAATCGTAGAACAAAAACAAAATTTGTAAATTAATTTGTTCATTATTTTTTTTTTGTGTTTTGATTTTTGATCAATGAATTGATAAGGGAATGAAATTAACCAAACATAAATAATATTTATATACAATCAGGTATAATTAAATCAAAATTTTCATATTATTTTTTTTTATTAAAAATAATAAAAAAAAAATTGAAACAAAAATTTTACAATATCGTGTTAATATAAGTTACATAATTCATCATTTTGTAAAAGTTATAAACTAAAAATTTATTATATATGTGTATATCGCTTCTGACAATAAGCTTTGCCACTTATTTTTTTAATTTGGTAATTTTAAATTGTAATAATTATTATTAAAATTTATGAATATTTTACGTTTTAATAAAAATGAAAAAAAAAACAGATATTATATGCAAAATAATTAAATATTTTTTTATTTTAAAGATTTTAGGCTGTATACAAAATGAACCAATAATATAAAAAAAAAGAAAATAACAACACAAGCAACTATCTTACCGCCACATATAGCGAATATTTGTTTATATACATATATAAATATATTTTTTAATTGAATGAAAAAAAAAATTACTTAAAGTATTAGATACTTTTTCCAATGCTGCAACCAAACTTGTTTCATTTTAAATAAATAATTAAAAAAAAATATTATATATATACAAATTATATGAAGCATTTTTTGGTGAGCAACAATTTAAACTGCGTTTAATATAAACAATTAACAAAAAAATATTTATTATGTCTTTAGTTTACAAATAACAGGATTAACGCGTTTTTAACATATCAATACTAATGTAGTAGTATTCTGAGTATTTTTAGCCCCTGATCAAAACTAAAAACATATATATAAAAAGAAAAAAAAATCCAAAAAAATTAGGTATTTTATTCTATATTTTTAAGAAAATTTTAATGCTTGACGTTTTCGAGGCATTAACAAAAAGTTTTAACTGAATAAGAAAACCAACTGATAAATAAAAGAAAATGTATTGATTATATATAATATACAATAAAAAAATTGCATATATATATACTTACATTAAAAAAGACATATGTATATTTACATGTACATGTATATTTAAGTATTGATCAATATTATATACATATAAAACTATACAAAAGACGTTCTTGAGCTGTTACATATAAATGTAGTTGTTTATTATATTGTATGTAAAAAAATACACAACACTTAAAAATTAACAAGATCCAAACTATATATTAACAAAAAAAAAAACACTTGCTAGAATTAATAAATTTAATAACAAGTAAAATTTATAATTGTCTTAATGAATAAAATTAAAAAAAAAAAACAAAAAAAAAAAATCGAAATAAAAATTTTACTGTGTCTTAGTCCATGTTGTAACGAATTTAATAAGAAAAAAATTGAAGACAAAAATTATTTATTTAAGTAAAAAATTTATTAGCCAACCATTTTTTTTAAATGCTTTTTATTTCCAAATTAACTAAAAAAAAAACAAGAAAACAAATATTTTACAAAAGAAACAACATCCTATGGTTTCCAGTCAAATAAATGAATTTACAGATAAACAAAATAAACACGTTAAGCAATTCAAAATAATTTATTTAAATTTTTATTTATAAGCTTCTATAATATTAATACCAGAATACCATAAAACAAGAGAAAACGAAAATTTATTAAAGATTTTGAATGAATGCATTTTAATTTTTCGTATTTTTATTTTTAATTATTGATTTAACATTTATTCGTTTATTTAGCTTAGAATTAATGTTGGTATAAAAAAAATGTAAAAGTAATGTATATTGTTCCATATGATGATAATAAAGAGGCATTAATCAAATAAATACAGTTTGTTTTATTTGTTTACATTATTATTCAATGAAACATTGTTTAGTAGTAGTTGGTATTTTTTTCGGTGCCCTTTTAATTTATAGAAGATATTGGACGTGATGAATGTCACATTAACTGGACTGGATAGCACAAACTTTCTTCTGTGTTAAAGTATCTTTGAGTTTACAACAACAATCAAATAAAAAGATGGAAGATTGTCAAGCGAAAATGACGAAGAGCATATATTCTTAATCCCCTAGTTAAGGGGGGAGGTGAAATATTTTCAGTTGAAACAACGAATAACATAAAAGCCTAGGTTTCTGTCTCAAAACAATAGCTAATGTACTGCAAATTTCCGTTGTTTTTACATAGTAAGTATTTAGCAAACAAAACAAATCACCACAATTAGAGCAAGTTCGAGCATTATATTTCGATTTTTCGGTTCCATATAGTTAAATTTATTTGCAGTAGACTTCCAAACAAAAAATACCCATAATGTAATAACCTAAGAACATTAACTCCAAAGTTTAAAAAAAATCACTCCTGTTTGACTAATATCGGGAGTACCTACCTACATATGATGTATGAATCGTGAAGGGTCAGCTTAAACCATACTAAACATAAACTTCGCTCAAAATCATCGGTGAATTATAGCCATACTTTAATTGGAAAAATTTTTCGTTTTGTACCTTTCTCATTAATTTTATTTTTCAAAAATTTAAACACACTAAAATTCGTATCAAAAATACAACATTTAAATGCAATATGATAATATAAACTGTTTCAATATATCATTGATAAAATAAGCTCTTTTCCAACAAACTAAGCTTTGTAAACACATTCTCCACCTATCCAAGTAGATAGGACACGTAGTTCATCATCTAACATCACAAAGTCAGCATCAGAATTAAAGTCGAGTGTACCTTTTGATATTTCAATGCCCAAACATTTAGCTGGATGCAGCGTTGCTGCTTCTAAGGCGTAGACAGGAGAGCATTCTGAAAAAAAAATACATATATTTATTAAAATGAATTGAATGTAAAATAATTTGGATAAATACCTGTAGATTTTTTAAAAATTCGTATACACTCATCTAGCGGTGCTATACTCCCACAAAGGGTATTTGTACCAGCAATAAATGCCTTGCCGTTGCAAACTTGCAAATCTAACTGGCCAATATGGTGTAATCCTTCTTCCAAACCGAGAGCAGAAATAGCATCGGTAACAAGAATCAAACCATCTGGATGAGTTCGATGGGCAATACGTAAAGCTGCCGGATGGGTATGTACTCCATCAGATATGATTCCAAAATACATTGTACGATCGGATGGAATATTTTTTGAAGCCAGTAGACCGACAAGACCAGGATCTCTGTGATGGAACTTAAAAAAAAATACAGAATAAAATGAAAAAAAAAAAAATATTTAGTTGTTAAAAATTTATATTAGTTTGAATATTCTTACTGGCAACATTGCATTGAAAAGATGTGTAATCAGGGTGGCCCCATTTTGTGCAGCTTTTTCTCCTTCAGAAAGACTTGCCATAGAATGACCGAGGGCAACAGTTATTCCCATGGACGTTAGCTTTTGTGTTACTTCTCCTGTTAAATCATTTTCTGGCGCCAAAGTTACTATTTTGACGTTGTCTAGAGTTCCATAAGTGGTAAGAAGGGTATCGAAATTCTGTTTGAATAAATTATATAAAATGTTTTAGAAAATACCAACTCATACTTACAAAATATAGTAAGGCATTGTTAATAAGTAAGAAGTAGGTTTTAAGGTTCTCCAAACTAATACTAAATCAACTAACATTCGTCACAAAGAAGAAACAACAATAACAATACATTAATATAATTGACAAGTTGTTGCTATTGTTTTTTCTTCGTCACGAAAGTTTGGTATCGGTTTTGAATAGGTTTGGGCAAGCATTAAAAAAAATGATTTAAAACAAATTTACACTTTATATTTAAATTTTGTAAAATAACGCAGTAGCACTTTTAAGTTATGCAAATTAGATTAAATGGCGAATGGTTTTTTTTACAGACTGAAAAAATAAGTGTCTTGAATACAAAAATATCTATTTATGTAAATAAGTTCATAATAAATATATGCTTAACACCAAGTTAATAGTTATAAAGATAAAATGCATAATCGATTGCTGATATATTTATTACCTAAGATTATACATAACAAATTTGAGTTATCTACCTTTTCTAATTTTTTTAAGCAAACTTCGGGATGTGCGCCTTTTTTCTGAGGATTAATGAATGGACCTTCAAGATGAACTCCTAAGACGCCAGCACCTTTGGAGATATGAGTTGGTATCTTGGGCAGAACTTTACGATAGATCTCATTGGGAGAACTAACTAAAGTAGGGCAAAATGAAGTAACTCCATTTGTTATCAGTCCTCTTGCAACTTTGATGACCCCTTGCTCCACAGTGTCGATGTCATATGAAAAATCAACACCATAGCCACCTGAATGTTTTGGTATGTGAAATGGGACTTTAAAAAAAATATTGACCATAAAACCGTTTCTTACCATTTATTTGTAAATCTATAAAGCCTGGGGCAATAATGGCATTGTCACAATCAATCGAATTTTCTGGTATTTTTTTCTCATCGAAGAACACTGGCTCTGGATTAATAATCTTTCCCTTTCGTACCAAAAGATCTTCTTTAATGATGGAATGGTCGCGGAGTAGGCGACAGTTGGTAAATTGGGTTGTTTCGAATGTGTCTTTCGTCATTATTTTAAACACGAATTTATGTATACATAAACCACTTGCAACGGAAGTAATTAAATTAATTACGAATTTTACATAAGTGTCGAGTGAAGGAATATTTTTTTATTAATTTACTATCATATCACATTCATATCAATTGAATTTATTTCTCTTTGGTTTTTTTGTTTCTGTGCAGATAAGAAAAAAAGTGACCTTCGCTATCGTTCACCAGAAACAAATTTGAAATTAGGGCAAAAGTGTCAAATTGACAGTTGGTAAATAAATAAACAGCTGTTTGGGGTTTACATAACAAGCTGTGTTCATAGAGCTGAAAATAAACATTCATGCATAATGGTCTGTGCATACTTTAGAGTTCCCAACAGAATAGTTTTTTCGTTTGCTTTTAACTTTAAAAGAAAAAGATGTGTATGTATTATTTCTGTGTTTCAGGAATAGTTTCTACGCTGAGTGGTTCAACTACATATTTCATGAAATTTTATTTGAAATCATGTAGCTTTGTATTGTTAATCGTTAATCGTTAATCATTAATCATTATGTTTGTAGAAAATTACTGCCAATCATAGCAACGTGTTGTTATTGTTGTTTCACACAACAACAAAGCTGTGTGGAACGTGCTGATGAGAGTACTATAGATTTCATGTACAATGCCCGGGGGTATAATTTCCTGTCAAATTTAACATGCTAAATGTTTACCTTCGTGGTCGTTTTTTTTATCACATTTCTCCGTGGTTTAGAAAAAAAGGACTACTAATACGTTTTAAATATGTACAGATGAAATGCGGCAATTTCGCAAATTACAGAAAAAGCATTTTTTTGATATAATACATCGTTTTTCGGTGTAATGTGAAAGCCCAAATTTTATAATGAAATGAAAATTTCATCAAAAATGTATTGCCGTGTGTTTTATTTAGATTAACTTTGAAACCGAAAAATGAATGACTTTATATTAAATTTTTTGTTCTTAAAAAAATATAAAAGCTAAAGTTTAAGCTACATGCGCTTTGAAAAATAGCTATAGGTATATATTCTCCATTTTTACTAAGTAAAAATTTACCAAGTAAAAAGAGCAAATAATTAGATTTTTCTTCCAATGCAATGTTTTGTAGATTACTTTTTCTGTTCACAATCAGATTTGCTAGAATCTGTTTTGAAAAATATAAGCTTTTTCAATTTTCTTAATGTAGGTAACGATAAGATCAAAATTAAAAATCATTAGAACGGACAATGAGGTTAGGTATTTTGTTAAACTACGAAAAAAACTTCACATTATAAATGAGGTAATTTCATCTCACAGCCCATTGTTTTTTTCTTTCTTTCTCATAAATAAATTTCAAATTTATGAGCCTGGGTCACAATTGAATCCAAATTTATGTTTGGATGAATGCATTCACCTAATTAATTATGAACAAATTACAACGTTTGGCCTAATGAAAACAGTCAGTTAAGCAAAAAATTATTTTTACATGCATACATTTTTCAAGAATTTTTGAAACTATTAATATTTACCTACTATACGTATAATATTAATATTAATATTAATATGTACTATAATATTAAAGTTGAAAATTTAAATTAAAATTTCAACTCTTAATTCTCTTAATCTCTTTTGAAACATCGATTTAAAATTAAAATTGTGCCAATTAAAAAAAAAATCGAATCAGCTGTTTTATTAGATTTGTATTAAATTTTCAAAAAATAATTTTTGAATTTTGTGTCAAAATTCCATTTTTTCATTTTGTAAAATAAAAACTATGAAGCTTTTTTCCAAAAAAAAATTCCAAAAAAACCCCAAAAATATCTATGCTACATAGATATGTATAATTAATTGATCAGAAGAAGAAATTCCAATAATACGATATGTATTAAGTTTAAATAATATACACCAAAGAAAAAACTATCGGACAGAATTTCGAGATCCCTTTTTTTTTGCTTCCCTATCATATTTTTACGAATATATAGGACTTTGCCCTAAGGAAACTATAGTCTCAAATAAAATCTACTATAGAAAAGTCTGCTATTTCTTTGGGTCGTTTAAGTTTTCGTATCATAGAAGTATCGTATTGGAGTTTTTTTTTTGCAAGTTTCAAAAAAATTGTGTTAAGAAACCAACAAAAAACCAAAAATACACTTCAATTCAACTACAACTAAAGTCAACATGGGATTTAGGTTTGTGAAGATAATCATCTGGACTTTTTGTTTACATAGGAATGTGAAAAAAGGGCATATAAATTGAATGTCTTTTTGTATTCAAATTTATATAATTTTAATGGAAAAGCTATTCAATGGAATGAAAAATTTATTTGGATTAGTTAAAAGTGTTCTCGATTTTAGTTCTTATTCCGGTACAATATAAACTATTGCAAACCCATATGCTATACAATACTTGATACCAACTTGTAAATTAAGTTCATGCAACACACCTAGAAAAAATATCATAAAAAAGACGAAACAACTTTTCCATTCGTAAAAAAAAACGATAGCACTTTAATCCTCTTGATGCATCAAAACCAATAACACATCCGAATGGAGAGTGAGATAGCAAAATAAGAATGGCCGGTCCTGTTTCCGGTTTATTCTAAACGTTGTCAATGTCATTTTACTGGCATTAGATTAGGCACAAATGTATGTATGTAGCATAGGAATGCTGTATGCACAGGTCGATTCTATATAGATGGAGCAGAAACAGGTGCCTTTATTAACCTACTATAGCCGTAACGCCACCGACCGGATCTTTTTCTACATTCACATCCTTTGCCTGGCCTCGCCTCGCCTGATCCGACACGTGACATCCATTAACGTACCTACACTACGTCCTTAAAATCGTTTTTTGCCACTCTCGCTTTTAAGCCATCATGCATATGCACATAGGCTTATACATACATAGGTGGATGTCCATTCAAGTGCACTCGTTTAAAAATTTCACTTAATGTTATTTTTTTTTTCTGCATAATATCAAAAGTACTTTAGATTTAGAATGTTGAACTCTCAGTTAATACAGGCACAGGGTGAACTAAAATCGGTACTAGTGTTACGTGAGATTGTAAGTGAACAAGAACAATGAAATGAAAAAAGAAAAACAAATAATTGTGATATAACCTGGCGGATATAGCCCCGGCTGAATAAAATAAAATGCCACAGTGTGAAGTACGATCCAACTCAAGTGATTTTGTTTTCTTCTAATTTTTAAAAAGTTAAATAATTTAAATTGTATATCTCACCCACTATGTAATTAAATTAAATGTCTAAAAATATGAACTGGTTTTTGAAATATCGGCCAACAAAGTGTTTTCACAATATTAACATTAAAAATTGTAATTGATTTCAATTCCAGTTCATCTGAGAGAAAATGTATGCAGTGTAGAAATATTCAGCTTAAAGTTAGTCCCTCCTTAGTTAATACACAGGCAGATAGAGGCCAAAAAAGGAGTCAGGTATTAGACTTTTTATGTAATTGATTTTATTAATTTGATCGTTTTTTTTTGTTGTCTAAACAAGATGTCTGAAAACAGAACGCGTTCTTTATGACGAGTGTTTTATGAAGTGCGCTTCATGAATCTAGTTAAATGACGCAAATTTTATAAGCTAAAATTTTCACTCATATTTTTTCTAACATATAACGGTTATCCAATACCCATAATATAGAAAACAAACTGAAATTACTTTTCAAATATTTTTAGTTTCATAATATGTACATTATGTGATATAAGAAATTTAACGGGTTTCTCAAAAATCTGAAGTTCGAATTTGGCACAGCAAAAGCTTTCGGATAAGTTTGTGATTTGTTGTGGTTTTTTATAATGTTTACCAGATAAAAAAAAACTGTCAATAATAGAAGACTATTAGGGCCCTTAAGAAAAACGTTTTACCTAGGTATTAGCTATTAGGTCACAATAACAAAATTATGAAATTGAGTCAATGTAAACTTTATTTTTTTAGTTGCCACAATCATTGTGACCATTTAATGTCTGTTCCACTAACTACTACTAGGCCGGTATTCTTCGAGCTCTGTTAAGTTTAAGAGTCTCTTAACTCTTCCACAAGTTAAAATCCACAAGGTCGCGCTTTATTTTTATTCATACTAAAGTGCCATTTATAGAGCTGCGATATGCGTCAGTGAATTGCGAATGGAGTACAATTTGACATTTTATGTATATTAGTTGCAGCTCTCTGCGAACCAGACAACGCAAAAGCAGGCAAACAACTTTTTCAGAGGTTAAATTCGTGCGAATTATTTGTTCACAGCTCTGTCGAATGTATCTTGGTTTTGGGAACTCCGATTTCACATTTGACAGGTTCGCAGGTTATAGCTTTGGTCACTTAGAATATTTTAAAATTTGTTTTTTTTTTTATATTTTAACTAAATATGTATGTATACACAATATTTAAGAATAAGTTGATATGTATTTACTTTAGAAATCCCTTAAACAGATATTTTTTGCATTTAACTCCAATTTTAAAACCTATCAATGTCATAAAAAAGGTCTGTTTCCTTTGCGAGCCGTCACTGATTAACATAGGTTAGTTTGGTTTGTATTCGAAATATTCGTTAGGTGTTATAGAATCATGTTTTTTATTTTAATTTGGCATAAATAAAATTAAATTAAAAAAAAGTGCGTATACGACTGAGTGCATCTCTGATTGACTTATTTATTTATCTGACTCATCAATGCAAGAACTCATACTAAAAATTCGAATTTTATTTCAAAAACACTTTTGATTTTGTTTTGCTGCTTTTAAGTTATTAAGGTAAAATGGGGAAACACTGTGAAAGGTTTACAAAACTATATTCTAAAAAGGAGAAGCTAGAAGGTTGATTCTTTTTTTTAAGATATTTAAAATATAATACAATACACAAATACATATTTCAAAATTCTAAAAGTTATGAGTGTTCAAATGGTGAAAAATAAAAAAAAAATTTTTTGATGAAATTAAAATTCTTAAAAAGATTATACAAAAAACATTGTTCTTACTTCAGGAAATTCGAGTGCGATTTTTTCCGTTTTTATCGATTTTCAAAAAACTTTTATTTTTGTGGTCAATTTTTGACACTTTGATTTTTATATTTTCTAGGTCTGGTTCTTAAAATCTCAAATTTACACATTTCAATCTTGTTTATTTGGTATCTATACAAGGAAGTCGTAGTCTTTTAAAGCATACAAACAATATATCATATCATGGAATATTAAGTTGCACTTGTAATTTTTGTAATAGCTTTATTTCCACCTTTAGACCAAAATCGTTTATCCTACTTTCAGACTAAGACTTTTATAGAACCAAAGAATGCTTGGGATTCTTACTATGTATTCCACACATTCCTAACCTGATACTGAATTTGAAATAGAAGACATTATAAAAGAATTCATATAAAAATGTTCCAGCAAAAAAAAAAAATATAACAAGTAGATATACTCGTACAAACATAAAACTCATTTATTTGCAAAATACAAATAACCTTATTCCCCGTGATATCAAAATCAAGGCTCTGACAGTTCCTACATCGCATCGCCTCAAGGCATTACCAACAATTTCTATTCCAATCTCTTGACTGTATATCCCCAGAGGCAAGGGGTAGCACTTAAAAGCATTATACACCCTACAATTGTATGCAAATAAAATAACAGATTTCTGGTCCAGGCGGGGACGACAACATTTTTTTTTTTTTTTTTTTTTTTTTGTTGCTCGTTATTTTGAGGACTAAGAAGAATATAGTGTATAAGTATCCTCCCGATTCACGAAAATGGAATGGCAGCAAGTTGATTAAATGCTTGTCTTGTATGGATGTTAGTCTCGTTATCGGTGCCCTTTGTGCTCTTCCTCATCTGTCCCATTTGCGATATAGGAAATAGAAGTGCTCCTGTAGTTCGGCGCCACACGTGTCCCGATCCTTAAAATGTTCAACTTTAAACTTCAACAAACGAACGAGTGTCGTAGTGGAGTCGTCGTCATCGTCATCGTATTTCGTATTGCATCCGGGTCCCTGTTCCTGCTTCGCCTTTTTGTTGTTATCCTTTTTTTTCCGGTCCTGTTGCTAGATTTTTTTTTGTTGCTGCTATATCTTCTTTAAGCTAGATATGGCTGGCTAGGCGATGAGACTGAAACCAAGAAAAAGAAGGATATACTAATATACATACATAGCTGCCAAAGGAAGCAGCCAAGAAGCGAAAGCTTATTTTTTGCTCCACATAACTCAGTCTTCTCTTATTGTTCATGACAGATGATCAGAAAAATAGAATTTAGGAGATGAGCATGGCATGCATGTGATGTGCTTGTATCTAGGTGACGCCCCGAGATCCAGGAGCTATTCCGAGTAGGTACTTTTCACATAAGTGGATATTTGGATTTTTGTCTTCTGTTTTCCTATTTTTTTTCTTTCTTGCTTTTTCACCAAAGAGGAATAATTCCAAATCACTTAATTTTCTGTCAGACAGACTACTTTGCCATTTTAAACAAATGGAAATGTTCATTTGAAGAACATTTTGTGAATATGTTTGTTTTTGAAGGAGCAACTATATAACACTATCCTTTGTATATCTAAGGGTTCTTCTCCATAGGAGACACCAAAAGTTGGCTCCAAAATGTGGAAAAGAGCTCACATCATTAACAAACAAGAAAAGCCCCCCAACAACAACAACAACAACAAAAAAGAAACTAAATAAGGTGAAAAGAAAATGATTACGCGAAAACATTTATCTCACATCACATTCAAGCACATATACGATATAAGATCTGGGAACATACATAACACACAGGAATCACGGGCCAAGGAAAAGGCAAAATGGCAAAATCCTAGAGATTTTCGTAGGCATCCAAGCATAAGGGAAGAAAAGTTTTCACTTTAATTGGGATTTAACTTTGCTCTTCGTGTTAATTCTAGGAAGATGGATTTATTTTGTTCTGTGTAAAATTTTAAATTCTATGTATGTAAGAGTTTTGAAGAGAAGCTCATTTTAGACTTAATTTAAAGTTGTTTTAAATATTTTTGTGGTTGTAGACGATACTCTCATGGATGAATGGGAGTATACTCGTTAGATATTCTCAGAATTATTTGTTAGGTGGAAAAAAAATCACTTTTGTTTAGAAGTTTAGTCTGGTTGAAAGTCTTTGAAACTTATATATATATTGTGGATATATACTTGAATGCGTAATTGAATTTATAGGAACACATTTTCGATTCAATACCCTCCCCACCCAAATACCACATGCAGGTAATGTCCGCTTTTGGTCAATTAGCGCTGGTGGCGCTTTGTCATAGGAGGAACCAACCTGAAGTTGGCTCCTAGCAGAACATATATAATAGGTCAATGGCTTCACTCTACCCTGAGGCTTGTCAAACACATATTCGTTTTTACATGTTCAAGTATCAGTTCTGTACTCTGAAGCTAAAGCCTTAAGGTCGCTGCATAATAAGTATTTTGTTCTGCTAGATTTGCAGCTATTGATAAGTATCAATGGTATGGAAAAATTTTAAACACCAAAATGTTGGGCACATATTTTTCCGTCATATCTTTTTTGTCAATGACTTTTTAAACTTTTAAAATGAATGTTTTTTTTTTAACTCACTCTAAAGCCGATGATAATTTTTTTTAACGATGAAATAAAAAAAAAAAAACAATATAAAACTAAAACAAGAAATAAATAGGTACATATGTAATAAGAAAAAAACTTTAATACAACGGCGTGTTAAAATTTCATATTACATCTCCAAAAATTTGGGTTTATGACCAAAACGGTTTTTTGGACCTTCAGTTATTAAAAAAAAAATTTGGACTATTTCAATCCGTTTCTATCCGTTTTGGATATACAACTTTTCAAAGATATAATGTATATGTATTCTAGAATACACATTGTGTTTAAATTCGAATTTGTTATTTTTTTAAATATTTAGGTATATTATATGTATTACAAGAGGTATTTTTTTCGAAATCAATTTAAAACTTCAAGCAAAAAGTTTATTTTAGAGAAACGAGTTATTGGGAAAATGTTAACAACTATTTGTTTGCTATCGGGAACTTTAATCAAAACTCCATTTTTTGCATTTTGAAAATTTTTAGGGGACACATGAAAAACAATTTTTGAAAAAAATCTTTAAGTTCCACCTTCAAACGAATAACTTACATATGTACGTGACCTCGACTTCTATTTCGTGTGTTTGATTTTTTTTTGTTTCTTTGACAATCGAACTAGTTATTAGCTTAGAATATTAACGCCCTTTAGCAATAATACATCATCAAAAACGAAATATTACAATCTGCAAGAATGTTGTCAAATTAATTAATAGCACAGCGAAAATGTTCCAACGAGTATAAGATATCATAGAACATTCCTTAAATCAAACAGGAAATAAGAAAAATTACTTGTTATATCATTGATAGCTTCGCTGAATGAAGATTTATGGCAGCCACATTTATATCCCAGAAAAAGAAACAAAAAAAAAAACTCCATTCGCATTCACATAGCTTCACACAAAATAGACATATACAGAAATCGGTTTCGGCATATACCCTAGTATACAATGGCATACACCTGACTTCGTACTTTGTTACATATTAAATTAATGTACGCTTATTTGTCTTGGCTAACAATTGTTTTGTATAGCTGCTAACTTTACTATTGCAGCTGTTATTCTATACCGCACCAGACAGCACTAACCACCATCCGAACACCACCGGTAGCCACATTTTTATTAGAGTTTAAGGCAAACCCAAACTAGAATGTTGGCTAAAACGGAACAACAAACCGGGGACTAACCGAACATAACGAGTGTCAGAATGGTGTTTTGACGTCATAGTAAATCTTGCACTGTGGCTAGGTATGTTTTGCTGCAGAAATGAGCATTTCAACAGTATTGCAGTAATTTATTAACACACCGGCCACACTGACGTTTATGCACATTTGAAAGGAGATGTTACTTTAACCTCTCGGCTCTCGGGTTCTTGGCTGCTTGGCTGCTTGGCCGTTTGGTTTTGGTCATCCTTGGGAAGGACCTGTCCCACCGTATATATACCTTTTCGTTTGTGAGATCTATGGAGGAGACCAGAGCACAAGGTCAATAAGAAACCGACAGAAGCAAGAAAGCAAACAGCAATATAAAACGTCAACATCGTTCAAACGAAGTGAACACTCAACATGCTGCGGAGTTATAATGATTATTACCGTTATTATAGTATAGAAAGTCCAGCGTATAGCCCACTCTGGCTGGGATTCGGCCTGATGGTGCCTACGTTTGAATGCACTCTGCTGGTTCGTTTCATAGCCAAAATGCATATGCGTGGTTCCAAAATATGTATTTGCATTTAATTCGGCTGCTAGCTGATGGGGAGTGAACAAAACGGTGGGGTGCTTGCAAAATATTACCTAGTTGTGTCTATTCGTTTGCAGTGCCAAACTAACGGTTTTTTGGGCCCAGGGTGAACTTCTTGCAAATCCCGTAGCCTTGAAGAGTCAAAAATTAGAGATTCTAATGGGGTTTTCCATTGGTGAAATAAATCAATTTATTTTTGATCTCGATCTGTCCAAATGTCAATTTTTTTTTGCATATCTATGGGAAAAAAATGTAATAATCCAACACAACTTACAAATTTCATTTTGCAGAAGTGGTTTTAAAATGATGACACAGACATAAAATAACACAACAAAAATGGTGTTTCGTTCTCCACGAAATAAATCCTCCGCTTAAAATTCATAAACAAGCAATCTTAAGATGGTCGCGGAGAAGAACTTACAGTCAGAAGTCTTTGAGGTTCTTCTAAGAGCCACTTGATGGCGTTTAGAAAAGAGTTCAAGTCTGTGATCTTTATTTCAGAAAGTTGGTTAAGGTCGTCAAAAAAATTCCATCACAGTGTGTTGGCTACCTCATTCAGACATACAGGCATACAGACCATAATATTATGTTAATGCGTACCTACGTCTGATTAGTATCTCGACTTCCATTCTTTACAAATCTAAAACAAAAGTGATTCACTGTGCACCCTAATCCACTTTTGATACCGCTACTTAATAGGGCCAGTATTAGATATTAGATCAATTCAAAATTATTGATATTTAGTTACAGACGCCCCTGTCTAT
Source organism: Syrphus vitripennis (assembly GCA_958431115.1). Taxonomy (NCBI): domain Eukaryota; kingdom Metazoa; phylum Arthropoda; class Insecta; order Diptera; family Syrphidae; genus Syrphus; species Syrphus vitripennis. The sequence continues at coordinate 86,793,441 of OY288110.1, forward strand.
TCCTGACCTGAGGCCGATTAGTATTATGTATGCTTTCTCATCCAAACTCCGCCACTGATACTCCAAGCTCTTTGTAAGCCATGCGGAATATCTACCATTAATAATTTACACTCGGTCATTTGGTTTGCAGAGCTGAATGGACAGACAGAAATATATATGTACAGTACATACATGTATGTGACCAGATGAGTAATTATTTTTGACATACATACCTATATAGTTACATTATATTCACATATGTATATAATATACATACATATATACATTTTAAACATAGCAACGTATAATGTATTGGCTACTCAACTCTGAAGAGTCCTTAAGGATTGAACGTGGCTGGGGCTCATATTAATTTCGGGTCAAGAAACAGAAGTACTCGTATCATTTGAAACTGCGTGCTTTTGGTTGTGAAGTATTGTAAATTGTGAGAAATTATTTAATGCCTCACCAAGCAAATGTGAATATTGATAAATTATAATGTAAACTTTAATTTTTAAACCAATATATCGTGGCAAGTCTTTTGACTCGTGATTAATAATGTTTCATTTTCAATTTGATTTCACTTTGTAGTTGAAGTTTAAACTAGAGGCTTTATTTAAAAAATATAATATTCATTTAGAATTTAAATGAGAACAAAAAATCGTAGTAAACAAATTTTGTTTTTGGAAATAGATTTTGAATATATACAATACCGTTATTCAAATTTTCAGAAATATCAGAAATAACGGCCTAGAAATAATTTTGATGCATTAAATATTTAATTATTGTCTCATCATGAATAATAGAAAATATATTTTTGGTAAAGCTTTTTAAAAAGTAAAATTAAAAATAACTGGTAATGGTGGCTTGGTTTAGTTAATTTTGTTTTATTTTTCGTTACTTAATAAAAAAACCAAAATCTGGTAGATAATCCTTTAAGTAATAAATTCACCAAAAAAATTCATCAAAATGGTAAGAGTCGTGGTTCTAGCTAAATAAAATATCAGCTATCCAATCAATAAAAAAAGAATTGAAGATTCAAACTTTATTCTCAGGTTCCCTATTTGTTTTTTTTTTTTTTTGTTTTTGTAAATATTCTGAAAACTAAGTATGTTAGTAAAAATAGTTTTTGCTAGAAAATGAAAGACAATACAATTTTACACAAAAAACGTTTTAATGTTGTTTTTAGTTCGAGCAATATTAAGGAAATCCCCTCACAATAAAGTCTATAGAATACTTTATTTATAGAAATCAATTAAAGAATCACCCTTATTACAGAACTCGGCGGATGAGCTAAAGTGACGGTTTCAATTATTTTCGAAACATTTGGTATGTATTACCAAATCCCACGAAAGAAAGTTGAAACCGCATTAAATTCGCACTCTGTACAATTTCAATGATCTATTATTCGCACCAATTTTGAGACGAATTAAACAAGTGGATTTTTAACTAAACAAAAATATACAATGGAAGGCGTAAGAATGTAAGTTAAAAGTTTATCATAGTGAATGCTTAGGTGTTTATTTAACGTTTTTTTTTTATAGAAAACTGACAACTAATAAGGGTCAATTTAGAGAAATGGTTGAATTGATGTAGACTCTACCGGACATAGCGAAAAACCTTACAAAAAAATCTCTCGAGGAAAACCAAAAGTTTTGGGAGAGAGTCCAAATTGATCTCAATGTCCACCATTTAAAGAGATTTCGGAATGGAAAAAAAGTAAAATAAAAAAAATGTATGAATTAGATGGCATGGAGGCTAAAAAATCCTTTACGGTTCAAAAACAGGTGACCATTGTCACCAGTGTGTTTAAATATTTTGATGTGTGTAGACATGACCACGCCAGGGATCTTACATTTTCTGTAAAAATATGCTTTTGCCTCATGTTTTTCCTTATCCGTCATTTGCAGGTTGATCCACTTTGGCACTAAATGTTCTTCCAAAATCCCAAATACCTCAGCGAAATCAACTGAAAAAGTATTCTGAGCCTGAGCCATGCAAATATTCAAATCAGAAACTGACAGCGTCGATGGGAAAGTTCAGAAATGATAAGGTAGTTTTAAGAATCGACAATGTAGTTCATTCGGCGAATTTCATAATTAAATTTTACAACAAAAGCGAAAGGGCAGTGGATCGATCTGATTCACATCGAGTAAAATTCTAAGAGTTCTGTAATCGACATGAATATTTAATAGTTTTTGACGAGCTCTTTTAGAAACTCAACAACTAAGAACAAACATTTTAATTTTTCTTTACTGATTTTTTTTTTCAAAAACTTCATGTTTTTTTTAATGCTCTTATTTCTACTAAGTCAAACCTTAAAAACTATACTAGAGCTTTGTGTTTTTGAGAAAAATCAAAATTATGAACTACTTTTTTTTTAGATGTTATTTTGTTCGATCATTAAAACTAGCATAATCTTGTGAAGATAATGCCCTAAAACTGGTATCGACGCAGAATTGCAGCTTCTGTAGCATATCTTAAGCTGTTTCTATTGTCTTTTGTAATGTAAAATTAGCCTTTCTATCACACAAATATCAAAAAACGACAAAGCCATTTTTGAGATAAATTGGAAAAAAAAGTTTAATTTTTTTCAATATTTCAAAAAACATTTTTTTAATACTTTTGTATTGAAAACTATTCATAGTTTTGAAAGGGAGAAGGATGACATCTGCCATTTTTTGGAAAAAAAACACTGTATCAAAACGTAACAAAAATTAATCTGCTGGGCTATTTTTGATAAAATTGTGATTTTCCAAAAAAACCATAGGAATTTTATGACTAACGTTATTTTTGCTTTAAATTAAAAATAAAAGAAAATATATGAGGGGTATACAACTTATTATTTATTAGCTTTTTGGACATATACATTATGTATGTATAATTGACAAATATTTTTGGGATTGTATATTAAAAGTGCGGTTTAGAACTCACCCCGAACGTTTCGTATCAAGTATCGCATCTAATCTAAAAAATATTTGTTTGGATTTTCCAAAAAAATATGCTATTCATAAAGTTTATAGAAAATCCAAACATTTATTTACGATGATGTAGTCAAATGGACTAAAAGCCAAAACTGACCCAATTCTTACGGCACAAACTCGTTTTTTAAACTTTTTCCAGGCTTGGCGTATTACCTGCTGAATTTCAGTTCATCACAATGAGAGGGAAAGACAGAGCGTGGAAGCATTCCACATTCGTGTAGTACGGCTAAAAAACGAATCCCTGTTCTTGACAGTACGACCGAAATTGGGTTCAAGAGTAAACTGATGAGCATTCCTGGAAGAGGGTGTATTACAGTTGAAAAGTCTAAGGGGAGGAATGCAACTGGCCGTAAAAGTAACGATAAAAGAATGAGAGACAGAAAACGTTACGCTAGTGTTCAAGTGACGTAAAAGTATCGATGATGTTCCTGTCTCCGATCATTTTGAAGGCTTGTCTTTGCGTATATTTTCCAAGAAGCTTAAGTAAGTTGGTGGAACACTAGCCCAGAGATGGGATTTATACTCAAGTTTTGGACGTATATAACTTTTATAGATAATAGCCAGATCAGAAGAAGAAAATAGACGAGAAAAAGACGAGACTTTTTGAAGTCTCTTCGCTGTCTCGTCAGAATTATATCATTTGCGACTCAACATTTTTTCAGTCACGTCCATTTTTTTTTACTCCATACATGTATACTTAGCCAATTGCATAAGCCATACATTTTTCCCCATTCTCCTTTCTTAAAAATCATATCCTTAAATTTTGGATTGGGATGCTGTTTTTGACTAGTTCAAAACCTCGTTCTCCTTAAAACCCATTCACTTAATTTAGCTCATGCTGCATATAAAGTTTTAACTTGCCATACTCTCTGCATTGAATTCCAAACTTTCCCTATCAAATTTCGATACTCCATTACAGTTTAATCAATTGCAAAATGAAAGACTTTGTTCCATACATTATGTAGGTACTGCATGATTATTATTATTATGAACTTTCCATCCTAAATAGATTTTCACAAAAAGCAAAATAATATGATTGCATTTGAACTTTACCGCCCGCTTCAATGAACAATTTTTGCTGCTACGAGTGTTATAATATAAAAGCTTTTGTTGCAACTCTTGCTCTCTTATAAACACTTTGTCTAATAATGCTAATCCCAATCAAGTGTAGACAAAAGAACAAAAATTCAATATCATGCCCTCTGGATCAGATCAACTGAATATGTTCACACTCTCTCCTACGATCTGGAAAACCACTTGTGTGAGCTTAATAGCATCAAAGGCAACCTCAGGCTGAAATAATGATGTTCCCAAAAAAGCATAGCATTTTGCGAAAATGCTATTGTATACGAACGAGTCGAGTATATAGTCATATCGTTTTGCTCTGCTCGCTTGCTCAAATTCGAATACAATGCTGAAGCAATTTTACCTATACACAACCTTTAAATTGAGTTGTGATAATGCCATAATAGCTCAACATGTACATATAAATTTTTCTTCCTTGCTCGTCCTCGTTCTTGTTTCTCTCCTCCTTAATGCTTCCAATATGTATAACTCAAGACCTATATAGGTAGACAAAACCAGATGAATGGATTCCTGTTCAGGTTGTGGGCAGTAGGTACTACAGCAGCAATTACATACATAACCTATCTATATATATTCGGCTGAAGAACATCATGACCTCGTCTTGCACGTTTCCACAATAAAACAATATATATTCTGTAAATTTACAAAATGTTTAAAAGACTTATTCAATAATCGGTTCTTCCAGGTTGGCCCCTTCTCGAAAACCCTGAACATCAGACTTGGATAAACTATGAAGTTCACAACAGTATACTTCCTACTGATTAGGGTTGACACTTTAAAGGATGAGTATTTTTTTTTGTATCGGTTTTAAAAATAGAAAAAAAGGGTAGATACAGGAGACTGACTGGCATAATTAATTTATTAGGAAGAAAAAATAATCCCCTTGTTTGCTTTTGTTTGGGATTTTAATAATAATAAAATTAATCTATGATGTATAAAGGTCAAAACATTTTGTGCAACTGTCAAAAAATGCTTCTTCTTAAAAAAGCAACTGTCAATTTTGTTGCGAACTAATATTCTAAATAGACCCGAACGAATTTTGAGTGATGATATTTTTTTTAATAATTTTATATTTTTGGATTTAACAAAAAAAGTATAAAAATTAGAAACGCTTAGTGAATAGTGAAAATATAAAATATGTACTGTCAAAACACGTCAAGATGAGCATTGAGCATTATCTAATGTGCAAGTAGTAGTTAGCAATAAATTGTTCGTCCACCGTTTTAGCCTTCACGTCAGAAATAATTATTATCTTGGACAATACATTGTGACATGTCAAAAGAAGATGCCTTTAAGAACCTTTTCGAAAGACAATCTTGTTGAAGAAATGCAGGCGAAAAAAAACCCTGGTTCAAATAAATGCAACGACATCTGTATTTAGTTGGCCTCGGAGATCGAACAATCCAAAATGACTTGTAGACGTTTCCTAGCTAGAACCCCTACAGTATAAATGCAAAAAAAAGTTTAATTCCATTTTAATGAAGTGTCATCACTGACTACACAAAGATGCACACACTTTAGCCAGGATAAAACAAAAAACAAAAAACGATAAGACGAAGAAATTTGGTAGTCATGTGTAAATACATATGCAAGTGTAGATATTTAATGTGCCTGCATTTCCTCTGCAAAGGACAAGATGTCGGGTGCAATATTCTATCTGATTTGGCCAATTGTTTTAGCTCTGCTTTTATATTTATACACACATACATATATGTATGTTTGTGAAATTTAGTATGAAACATTATTAAGAACCTTAAAAGGAAGGGATTTTTGTGTCATTTCATTCTCTTTCTCCTTTTATCTATACAAAATATATTTACTATACTATATTATGTATGAATGTATGTTTCTATTTACATAAATGATATTTATATTTAAAATATACAGTATTATGAAAGGTTAAGGGATTATGATTATGTAAAGTAAGAGTACAGAGCAGACAGAAATTTAAAAAAACCCAAAACCGTTTCATAAGGTTACCTTTGTTGCACAATATTTTTTTTTTTTCGAAGAATATTTGTATTAAATTAATGTGACGGAAATTGTGGACTTAAATAAACATAAGAATTTCATAGTTTTTAAAATATAATTCGGTTTTTAGAAAATATAAAATGAAAATGGATGTATTCAAGTTAATTCAGAGAGGATAGACTGGACACTTTATTTGAAATTTAAATTAAAAATAATGTTTCAAAATATACGCTTCGTTTTTTTGGTTTTTACTACTTTTATACATTTTACAAAACAACTACATCAAGTTGAAATTTACAACCACAACCTAATAAGTAATTGAAATACAATTTAAAATTTTGGGAAAATCTTTTCCGGGTGGAATTAGAGTCACAATTTTTCGTATTTTGCAGACATCCAATTTTAAAATTTCGGATCTAATATTTTAGACTCAGCTTAAATTATTTTAATTTTGAATAAGCAGTTAATTAAAAAAACATATTTGAATTAAAAAAAAAAAAACGAAAGAAATATTTTTTATTAAAATAAAATCTAGAAGGACCGTATATATTTCTTTAAGACATTGATCGTTCTTAAACATCAAAGCATGGATTTTAAAAGTTGTTTGATCTTTCCCTCTGTATTTTGATCCTTATCTTTATCAGTTTTTACTAAATCGTTCTATGCTTCGATAAGATTCTAAGAGTGATACAAGATGGCATCATAAACTTATTTTCGAGAAAAATTGAACTCATCTATAATAAAAATCGTTCGTCTTTGCCTCACTTGAGAACAGCTGAACCGATTTGGCTCATTTATATGTTGCGATAGGTGGCGCTTTAGTCAAGTTAGTAACAAATTCTATGTTTTTGGAGAAAATGGGGTGATGAACAGGTTTTCCTGCAATTTAATATCAAACCTTTTTTTTAGTATTTAAAGATTTCTGTTTTTATAATAAAATAATATTTATTTTAATTCCAATTTATCTTTTTATTTAAAATACAAAAAAAAAAATATTTTAATATTCGTTTGTATTTATTTTTATTTGAAAATTAGAAATAGAAATTATCAAAATAGTTAATAAAACTACATAAATGTATTTATGTGCAAAATTTTATTATATTCTAAAAATCAGTCAACGAGTTCTTGAAATTAAAAAAAAAATGAACGGAATTGTTATACAGTCTTTGTTATGTTTGGCTCGGGATGAGATTAAATTTTCCCAATATCAGAGTATCTTGAGCACTTTAAATCTACGGCCGCTTCAGTCCGGGGTGGGTTTTACCTCTGTCTCACCAAACTATACAAAAAAATATGTGCTCGCTAAAAAAGGAAAAAAAAGGTACAAGGAATTTAGTATGGATTCATTTGAATGAGCCTAAGCCCAAGGTGTTGTGAAGGCCTCACATTCCCCTCCCAACCATGCACATCCAAAAAAAAGTTATTGAATGGCCCAAATAAATGAACTCGAAACTGTCGTTTTAAGGTGTATACCCTACTTTACAAAATTTTATTCAAAATTCATTTTTGTCTTATCTATTTAAAGTTTAATTTAATTTAGATTTCATTTGATTTTAGATTAATATTTAAAAATATTTAAACAAATTTATATATACATATATATTATTTCTAGAAAAAAAAGAAACGAGAAGAAAGGCCAGAAAAGTAGTAATGCATAAGAATGTTTTAATTAAGAGAACTTGGTATACGGGAATGCGACAGCGATATGATCTCACAAGCATTATTGTATAAAAAAAAAAAACTCAAAACGCGAACTAAAATTTTATGTGGGCAAAAAAAAAAACTTCAAATTCCCTATAGCTAATAGGCCTATTACCTAAGAAAATCGTTTGCCTGCAAAGATTAAAAATAACGAAGAAAAAAAATGCCTGGAAGAATATACCTATGTACATATATCTACCTATGTATACTTGTTCCGTAACAATGTTTTTTTTTTTTTTTTTTTTAATATGATGGCAAAAAAATTTTCTTTCTTTTCGCTGTACACTATTGATTATTATAAGAGGAATTAATTGAAAATTGAAATAAAAATAAATTGAATCTGAATTTTGAAATTTTGAAAAATTGAAGGTAATTAATTGAGAAAATAAAGGTTTAGATTTGAATTTTGAAAGTATATAAAAAAAAAGGTTATCTTGAAGTTAATAAAAAAAAAAAAACGAGAAAAATAGGTTTAAATAAATCTGAATTTTGAGAATCTGAGAACAAAAAAATATCTTGAAGTTGCCTGTTATATCCGTTATTCTCATCTGCATTTAACTTGGGGTAAATCCAGTGAAGAAGGAAATGGTTCTGACGATGGTGGTGAATTTGGATGGATCTGTGTCCCGTTCCTAGAAGCGGAGCTATGGTGTCTCCTATTTAAAATATATAAGGCGCTTAGAAAATAAAACTAGAGATGCACTAAATATAATTTACATACCGCTTATACGTTTTAAATTCGTTTAAATCGGTTTTTTTTTTCTTTCAGAGGGAAAACGATTGATGGTTTTTTTTTTTATATACGGGCTTATTATCAATGCACAATATTTGCTCTTTTTTTTTTTTTAAATTTATACAAGAATCACAACGATTCACACTTCACAATACGAATTTTCAATTCAATATACAATTCAATTGTAACTTTTTGTTTTTTCTTTGTTTGTTTTATTTTTGAGAGCAAAGCATGATGTTGCCCTTTTTAATGTTCTTCACCAACTGTCCGTGTCCGTGCATGACAATGAATTATTTTTAATTTTGCCAAAAATGATCCCATCTCCCTCTTATCTAATAAGAATCGCGCGATTTAACCGTTGCTTTTATTTTGCTTTGTGCACTTGTTTCTAAATTCTTATGTACTCGTATGTACATTAGAAAAGAATGCATTGGGTACGGTAAAATATTAGTTTGCGGTATTTTTTTTTTTCAAGAACTCCAAAAAAAAAAGAAATTGGTTTGAGAAGCAAAAAAAAATAGTACTAACGATGTGCTTCGAAGTTAGTGGTGGAAAAAAATTTAATGTTATCGGAATAGCACATTACAAAACAGGATTTGCGTGCATATGCACTAACTTGTTAGTTCAAATGGAAAACGCAAAGGCTGGAGAATTAGGTTCTTATATCTTTGGTGTGATATACAGCTGTTTTGCCATTATCGTCTTCGAGTTCGTATAAGGTGTTGCCGACCTTTCGGATAACTTTACACTTTACGAATTTTGGTGCCAATTTCGCATTGAATTTTTTTGAAGCATCGCTTTGGGCAAAGTTACGCCGAAATACAGTCTGACCAGGATTGAATAAAGATTGAGTACTACGAGTATTATATCTTTTTGCGCTGTTTTCATAAGCTTTTTGGATGTTGGTATGCACATCTTCTCTTATAATCTGGAGTCGGTCGTTACGGTCTAGAATAATTTCACCAGAGTTTAAATTATTGAGATTTCTCAACAGTTTATAAGCAGAAGCGTGAGTCACCATTTCTTGGCCAAATAGCGTGAAGTAAGGTGAACACCGGAGTGATTGATGATATGAGCTACGAAGAGCGGACGCTATGAGAGGGAGGTGTTCATCCCAACGGGTTTGTTCGTTGCCTAAGTAGGATCGAATACCAGAAATTATCGAGCGGTTCACCCTTTCAGATGAATTACTTTGGGGAGAATATAACGCAGTATAAGTATGATGAATTCCATATCTCTTAAGAAAGTTGTTAAAAATATCACTTTTAAATTGAGACCCATTATCTGTCATAATATCTTCAGGGACACCAAAGATACTGAATACACTTTCTTCTAGATAATCAACGATTTTTTTTGAGGTCATACTTTTAATTGGTATAAAAAGAGGAAATTTTGAAAAATGGTCTAACGTTATAAAAATGGCAATATTTCCAGATTTTGACCTAGGAAAAGGTCCAATTATGTCCATAAACAATTTCTGGAATGGTCTTTCGGATTTTGGTTTGTCTCCCATTGGAGCACGCAAGACTTTATTCGGAGCCTTAGACTGTTTACATATCTCACAATTATTCACAAAATTTCGGACATCAATACTCATTTTCGGCCAATAAAAATGCCTTTTTAATTGCTCTAGCAATTTATGAATGCCTGGATGATTGTGAATTGGTGGACTATGAAATCGGTCCATTAAGTCATTTGTCATTTGGGAAGGTATCCATAACTTCCAAGGTGTAGATCCATTTTCAGAATCTTCTAAGGCTTCAGAACGACGGTATATATAGTTGCCATTAACTTTTTGATTCGGTAGCTTTGGTTGGTTTTCGAGGATATTTTGTCTTAGTTTTTGATATTCATCAGAGTTGAAATGTTCAGAGTCTAAATCGATACCAGTTTCAACAGAAACAATTGCAGAGATATCATTTTCATTTGCACGGGACAGTGTATCGGGAACAACATTTTCGGAACCACGTCGATGTTCAATCGAGAAATTATAACCTTGCAGCTTAAGTGACCATCTTGCTAAACGGCCAGATAAATCTTTTTGCTGCATTAGCCATTTAAGGCTAGCGTGGTCAGTAATGATTGTAAAACGGTGTCCTTCTACGTACTGACGAAATTTTTTTAAACTTAGCATTGCAGCTAAGCACTCAAGCTCAGTAACGCTATACTTTCTCTGAGCTGAATTGAGCTTGTGTGAAAAGTAAGCGATAGGTGCTTCAATACCATCTGAATTAGTTTGAACTAGGACGCCTCCTACACCGAACAGACTTGCATCGCAGTGTATTGCGAAGGGGCGAGAAAAATCGGGATTGCTGAGAATTGGAGCGGTAGAAAGCAGATTCTTAAGATCTTCGAAAGATTTTTGGGCTTCTTCAGTCCATTTAAAAGTTTTAGACTTTTTTAAAAGATCGGTCCCAAGTAACAATTTTAGTTCGTATTTAGCTCTGGCAGCGCTTATAAAGCTAAATTATTTGGCCATATTAACTTCAATTTGCTCTATAGCTTCAATAAAGCTGAAAAAGAACCTGTTTAGAGCTTTTTTTTCGAGTTTGGGAGCTAAAATAAGCATTATTCGGGCTCTAAATATGATGCTCAAATGTCTATATGTTCTACAAAATCACATTAATATTTTGATTAAGAGCACTTTTAGCTCTATTAAACGTTATCGAGAGATAGTTTTAAAGCTCTTCCCTTTGAAATGGTAACATGAAAATGATTTGCTTAAGTGTTAGTAAAATATAAATATAAGAGACAACAAAGAGAATTGCTTGCTTGTATATAATGATCTTTGAAATAATTTCTCAAACATAAATATTTACAAAGAAAAACTCAAAACTATATTAAGCAAAATATTTACGATAAACGATCGTAATACTTTAATTAATGAGTAAGACAATGCTTAGGAATGATTTTGTGTGCCACTTTATTTTTATCACAAACATAGATGTTGCACCTCGAAATTGTACAACGCGCCTTTAAAATATTAATTTTTTACTATTTAAATAAAAAAGAAAATGAAAAAAGTGTATACAAAGATTTCATAACTTCTCCCAAAACAGCCATTTTAAAAAGACCACAACAATATCTCTTTTAGAGCTTCTATAATGCAAATGTCTACAAAAAATTTTTTATAGAAATTTTATCAGCCATCTTTTATATATAGGGTGCCTCGGTTGAAAAAAAAATCAAAAATGATGTTTTACCTTTTTCATGCAAAAGGAACTGCGATTCTTTCAATGATTTCACGTTGGTTCCACAAAATTTTAAAATAATTCAAAAATGTGAAATAATTTTATAAATTTCACGTAAAAACTCATACAGGTAATCAGAAAATTGCACGTGAGATAACTTAAATTTCAAGTGTATTTACGAATTTCACGGCAAATTAATAAAATTCACGTAAAGTTCATAAAATTTAAGTGGAATTCATGAAATTCACCTGAAATTTATAGAATTTAGAAAATTCAAAAACACAGCACAAAAATATAATTCCACTTGAATTTTATGAATTTTACGTAAATTTTTCAAATTCCGCTTGAATTTCACGTGAATTTTATGAATTTCCAATGAATTTTATAAATTCCACTTGAATTTTATTAATTCCTCTTGAAGTTTACAAATTCCACGAAAGAATTTAAATACATAATACGATTTTTACACGTGAGGTAACAAAAATATGATTCTAAGTGAATTTTATAAGTGTCACATGATTCTTTTTAGACCATAAAAAGAAGCTATTTTAATTTTATAAAAAAGTGAAGAGTGCACATTTTCCCCGCACAGAACTAAAAAAAATATGAGCTATGAAGAGTTATCACCCTGTTTCTGATTTTGTTCACTTTGGTGTTGGCTTGGTACCCGATGCTCTTCTTTCGCTTTTTTGTATACACACTATACTCTTTTAAAGCAATATGTTCTAAAACGGCTACTTATGAGGTTATGACAGTCAATTTGTTTTATGGCGTTTTCGATTGGCAATCTAAAAGCAGAAAAAATCATTCTGAATGCGTTAAACTTGGTAAAAGTTAAAGTTCTGATTCTGAACAAGTAGAGAATTTGTCTAAAACGAATTCCGGATTGCCAATTGAAAACGCCATTATTATGTTTATTTCGTCGTGTTTATTTTTCAAAGCATTTGTTTGGCATGTCGCTAATGAGAACAAAAAGTTCAAATATAAGTTTACTATTTGAAGTGTGCCTGTTTTGGTTTATTAAAACTAGATATATTATTTTGGGTTCATGATAACGTTCCAGTTTTGACAGCTCACTCATTCGGTTTGCTGCTTGCCGGAGGATTGGAACAAGTGGGCAGTAATTTTTTTTAAAGATGATAAAATATTTTCGAAGGTAGGAGCTGAATCTCCAGAATAGCAATTTTGTTTACTACTGTTACAAGATGACAAAGATTTTGTATATTGCTCGTAGTCGATCGCCTTTGGTAAAATTCTTCATATTTTTGTATTTTAAAAATTTACTATTAATTCATCAATCATCTGCATTCAGTTGGGATGAGCTCTCAACCAAGCTATCTTCCCTTAAATCCTCAACACTGTCAACACTCAAACTAGCTCATCTTTCAATACGGCCAATTTGGTCGACACCTTAGTTTTTCGTATCTTTGATAAACTTTCTAACATTTTTGTTGCGGCACACCTTTTTCCAATAAGCCTTGCTGTTTTTGAAATGATTAAACGATTTTTTCACCTCTTGACAGCTATTTATTTTGTTAAATAATTTTTTTTGACATTTATGTCTTTTGATCAACAAGACATTTGTTTAAAAGCAAAAAGCTGCTGAGTGGCTCTAAGGAACATTTATTTTCTCAAATAAGGCCTTTTTAAAGCATATAGTTGAAATATTAAGTAAAGCTCGTTCAAGGTTTTGTTATAAATTGTAATAGAGCATATTAATAGAGCAACAAGCTTTATAAGCCTATAGAGCTTGAAGTTGTTCTAAAACTCAAATATAGAGCATTTGATTAAAAAGAAAATGTCAGATGCTTCAACGGAGTATAAAATAGAGCAATAGTCTCCGGGTTCACTCCTTTAACACTTTTTTAGAACATATTAAAAACTCAAAGCTACGAGAGTGTTACTTGGGGTGAGCGGTGTGGTTCTACCCGCGAATTCGCTTATAAACCGGCGATACCAACCGGCCATTCCCAGGAATCGTCGAAGTTGACGGACTGTTGTGGGTTGGGGAAAACTCGTGATGGCAGCAACTTTATCGGGATCAGTACGGAGTGTACCATAACCGACAATATAGCCGAGGTATTTGACTTCTTTTAGACAAAATTTACTTTTTTCTAGATTAACAGTTAATCCAGCTTTCTTAAGTCTTCGAGCTATATCGGCGAGCAAATCGAGGTGTTCCTCAAAAGTTTCAGACAACACGAGGAGGTCATCCAAGTAAACGAATACTTTTTCTCTGAGAGTGGGTGGGATTACTTGATCCATAAGGCGACATAAAGTTTGGGGCGCATTACAAAGTCCGAATGGCATAACTTTATATTGATAAAGCGGACGGTTTGGAACGGTAAAAGCTGTCAGTTGTCTTGATTTTTCACTCAAAGGGATCTGCCAAAAAGCTTCTTTCAAGTCTATGCTTGAGATAAATTTTGTCTTAGGCAAACGACTCAAAATTTGTTCTATCAAAGGCAAAGGGTAAGCACTTTTAATGGTCTTATCATTAACTTTTCGCGAATCTAGACAAACTCTGGCTTTTCCGCATGGCTTTTGGATTAAAACGACTGGGCTACTCCAGGGACTATCTGATTCCTCTATAACTCCAATAGAAAGCATTCGATCGATTTGTTCGTGAAGAAGTTTTTCTATAGCCGGGGAGACGGGGAAATATCTTTGTTTAACGGGCTTACAATCTGGTTCGATTTCAATTTCATGTTCGATGAGACTTGTTTTTCCGAGACCTTCGGAAGCGTACGATGGAAACAAACATATAATTGCATCGAGGTCTTTTCTTTGCTCAGATGTTAAAGAGTGAACATTGCTTGGCTGGTCTATTTTATTTGTTGAGATACTTCTTATTATATTAGGTGCAAGGCCAAAAGCAGACCAAAAGTTTACACCAAGATAAATGTCTTCTAACAAAGTTGGAACGATAAAGAATTTAATTTTTTTCACTACGTTTCTAAAGGTGACATCGAGTTCAACACAACCCTTAATTTCTTGTTGTTTTCCATCAGCCGTTGCTGCACAAAAATTAAAGTTACAAGGTTTATTAGTTTTTGAATTTAAATCTTTCGCTGCTTGACCACTTAAACAGGAAATTCCCGCTCCAGTATCCAGCAAGGCCTTATATTTTTTTCCGAAAATAGATATGGTCGCGTAAGGGCAAATATCTGAAGAACCAATATGTAAACTACCTATGGATTTTTTTAACAGTTTTCTATTTGATCGAACTTCCTTCCAATACATCCTTAAGCGAGTTGTCGATCGCTTTGGAATTTTACAACAAGATGACAATTTTTCAGGCGAACTGAAAATATTTTCTCTTTTTCTTTTATAGATATCTAAACGTTGTTCGTATGGAACTATAGGGTAAAGTTTTGGAATATGTTTTGGTAAGTCCGGTAATTGTATGTCTGGTTTGAGAATGATTTTTTTCTGTGGAATGTCAGGTGAGTTATTTCCTATGGCAGAATTTGGTATTTCAGGGAGATTTATTTTTGAATGGTCTTCAAGCTCAGTTTTTAATTCGAACGTGGCTGAGCTTGGGTGATTTTTGATCTTCCCACGTTCGCTTTCAAGTTTCCCTTTTCAGAGCACTTAGGACAACTAGGCTTATATGTGTCAGATGCACCACACCCATAGCAAAATACAGTTCTTTTTTCAACACAATCTTGGTATGTATGACCGTCACAATGACAATTCCAACATTTGAATGGAGTAATTCCAGATATATCAAGTGTTGTATTATAATCATTACGTTGGATATCATTTTCGACATTAATCTCACTAACAGGTCGTTTGTTATAAAAAGGTCTAATCGGTTGTTGAGATTTATTGGAGTTTTCGCTGAAAACTACATCTCTTTTGAAACAAAAGTTTCGAAGCTGTGCTACAGAAGCAAATGCCATATAAAAAGTTTGTTGTATAATTTCTTGTCGAAGATTACGATGTAATATATCAACAAGTTCATGGTCCATTAAAGGAAAACGGAGTTTATCGCACAATTTCATGACATCATTATAATAGTCTTCAAAAGGTTCTTTTTCTTTTTGTTTTCGTTTCGAAATTAGTTCTTTAATATCGGTGTCGGTTTTATAATCCTGAAATTGTTGTCGAAAGGCAAAACAGAAAGGTTCCCAGCTGATACGATCTACACCTCTTCTATACCTCCAGTACCATTCTCTGGCACGATCCGTAAAAAGAATGTGAAGATTTTCACAAAGAAGATTGAAATTACCATTCAAGCAATCTTTAGTAAGAGCCGTAACCTGATAGATAAATTGATCAGCGGAAATATCGGATTTTATTCCATCAAATCGCAAATTCCAGCTTTGGAGTATATTTGCTACACGATTTACCTCTATTCTAGGCACAAAATTACTTGAATGACCTTGATATAAATTGTTAGCTTGTGGTGGTGGTTGAGAATACGCATCTCTCGGAAATTGACCGTTGGAGTTGTTGATCGGATCAGGTTCTTGGCCACAAGAATTAGGTTCTTGGCTAACCGAGAGGTTTTCAGAAAAACGGTTGTTATTGCTTTCCTTTTGGTTCTTGCTTAAGAGCAATGTTTCAAGACGATTCATCATAGAATTAAATTTGTTTTCAAATTTTTGTTCTATCAAACTTTCAATTTGGCTTGTTATGTCTTGTTCTTGTGAATGTCCCTGATGAGGTGTTTCTAAAGCTACATTCTGAGCCTTTCCTAAACTTTGGCTGATTCGAGCATCATAATTAGAATTTTCGAATAAACCTGATTGATTAAATGCCTGTTGTATAGTGACCGACCTTCGCATAGATTCTTCGATATTTCCAACAGAAGGCATGAATGGGGATGGATTCAAAGACCAGTCTATCGGATTTCGATCTGTAAAAGTTTGTAAGTTAAGTTTTTTTTGCAGACGAGTTTTAGCAGGTCCTTTAGGCTTTGGCACGGTGCCGGTTGATGACGATGGAAAATGTTGTTTTCCTATTTTAGAAAAGTCTTTCAAAGAAAGGTTAAGATTACACTCGGGACATGTTGAGGTATTTGTGATTGTTTGAACAATACACGGTTTATGAAAAATATGTTGGCATATTGTACGAACTATACTATCTTTGTCGATAAAAGGTTCATTGCATATTGAACACGAATTATTTTGCTCAAGATTTGAGGGCAAATTATCGGGGGTACGAGTTACAGCCATGATTAATTTTTAATAATTATATATAAATATGTACTTATATGTATTTTTTTTTCTTTTTTTTTTAATTAACTTGTTATCATAAGAAGTAAGTTTCGGGTATACATCTAAAACAAGTTTCGAATTCTAATAAATTGACTCAGACAAATAAGATCCTCTAAAATAATGAAAAAAAATAAACTTTGGAAAGTTTTTCGGATAATATAGTGATGGATTTTAATACAAGGACAACCTTAAAAAAAAACTCTTAAGTATTGTAGTTCCTTTTCTTAAAAACCACACTGAATTTAATCTATACGATTAATTGGAAGCCTATGTAGAATTATCTACGTACATATTCTTAGTTCCAAATGTCATATAGAAATGTTACACCAGATAATAAATTTGGAAATAATTGAGTTTTATCTAGAAAAAAAAATTTTAGGTAGATCATCGATAACCAATGATCGAAATTCCAAAAACTTTAATATATAAATCTTAAATTTTGTTAACCATCGACAAATTTGTTCGAAAACTCGAACGAAAATTTGTAATTCGAAAGATTAAAATTCGAGATATAAGTATGCATGTGGAAATTCTCTTAGGAAAAGCCCCACGTTGGGCGCCATTTGTTATGTTTGGCTCGGGATGAGATTAAATTTTCCCAATATCAGAGTATCTTGAGCACTTTAAATCTACGGCCGCTTCAGTCCGGGGTGGGTTTTACCTCTGTCTCACCAAACTATACAAAAAAATATGTGCTCGCTAAAAAAGGAAAAAAAAGGTACAAGGAATTTAGTATGGATTCATTTGAATGAGCCTAAGCCCAAGGTGTTGTGAAGGCCTCACATTCCCCTCCCAACCATGCACATCCAAAAAAAAGTTATTGAATGGCCCAAATAAATGAACTCGAAACTGTCGTTTTAAGGTGTATACCCTACTTTACAAAATTTTATTCAAAATTCATTTTTGTCTTATCTATTTAAAGTTTAATTTAATTTAGATTTCATTTGATTTTAGATTAATATTTAAAAATATTTAAACAAATTTATATATACATATATATTATTTCTAGAAAAAAAAGAAACGAGAAGAAAGGCCAGAAAAGTAGTAATGCATAAGAATGTTTTAATTAAGAGAACTTGGTATACGGGAATGCGACAGCGATATGATCTCACAAGCATTATTGTATAAAAAAAAAAACTCAAAACGCGAACTAAAATTTTATGTGGGCAAAAAAAAAAACTTCAAATTCCCTATAGCTAATAGGCCTATTACCTAAGAAAATCGTTTGCCTGCAAAGATTAAAAATAACGAAGAAAAAAAATGCCTGGAAGAATATACCTATGTACATATATCTACCTATGTATACTTGTTCCGTAACAATGTTTTTTTTTTTTTTTTTTTTAATATGATGGCAAAAAAATTTTCTTTCTTTTCGCTGTACACTATTGATTATTATAAGAGGAATTAATTGAAAATTGAAATAAAAATAAATTGAATCTGAATTTTGAAATTTTGAAAAATTGAAGGTAATTAATTGAGAAAATAAAGGTTTAGATTTGAATTTTGAAAGTATATAAAAAAAAAGGTTATCTTGAAGTTAATAAAAAAAAAAAAACGAGAAAAATAGGTTTAAATAAATCTGAATTTTGAGAATCTGAGAACAAAAAAATATCTTGAAGTTGCCTGTTATATCCGTTATTCTCATCTGCATTTAACTTGGGGTAAATCCAGTGAAGAAGGAAATGGTTCTGACGATGGTGGTGAATTTGGATGGATCTGTGTCCCGTTCCTAGAAGCGGAGCTATGGTGTCTCCTATTTAAAATATATAAGGCGCTTAGAAAATAAAACTAGAGATGCACTAAATATAATTTACATACCGCTTATACGTTTTAAATTCGTTTAAATCGGTTTTTTTTTTCTTTCAGAGGGAAAACGATTGATGGTTTTTTTTTTTATATACGGGCTTATTATCAATGCACAATATTTGCTCTTTTTTTTTTTTAAATTTATACAAGAATCACAACGATTCACACTTCACAATACGAATTTTCAATTCAATATACAATTCAATTGTAACTTTTTGTTTTTTCTTTGTTTGTTTTATTTTTGAGAGCAAAGCATGATGTTGCCCTTTTTAATGTTCTTCACCAACTGTCCGTGTCCGTGCATGACAATGAATTATTTTTAATTTTGCCAAAAATGATCCCATCTCCCTCTTATCTAATAAGAATCGCGCGATTTAACCGTTGCTTTTATTTTGCTTTGTGCACTTGTTTCTAAATTCTTATGTACTCGTATGTACATTAGAAAAGAATGCATTGGGTACGGTAAAATATTAGTTTGCGGTATTTTTTTTTTTCAAGAACTCCAAAAAAAAAAGAAATTGGTTTGAGAAGCAAAAAAAAATAGTACTAACGATGTGCTTCGAAGTTAGTGGTGGAAAAAAATTTAATGTTATCGGAATAGCACATTACATCTTTTGTCCTTCTTAATTATGAAACTTTTTTTTAGAAATTTTGAATAAAATAGAATTTAAACTTCATATATATTTTAAATAGGAAATTTCAAGTGCTCAATGGCATTTCTACCTGTTTTGTTGATGAATCATGAAAGTGTCCTCTAAAACCGACTTCGATATTAAATAAAAATGGAATTCATTATTGAAAGATAGTCTGATTGAGGCAATGCCGTATGTCAATTGTTTAAGTGCATGCTGCACCAAAAGTCGAGGTCAACAGAATTCTTTTGCAGCCTGACTTTGAAAAGATTAAGCGATATTGTGATGTCTGGAAGTTGAAAATCAACTTTCAGAGGTCGGAAAATATTCTGTTTGAACTCCGTTGGCTGGAGCTTGAGGTACTTGTGAGTAAAGTATCTTTGCATCTGATTAAACCAGTATTTATATTTTGTCAGACATATAGAGACTAATCTGAGCAGAGCCGAGGGAGCCTTTGTCTTGATGCAATGAAAAAAAATTAAACAACGAAAATCAACAAAATCCAGAAAGAGCTGCTTCGGCTGTTCTGTTTGTAAATTTGTTAAATGTCTGTAAGTAGGTATAATATAAAAAAATAAAAAAAAAAAATGACATTTTTTTCTTGGTAAACAATCAAACCAACTTTGAGCTTTTAGTATTTCATAAGTTCTAACTAGTAGGCCAAAATAATGCACCTTTATGGAAAGTCTCAATAAGAGACATATTTGTAAGTAAGAAAAAAAAAAGAAAATTTCTTTACTCGGATGCATCAAGGAGCCGTCACACAAGTTTCTTTAGAAGCTTAAGTCATATGCAGCAGAATGTTGAGCGCAGCCAACTTCATACGATTTTTCATGAGCATCAGAAGTGTGTATCAATCGGAGCATTCTTAGCCTGCTCAGGGTCATGTTAAGAGATATGCTTATAGCTAAACAAGAAAAAAACCTATTTAAACCTTATTAACAAGTCAAAAAAAAAATCTAAATTCTCTTGAACCGTTCCCACATCTTGTCCATCACTCCTCTTCTTCAATTGTATATTGGTTGGTATTTTTAAATTTTCAAACGGAACCATCTCAAAAACCTGACGTTCAGAGCACTCTAATAAAAAAATACTTAGCCTTCAAAAAAGTTAAGTCTGACTTCTGTAACAAAAAAGTAAAATTCGTTTTGTTTTCGTATTGAAGCTTTAAATAACCA
Organism: Syrphus vitripennis; assembly: GCA_958431115.1. Classification (NCBI taxonomy): domain Eukaryota; kingdom Metazoa; phylum Arthropoda; class Insecta; order Diptera; family Syrphidae; genus Syrphus; species Syrphus vitripennis. The sequence continues at coordinate 86,813,924 of OY288110.1, forward strand.
GTATAAAGACGGAGCACGAAAAACTTCACAGTTGAATTTTGAGCGAAGTTTTCTGTTTATGATGGATGAAATGTAAGTTGAAGAGTTTGGAAAAAAACAACAATCCAAGTCTATATCCTTTGCTGATATAGACCAAAGTTCTCCAATTGCCAATCCCCGTGGAAGATTTCAAAATATTCATTTTTTTTGACTTCTAAAAAAACTTTTATTGATTAGCAATAAATATATAGAAAACTAAATATCATTTCTTAACAAAAAATTGCAGTAGAATAGAGTTTAAGAAGTTTTCGAAAAAACCTTTTCATTAAATTAATACGTTAACTATAAAAAATGTCAGAAAAATAACTATTCAAGGTGAAAGCTTCTGAAACTTAACTAAGCCGCTTTTAATAATAATTGGTCTATATTCATTATTGCTTCACTACTCTGCACCGTTGTGGGTAACTACATTTTAATGATGATAAAACCTATGAAAATATACCTACCTACGATGTATTTTTTTTTCTCCGAAGTTGTTCCTACATTTCATAGTCGTGTGTATGTACCTAAAACAGTTGTTTTTAATGTTTTTTATTTCCACAAAAATGCAAATGGCAAAAAAAAACAACAACACCTAAATCCACTCAATTTGTAGTCAATAACAAAAGAAAATACATCTCCAAGGGTTTCATCCTCTATCATGTCAGACACAGAAATAATTTTTTATTAACCTCTTTTTTTTTGCTTCCTTTTGGCCAAGCCATCAGCATGAACATTAAGAGCAGCACCAACTCCGAAATACCAAAAATACCCACTATTGAAACCTAACACAAGCAAATACTCCAATTTTACGACTTCAAGCTAATTATGGGTGAGCAATTCGACCCACCTTTTTGTGCTTTTGTCCTGAGACTCGAACTAGCTACGAGTAGGTTAGGTACCGATATTCTTAAACCCCTTCCCTTATGTTTAACTTAACTTGAAAATAACCAACCGTAACAACTGTATTCTGCCATAGTTACTGGGGATAATTCGGGTTATGCCCTTTTTCCGTTCTAACATTTCATTCGTTACATAATTAAAGCGGAAAATTCTAGAAATTGGCCCAAAGAGTGTGTAGACTGTTTTTCCAACACTATATGTATGTACAGTACCTACCTACCTACCATCATCAGAGGAGTTGTGTTTTATACTCGGTAGGTAGATATTATAATGGTATAGAAGAGACCATGACCGAGAATATAAAAACGTACGCATCTCGGTTACGACCACGTTACAGTGATTCGAATTAATTTATACTTACTTATTCACCCAAGTCATGCGTCTAGGCCTGTCATTGAAGCACACCGAAATTGAGTACAATTCTGCTGGTCCTGCTGGCGCAACTGGGATAAATGAATACAAGTGCCTAACTAACGGCGTGTCGTGTGCCATTGCACTTCGGTCTTCACATAAAATTAGTCCCATAATAATGCCCTGAAACTGCAGAGGCATATACATATACATATACCTTGCTTTGCCTTGCCTTTAGCCTTTACCTATACGCCGAAGTATGATCGCCATCCTATCCGACCGCAATTTCAATGCAAAGTAGATACTGGCTTGGTTGGGCTATAATAGGGTGACGGAGGAGCTTAAAGGGTAAAAGTGGATGCTATATAGACATTTTTGGCAGCGAAATAGCTGTAGATTTAGTTAAGGGATGCCAACAACCATGCTCTGCGAGTAGATTATGAGTATTCTGAAGAGTAATGTAATGTTTTTCGAAGTATTGAATTCCGAAAAATGAACGGAAACAATTAATAATTGCATCAAGGATTCTTAGAAAACGGTATTTGGGTGTTTTACTCGAAAGGTAATTAAAACGACTGATACGATGTTTTGCGTTTCTATAATTGGATATTTTGCTTAATTTCTTAACTGTCATCAAAATATACTTTAACGAAAAAGTAAAAAAATTGAACATAATTAAATAATTGAGGTCTAATATTATTAGATTGTTAATAACTAATAAACAAAGATTTTTGTTTTTGAAAAAGGACCAAAGCTTTCCGGTCGATAATAGTGTCGCTATTAGTTTTAGAGAGTTTAAAGGCTCCCTAATTGGGTTTTTTGAGCATGACATTTAAAAGTCAAATTCGATTGAAACGTAGTCTACATACGTTACAGCCCATGAAATTCTGTACAAAATATTTGACACTTCTCTATCGCCGAATGATCGCTTAAAAAAGAACTCCTTTTATGGGGTTTTGTATTTGTAAAAATAATCAATCATTTTTTGATTTTAATCTGTCAAAAAGCTGATTTTGACAAGTATAGAGCTTCATGGGCAGAAATAACTTCTTATTTTTTGAATTTAATCAATTTTGCAGATCTAAATTTTTCGAGTGGCTTATGCCTCCATGCACTTACACTAAAACAATTTGTATCTGTCAGTTTGGTTAAAGTGGTTTGTGATTTTTCTATTCCAATTTTTTGAAATGATTAATTTTTGTTAAGACATTTTTATTTACCAATGAAAAACCCCATAAGTTTTATTTAATGGAGTTTTTCATTGCTAAATAAGGATTTCTCAACAAAAATTGATTTTTTCATGACGAATGGAACACAATTAATTTTTTTTTGTCACTGCGTTGGTGTTATTTCTTGTCGGTGAAAGTTCTGTCGGTGTGGCTGTCAAATATGTATTCAAATTTGTTTTCATTTGAAAAGTGTTTAAATGTCACATTTTGAGTATAACTCATAAATTATGACTGTCATTTCAAAAAATTACATATGTTCATATTGCATAATGTAGTATTGTGTACAAAACCTGCAATGTAAATTTTTTTAATCAGTTGCAAGTTCGAAATGGCGAAGTGTCGAAAGTATAGGTTTTACTCATACGCCTTTTAAGCTTGTAAAAATAACAATTTGTTCTCGTTACCATTATAAATCAAAGTTGTGGAAAAATACTTTATACTTATTTTACAGAAATTAATACTTTTACAAGAAATATTATGTAATTTTTTAAATACGAGTGATTCAGATCTAGGTATTTAAAAATTCAGTTCAAGTACCAAAACCATGGTATTATGCATTTAAAGTTTCATCTTTTGGTACTTACTTATCTTTAAAAATTTCAAGTACCAAAACCTAGTACCTGTAATGGTTTTGGTAATAATAATTCCTTAAAAGTATTTAAAAAATCTACTTATTACTTAAGTGGTTTTTTAGGTACTTAAGTGCTTTTATTAATTTTTCAAGTGTTTATAATTCCTAAGTCCCTTCAATTTTCTTAAGTACTTATAAGTACTTCTTAAAGTACTTATAATTCTTTTAAATTTAAATTTTCTTTTTGGTCCATATCAAACCATAAATCATCAGTGTGAGGTTAATTTAAAGTTTAAAAGGCAAAGTATTAAAGAAATTAAAAATGTAACCAAAAGGAATTTGAGTACTTAAGGAATAGAGTACTCAGGAATCAAGTACTTGAGGAATCAAAAAAAGGACATTTTAGTTTTTTTTTACAATGCCTTGGGAGAGTACCAGTACAAGTACTAGAACTAGTACCTACGTAAAATTTTTAAGTAGATAGTGCTCGCATAGCTGTACTTGTACTCAGGTAAGTACCGAAAAACATACTTAAAAAATTTCCAGGTTCTAGGAATTCAAAAGAGTTAAAATTAGGTGTTGGGAGACCCCTTTAAGTTGTAAGAAGTAAAACTGAGAGCATATCTCAGTTTTTTAATTTATACAATTATATTCGCATTCAGCTAGAGTTCTACATCTGTTTTCGATAACTTTTTTTTGTCCCTTGACGTTTTTAACAGTAAATCTATGCAAACAGTGTTAAAAATTTTAAAAGACAAATATATATATATTTATATATATGATACATATATATCTAAAAAGAAATTTAAATTCCTTGATCGCTGAAATATGTTTTTTTTTTGTCATAGAATTTTTTTCTTTATTCCTACTAGATGGCAACCCTAAAGCCTCTAAATCAACCTACCTCAATGCCCAATTTTGGCCCCATCTCCCTGCCTAAAGGATTATGTTCTCGAATATCTCAAATTGAGGAGGATTTCGTCATGGTAAATTGCTGCATGACGGGAACTGTACTTATATACAGTTTTTCTCTTCTTCTCTAGGTGGCATTTATCCTTGAAATAGGTAATAGTTGGCTAGCCTTTTGTTGACGCGTTTTGTGGATTTGCTACCTCATGTTCTCCCTATACACACAATAAAGTATACTTACTATTATACAAATACATATATGTAGATTTATATATCACTTCAAATAGAGAGGGATGCAAATAAAACGTGAGAGAGGAAGAGAGGACAACTTTACCTATAAAATTTGAAGTCATATCTATGGTTTTATACTAGCCTCTGTATAGTCTACACATAGCTTTCATTCGACAGTGCCAAGTGTCAAGTGTGGAGCCTCAGTGAGTTGAGTGGTACACTTATTAGGATTAGTGCCATTTTCTAACGATAAGCTTGTTGTTGTTGATTTATTGTTTTGAATCGACTGCATACAGTCGGAATTTAACAAAGGGAATTCAAGTAGCGTACACTTTTAGTATTGGTACATGAATCTATTGTTTATTTATTGATTCGAACAGGAGAGCTCCTATACATTGAAATGTATGTTTTTGTTTAATACCGTTGTCATTTTACTAATAAAATTTAGCTACTTTCAATATTCACTAATAAAATAGTAACATTAATAAATTGACGTTGACAAATAATATAGATCTTTTGGAAAAAAAATGTATGTGGTGCGAAAAACTCAAATATATCGTATTTCATTAATGGATACACCTTCCGATAGGGTGATTAATTTTGCCCCTACCTTGTACCTAAACCCTTAGAGAATATCAAAATATTAAGATCATACACAAATTTTACATTTTAATTGTAAAAGTAAGTTACGCAATTTTCAGTTTTTAATTAATTAATATTTATCGACAAATCATGCTGATGGGTTCTGATTTTTGTATCTCTTACACCGTTCGGGTGAATTAAAATTTGCAATAAAGTATACTTACTTTAATTTAAAAAAAAAGAATCGTTTTCATTTTATCTTCATGACTGAAAATGAACAAAAAAATTTTCATATCAAAAATGTGGGCACTGAGGCGGATACGCATTTTTTTAAATTTTGTTAAAAATTCGTTCGTTTATGTCAATTGAAGAACATACAGATTAAACATAAGATCTTATCTAAAGTTCCTAACCGTTTTTCAGTGTTATCCCACGTTTTGGGGCACTAACCTAATCCCGCAACTCCGCCGCTCTTCCTAGGGTATGTTTGTGTTCAGTCGCCACTATAAATGGCTCTATAAATATTTTCTCTTAATAAAAAATATTTTGTGAGTTTCAAGGAATTTTCAAACAAAATCTGCAAACAATTTTGTCAAAAAAAAAGCAAAAAATTACCAAAAGTTAAAAAAATTATCTGGATAGCAAACGATTCTGGACATATCAAGAACAACATATGTCAAATCAGACAAGTTTTCAATAATACAGGGTGATGAAAAGCTCTTAGAATAATTTTTATTATTAAAAATTAAAAAATTATTAATTATTTCCACTTTTATAGCAAAGAAAATATTTAATAAAAATTGAATAAAATCTAATTTTCTTGTGGCGTTGCACAAACATACCCTAATGATGTTCAAATAAAATGTAAAAAGTCCCAATTGATGTGAGTTCCGCTTACAGTTTTTAAGGGAGGTTTAAGGCCTTACAAATTGGTTTTTGAGGATAACCTTTTAACGATGAATTCGATTGAAAAGTATTCTATTCAATACTTCTAGATTAACAAAAAAAAAGGATCTGAAACTTTTATTTCCCCAACTGAATGGAATTAAAAAAATAAAAAAATATTTCATAATTTTTAAGTAGCGATATAGTTCATAAAATGAGCATACATTAATTTTTCATCCAACAAAAAAAAAACAAAGAACTGTAATTTTGGTACTCATTCGAATTTTCTTAAATCTTAGAAATATGTAAATATTGTTTTGAATCATTTTCATTTTCATTTTCTTCAATTTTAAATTTTCAATTTTCCTACGATATTTATGGAATTGTGTTGTTTTTTTCTAACCAATTTTGTATGAATGAGAAAGGTGAAAGTGATAAGAAATTTATGTCTTGATCTCTTTAGTTTGAACAATGGAAATTATTATTAATCCTTATTGCATTTAAGCAATTAAGAGAAAATATTTTTTTTAATGTTCAGTAAATAAACAAACAAAAAAATGACATGAAATAAATTAAATCCCCCTTGACAACCATGGAAAATAATATTGCTCCAAACATTCTCTTCAATACTGAACGTCTCAAATATCATTTATTCGGAATTGGACGAATTCCATTTAAGATTTATTGTTGAAGTCGCAATGCTGGAAATTCGGTTAACTACACTCGTACTCTTTAATTAAACCCAAACCAATACCAATCTCAAATTGATGTTTGACATGATTTAATTAAAATTCATTTGTCACATATAAATATTCGTATAATGTTATACATATGTAAGTAAGACATACTTTACATATATGTACGTATGTAGATATTGAGCTATAAATAAGAGATTAGAAGTTTTACTTCAAACAATTGAAGAAGAAAAATTCCACAGCAAAAATATTAATTTAAGGAATGTAACAATTTAGTGAACATTGGAATGATTTTTTTTCACCACAACGCTTAATCAAAAGAAAATTTAGAAAACAATATTTTTGTGCTACTTCTTTGTTCGGTGATGCGTCTATACATATGTACTTTTGCTCTTCTCATTGTTTTTGAGTAAATGAAAAACCCTTTAGAAAAATTGGCACAAATGAAGCTTCCATTGGGTAATTCCATCATTTCGAGTGTTACATTTTGTATTACAAAAAACACTGGACCAGTTTCGAGAAACGAGTCAAGACTGATTTTAAGGCATCTAGGAATAGAGGGGAACTACAATTTTATGCGGAACTCAATCGAATTTTTTTTATTCTTTGTTATTTTAAGAACGCGATTCAGAATGGAATTAAAGGTTAAGTCCCGGGTAGAACCAAAACTAAATTTAAATTAAAGACTACGATTTCGAGCCCGACCATCTGAAGAATTCAACGAAATTTTTCAGTTTTCAAGCTAAATCAATTTTTGTTTATAGAAAAAGTTTTTGAAAAAAAAAATATTTGACATTAAAGTAGGTCAAAAAATATTTCTTTCCGACTTTTGAATTCAATTTAAGAGTATATAATACCAGTACACAAACTGAAAACCATATCTGTACAACTGTACCTAGTGTTCACTACGTCGTATACGTATTTTTTTATTATTATTTTGTTCCTTATGTTACTTCTGATTATAACTTCTATCTGCCCAGGATGCACAGATGCTGGATTATTCCATTTAAATTTTGAATCCTTAAAGGGAATTGAATACTTTAATGTTTATCAACCAAGAATTTCGTCCTTAAAAACACGTCTTAAACTATTGAAGTTATTAAAAAAAAAACAAAATTAATCAAGTTAACTTTTTCAATTTTCAAAGATATCTTAAAACAATAAAGAAACAAAATTTTCAAGACATTCTAAATTCAATGCTGGTTTCTTATTTTTTAAAGCATAATTTTTTTTTTGTTTAATGAAAATTTTATCTAAAGTTCTACGACAAGACTCTTAAAATATAGCTTCCACTTTTTCTTAAAGGATATTTTAATTGAAGTTTTGAACGTGTCTGCATTTTCAAAATATCTTTATTTTATAACAAATGTAAATATATTTATTTACTGTGTATTTAAATATAAAAAAAAACAATAATAAAATAATAAATAACAATCTTCCACTTTCATAATACGGATTAGTATGATTATAAAAGTCTCTAACTTCTATGTAGACTAATATTCATTTCATTTTAGTTACAACTAAGTTCTTTTTGGTTGATTACGAGTATAATGATGACTCTTATTGTTTTTATTACTCCAAGATCTACACAAACTGCCATCAAAAACATGCTAGCTTCACCTTTCCTATGCGTATCTCTACCTACTACAGCATCATTTAGTTTTGGGTGGAAAACATAGACACTGTTTTAACCTAGGACGTGTCAAAGCATAACGGGAAACAGCACTCCTACGTCCGTTGTTGGTGGCGTCGTCATCGGCATCGGCATTTTCGTTGTACATCTTATACGTTCATAACATGCACACCCAACACAACAATAACAATAACGGGAACATCAACTTCTTCCAAGTTATTAAGTGCATGAACAAAACATGAACATAACATGAAAGAAGCAAAAGTTTTATTTGTACTTGTGTTATTAGGTACTTTTAAGGGTAAGTAGAAAGTTTGTAAAAAAAATAATAATCACTCCAGAAAAATTGTTAAACAATGCAACTAAAATAAAAAAATATACAGAAATCATTGTGGAAAGATAAACCAAAATTATTACATATATACGTTGTACATTTTCATATTTTATTTTGTTTTACTTTGTTTTGTTTTATTTTATTTTATTTTATTTTATTTTATTTTATTTTATTTTATTTTATTTTATTTTATTTTATTTTATTTTATTTTATTTTATTTTATTTTATTTTATTTTATTTTATTTTATTTTATTTTATTTTATTTATTTTGGAGAAAGTAAGATTATTGCACTTGATATTTCTAAAGCTTTTATTAACTTTCTTTCAAATCGCTCTATACAAGTAGTATAAGACGGATTCAAGTCTGAAACTCACAACATAAATGCTGGTGTGCCACAGGGTTCCGTTTTGTCTTCGAACCTCTTTCTCATTTTCATTAATGATCTATTGTCTGTAACTACTAATCCATTAAATTTTTTCGCTGACGATAGCACACTTAGCTTATCATATTCGTTTCCAGATTCACATCCCAGCTCTTCGGTCATGGAAATGATACGGCTAAATATGATAAGCACACTAAATTCTGACTTAGACAGCATTGTTTAATGGGGATTAAAAAATTGCGTTGAATTTAATGCTTCGAAAACGTCGCCAAAAATGCCGCAAGATGTTTAGGTTTCCTTTGGAGATGCAAGAAATTTTTTTCCCCAAAATGATCGGAGACGTCATCGATACTTTTACGTCACTTGAACACGGCTTAACGTTTCCTGTCTCTCACTCTTTTATCGTTACTTTTACGGTAAGTGCTCAAATAAAATAGCCAGTTGCATTCCTCCCCGTAAACGATTCAACCGTAATTCTCGTGCTTTCAGGAATGCTCATTAGTTTACTCCCAACCCAACTTCGGTCGTACTGTTAAGTACAGGGATTCGTTCTTTAGCCGTACTACGCGAATGTGGAATAACCTTCCACGCTCTGTCTTTCCCTCTCATTGTGATTAACTGAAATTCAAGACTTATGTTTACCGACATCTCCTTTCAAATCCCCTCGCACAGTGTCTCTGACATATAAAGGGTACAAAAAATCCCCTTTAGTGCGCGCTAATTATAAAAATATTTTTCTTAAAAAGAAACAAGAACTTACAACACGGCTATGGACATAAATTTTGTTATTGTTTTATCTATTCGCAGAATTTTAACGTTTCCTTCTTACATACTCTAGAGTTTTTGTTTCTACGAGTATATGGTTTCTAGGAGCTTGAAAAGTCGAAGACATTGTATACTTAGTTGGCTTTGGCCTAAAGTTTACTTGCCTAAGTTTGGTTACTGTATTTATGTAGGTATATGTGCGTCTGCGTATATTTAGAACAGTGTTGCACTAACTAAAGTAGTATTTCATAAACAAAACATGAAGTGCATCCCGGTAACTGCCATTTTTCTGTAACATAAAATGACGTTGCAATGCTAAGAATTTTTTCCACATAAAAATGTCCTTTTTGTTCTTACAATGAATGAAGTCTAACAAAACGATCAAATTGTGCGATGTGAATTGAAAGAGGAAATCTTAGTTTTGTTTTTCTAAGTTCTTACATAATAAATAGTTAAGAGTTATTAAGTGAGGTCTTGTCAAGGGAAAAAAGTTATGTTGTTTTTTTTTGTTTGTTTTTTCATTTTAGCACGCAAGCAATTGAATGGTAATAATGGAAATAATTTTATTTTTCATAAGGAAGCTGTAATTAGTTACATGAAGTTAACAGAGGGAGATTTTCTAAAGAAATAATAAGTTCTCTAAATGAATATAATGTACCTAACAGTTTTAAATTTTAAATGTAAATTCAAAATTATTTCATTCTTTTACGGTTACACAAAGATTAATTATATGATAGCTTAAAGACATGATGATTTTATGAATTTGTGAAAAAATTGACGTGCGATGCCTTAACGTTAAATTACACTACAAGGAAACTTTTCACGTAATAAAGTCAAAATATGGTCTTTATTTGTGGTTTGTTGCCCCGTATTGTGTTAGAACCACATATCTTTAAAGTCATGGTCTTCAATCGGTCTCAAAATATCGTTAAATAGTTTTAAAGTTTTGTTGTATATTTTTTTTTAAACGTTTTGCTGTAATTTTGAGGTTAAAAAAAAATCAATTTTTCCCTAAATGGTTTTTCCATACTTAATTTTTCTTGCTTTTGATGAATATTTGAAAAAAAATTTTTTATCTTATCTAGGAGTTTTATTTGTAGGTCTTGTAATTTAACACCCATTGTTTATTGGTTTATTGAAAATCTGGCGTTTATATTGAGTATTCATTCCATGCCAAATAGGAACAAATTGACATTTTCGTTGCATCAGTTTTTCAGTTTTTTGCCCGAGCGGGCGGCGGCGCTTCGACCAGGGTTACAATCGTCGTGGTTACGGCTTGACTGATGGCTTATGGGTGGGTGCTATTTTTTTTGTCTCTCAATCCTATCCAAACGTCAGGAAATAAAAATCAAATTTAATTTATTTATATTATATCAACGGACTTACCGTTAAGTTTTTCTTATTTACAATGTTTCAGTTTCACGATAAAAAAGCCTAAAGTCTAAAATCTAAAATGTTAATTTTTAGCCATTCGGTTAACTTGTTATCCAGTTATTTTATTTCGTTATTTAACTTTTCGTTAATCACGGTGCCCACTTTTCACCTACAATGTGTACCTAAGGATATTCTTTAGTTACAAAAAAAAAAAACAATTTTCCAGGGACAGTGATGTTTTGACCTCCAATTGTAAGAAATCTATCGGTGGCATTTTTTTTTTTGGAAAATTTGCAAATTTTCGAGGACAATTTAATACAGCAGGCCCCCACCACCCCCGGAGATGGCTTCAAAATTTCGCGTTCACAAATTTTAAGAGAACACGAAAACTGAAACCACTTTTTTATCTATAACTCAGTTGATAATAATTATGGTGAAGTAGAGATAACGACGATATTTGGTGCTAATTAGCTGCCGTAAAATTAGCTGGCTAAGAAATTATAAAAAAAACCGATTTCATCTAAAAATGACTATACCAAAGGTATAGTCGAGTCATTTTCAAAAAAGTAAATTTCAACTAATAACTACCACTCCTTCATATCCATACAGCCTTGTGGAACATGCGGTGTGAAACTTGTTGCACCGCAACAGAAGAAATCTTAAAACCATGTATATTGTTGCTGGAATATTGACTTAGCAACAAATTGCCTTGCACCCAAACAAAACCGAAACATGTCCAAAAAGCCTAATAGAACAAATGGAACTTGTGGTGGCGGCGCGGCGAGGCGGCGGTACTAACTTGAAGTCAATCTAGAACCACCACAGGTTTGAAGAAGAGGGGAATTTGCTGCTCGGCTAAGATTGTGGCAAAAAATTAGCAAGAAATTATTGCATTATTGGATTTTAAAATTTCCGTTGCGGTAGTGTCATCTTGACAGACCGAATCAAATTATAGGTTCGCATAATAATAGCATAATATATTTGGGACGAACTTAAGAGCTGTTATTTACAATCATACAAAATAAATGTATTATGCATTATTAACATTCCATCTGAAAATTTCAATAGAAATAATTTAAATTGACAAAGTTGAAAATAAGTTCTGAAATTTCCCGTTCCAAGTAAAACAATTCATTTTAAAAACCTACTCATTTTCTTTGCATAAGAAATCTATATTACTCTCATGAGCACGTTATACACAGCTGTGTTGTGTGGTCGTTTGAGGGCGCACTTGTAAACAAACAGAAACAGGAAACTGAACATTAGTTAGGTTTGTGATCGCTAGGGGGCCGACGCACGTCGCGACGTATGGAACGTGCTCATGACTAACTTGGACTATAACATATCACAACCGGCATTTTAAAAATAGTGCGATTAGGAAGGATGCATTCAACCGTGGAAAAACTAATTCAGAAATAAAGACTAAATTTTGACATGTTTTTTTTTTTTATTTCAAGCAATTCAAAATCTTCACAACTTGAAGTCAAAGAAATCCTTTTCAAAAATGCTCTAGGGTAAGAGAAATAAAAATCATGATGATTATTCAAACTCAATAAATCCCAAATATTCCCTACTGCCTTATGCATAAATCGCGAGCAAATAAAAAAGAGACATTTATTTAAAAAAATCTGTTTAGCTCACATATGAATGTAAACGATAAGTACATTTCCACACATAGCCTCAAACGATTCCAACGACAAAAAAAGTCCAAAAAAATCACGTTCACAAAAATGTGAAAAAAAAAGAATTTCTTCAATTTTATTTGTTATATTGTTTTAAATCAATTTATTTGCCTGCAAGCAAGCACAAATAATAATAATGTATATTTCAATTTCAAATCATTTGCATTGCTTTGATAGCATCAGTAAAATGGCTTCAAGGCTAACTTCCACTTTTTTTTTTTCATCCATAAAAGAGAAAAGCACGAAAATATACTTGAATTCAATTCTGACTGAAATAAAAACCTTAATAGCCTTTAAGTTTTCAATCTTTTACGTATGTACCTCCCGACTATAAGATGAAAATGAAAACTACTTGTATGAGAAGATAATAAACATAAACGCTGAGTATCATCGAATATAGTTGCACTATTTAAATTGGCAGATTATTGCATGCAGTAGATGGAGGGTTGGTTGGTGTAAAACAACTTCCACCAAACTGCATCGTCATCATGAGAAGTGTGTTTAGGTTGCTTCTGTTGGCTGCTTTGGCCAGCTCAGCTCAGCAATGTGTGTAGTGTATATAACGGTGGCAATTGTTATAACTATTCCAATTTCATTTATATGCTAATAAGACATCTGTTATTATTCTGTTTTGCTAACACGGGGACGACCGACGACGACGACTATGACGACGACGAGACGCACGGCATGCAGGGTCCGTCGGGAGCACCTTTTGCTAAAGCAGTCACATGTGGGTGGGTTGATGGATGCCGAGGAGTTGGCTTTGCCGGTTTTTGTTGTCCTGTCATGTATGCATGGAGATAGTTTTTGTTTCCGAATGCTATTACTGGAGAGCACTTAAGGCCAGGTTTTCTATAGCATTCACAACCTATTTTGAGAATGGCATAGATAGGTCTACACTATGAGAAACTCCATGTGAATTCTTCATTGCAATTGGACAAAAAATTTAGAGCACTTTTATTTTTTTGGGTTTATTGTAAGGTATGCAAAACAAGTTAGTGCAGTCTGAGCTTTTTTTTTTTATAATCATCACGCACAAAAGCGGATTTTATGTACCCTTTATATGTCACAGTACGAGCTTTAGGTAAGTAAGAGAGGATTTGAAAGGAGATGTCGGTGAACATTAGTTTTGAATTTCAGTTCATCACAATCACAATGAGAGGGAAAGACAGTAGTACGGCTAAAAAACGAATTTCTGTACTTGACAGTATGACCGAAATTGAATTCAAGAGTAAACTGATGAGTATTCCTCGAAGCGCGAGTATTACGGTTGAATCGTTTAAGGGGAGGAATGCAACTGGCTATTTCATTAGAGTACTTATCGTAAAAGTAACGATAAAAGAGAGAGAGACAGGAAACGTTACGCCGATGTTCGAGTGACGTAAAAGTATCGATGATATTCCTGTCTACGATCATTTTGAAGGCTCGTCTTTGTATACTGTCCAAGAGACTTAAGTAAGTTGCTGGAGCACCATCCCAAAGATGGGAGTTATACTCAAGCTTTGGACGTATATAACTATTATAGATAATAGCCAGATCAGGAGGGGAAAAGAATTTCTTGCGGCATTTTTGGCAACGTTAAGTTTGTGATACACATACATATCTTAAATCGCAAGCTGATTACTTTATTCGATACAAGTGCCACTCATGGATAATGGCAGAGGGGGTACGACTCGCTTTAACGACAGAAGGCAGCATTGAGTTTTCGAAGCATTAAATTCTATGCAATTTCTTAAAACATAAGGGATGTAAATCTGGAAACGAATATGAAAAGATAAGAGTGCTATCGTCAGCGAAACAATTTAATGTATTAGTAGTTACAGATAGGAGATCATTAATGAAAATGAGAAAGAGGTTCGGGGACAAAACGGAACCCTGTGGTACACCAGCATTTATGTTGTGAGTTTCAGACTTAAATCCATCTAATACTACTTGTATAGAGCGATTCGAAAGAAAGTTAATAATCCAAGCTACAGCAGAATGAAAAATTTTTTTTTTTGAAGAAAAAGTTCTTTTGCAGTTTAACTAATAATTGAAAAGTCGTTTCGGCCATACCATTTGTTTGGTTCGGAAACGGCTTCAAAGAATTTTAAAAACTGTCGTATATTATTTCAGGTGCGTTTCAAGAAATGGTTGTAAATATTTTTTCAATTTTCTGATTTTGAGATTGGTTACGAAGGCTTCTTTCGGACAATGGAAACAAAAAACCGCTACCGAAACCAACACATTGTTTCCGGCCAAAGGTTGGTTCCTTGAATCTGACTGACTCAAAATAACTCTTTTCAATGACAAAGTTGGGTCCCGGACTAGAGTACGTCATCGTGTGACCATTTTAAAAGTTATGTCCCAACGGATCTCTCTTTTCACGAGTAGAGGAAGGCTTTTTAGTTTTTACAACCGGCTGAGTCATGATCATGATTACACACCACGTTCAGACATCGTAATGGTAATGGGAAGTAAGCCGGGTTTAGCAATGACAATGATGGGCTCAGAAGTGTTATTTAAAAACATGGTGACGGCAGATGCAACGACAATGAAAAAATCTTTGTTGATTTCTGCAACGTCAATTACTTGTTTGTTAAAGGGAGCATGTTGGAACAAAATACGTGTCACAAAGTCAGGTGGTTTTTGACAGGAAGAAAAGCAAGTTCCAATCAAGTTAAACATTTTTGGATCAGTATACGATTTGAAAGCAATCTCCAGGACTGCTTTGGACAGAAGAGCGGCAGAATAGGAATGGCCTAGGACCTTCATTTGATAATTGCTAATAAGTTTAATACCTGTAGATTATAGAATGAAGCAATTCATCAACATCATAAGGGACTAATTTTCACCAGGATAGATAACAATCAGTAGCGAGGAACCCACAAACTCCCAAAAGAAAGGAAACCTTGAGCGGTGCAAAAACTGGAAAGAAGTCAGCGTGCTATCCGATGTAGAAAAGGGAATACCAACAATCAACGCCAAATAAGCAAAGAACTCATAAGAGTACAGAGATCTAAAAACACCTAGTAAAAGACATAACGAAATTCTGCCAGTTTTCAGCGGTTTTAGATCGTGTTTTCAACAGTGAAGTGAGCCAAATGGTTACCACAATCAATGCACTGAAGAACAACAAAGAAGTTGAACTTGATGGTATTTCCGCCGAACTCTTACGGCAATAGCAACAACATCGAGCGAACTTCTGAGAGTGCTTGGGAAATAAAAAACTTTCCTGAAGATTAGAAAAAGTAATAATTGCCAACTTCGCAAAGAGAGGAATTTGCGTAACCAAGATAAGGATCGTCCTGGAGCGAAAAAAAGACCACCTCGAAGACACACTCAACGGCATACAAGCAGGATTTCGCAGTGGATCTTCCTGTGTAGACCACATTAACACCTTGCTGATCATCATCGAGCACTGACTGCTTTGAATATTGGTCATCACTTCAGGGAAAGGGAAAAATAACGTGTATCTGCCGGTCCTAGGATTTAAGTCTATTATAATCACAAATGGACTTTTCTCTCAGTGCATACATCTATTGAATAAAAAGGATCTGTGTGCTGCAGCATATATACATACATCCTGTGAACTTGTTGCCTGCCAAAGGATATTGTGTTTTTCTTTGATGGTTTTGCCGCGCATAATAATGGGTAATGGTCGAAAGTTAACGGCTATGACGTTGTTGTCGTGGTTCTTTCTCATGCCACCAGAGTGATGCGGGCAAGTTAGCTTTTTGTCTATGTAAGAGTTTACGCATTTTAATGTTCGCTTCCTTCTTCTCTAGTCGTTTTTATCGTATATATACTCGTAGAGCAGAATTGGCAGAATACACAACTTTTCTTCACAACAGTTTCTTTTTTTTTTTGCTCGTTATATTTAGAGCATATCAAATTAAAAAAAAAAGATGTAAAAAAAAACTAACAAAAGAAAAGAGTTCAACAACTTTCGTTACAAAAATAACAAAAAAAAAAGGAAGAAACAAAACAATGAAGTTTTTGTATACATAATCTCCTTCATGGTCGGTCGTGTATATGTCGTTGGGAATCGTTAAAGTTTATTACTTTGTCATGTTTCATGGTTTCAAAAAAATTCACATTGAGGAATGTTTGAGAGTGACACGTTTTGGATTTTTGATTTAAAAAAAAAAATCATTATTTGCATCTATACTGTACATAATATGAAGATGTAAAATTTAAGTTGATTTGAGCGCAATAATTGAGCAAGAATTCATATTGAACCTAACTTGATATCGAGTTGTGTTGTCTCAGTTATCTATGAAAGCTACTGATAAGAATTCCAGAGGTTAGGTAGGAGATTTGCTTTATCATGACTTCAAATATGTTTCTGTGAACAGTGAAACAGTTAACTGAAAAAGAAAAAAAAGAAATACATGTCATCAGGACTTCAGCAGCATATAGAGGATGTTTTTTATAGAGAATTTTAAGTTGGCAATACTTTTTTTTAACTAGCGGCTGTTTTATAAGCTGTTAAGTGATTTGTTCTTAGTTTGGTTTCGAATTTCTACATGAATAGGCCTGAACAACGCTTCCAAATTGTGATGAATGGACCCAAAACAAGGTTGCCGTTGATCACGATTTTCATAAGAGACATTTGTGTAGCGGTCAAGCGGTGTGCTTTTAAAAAAGATGATGGCCAGAACGTTTCTGTCAGTGGTGACCGCTATATAGCTATCATTAGTGACTTTTTCGTTCCTCAATTGAGCAACCATGATGTGCAGGAGCTGTGGTTTCAACAAGACAGCTCAACATGTCACACATCTACAATTGATGTATTGAAGGAAGCGTTTGGTAACCGCAGAGTTTCGGACCCGTGAATTGGCCAATCTCATGCCAATATCTGGATATATGTCGCTAGTCTATGCTGATAATCCCGAAATGATCGACCACTTGGAGGACAACATTCGTTGCGTTATTGCCAATAAACGGCGACAAATGTTGGAAAACCCCCAGATGAAATTCTGCCCGAGCCAGCCGTGGCAGTCATTTTGCAAAAAATTATATTTCAATTATAAAAACAAAATATTATCTTTGGAATAAAGTCAATTTCTTGTCATTTTTAAAAATTCATCTTTTGTTTTATTCCATTTCAAAGTTCTACACTGTTTAGCGAAAGAAGTGTGGAATGAATAATAAAAACGAAACATTTCTCATTAGACACACCGGTCATCATCATCATCATCATCATCATCGGTTCGACAACCGGGGTCCGGTTCTAAGTTCTGACCTCCTTCAACAAGTCTCTCCACTTATCCCGGTCTTGAGCCGACGCCATCCAGTTGCGCACTTCAAGGCTTCGGGCGTCCTGGTCTACGCCATCTCTCCAGCGCAAGCATGGTCTACCACGCTGCTGTCTACCACAAAGGACTTTCCGAGCTGGTTCCTCTTCACTCATGCGAGCTAGGTGCCCTGCCCACCGGAGTCTACCAAGCTTAATTTTTGTCACTATGTCTACTTCAAGGTAGATTGCGTACAATTCATGATTGTACCGTCTCCGGAATCGTCCTTCCTCACATATGGGGCCAACAATTCTCCTTAAGACTTTTCTCTGGAACGCGGCTAAGAGGTCGGAGTGTCTTTTGCTAAGCAACCAAGTCTCGGATCCATACGTGAGTACTGGCAGGACCATGGTCCCGTACAGCAGCAGTTTTGACATTATGATGAGATTTCTGGATTTGAAGAGTTTTGACAGACTATAGTAGGCTCTGTTGGAATTGAGCAGCCGCCCGCGTATTTCTTCTTCTAAATTATTATCGACTGCTACTATTGACCCAAGGTATTTAAAGGATTGCACCACTTCAAATTCGTGCTCCGCTACCTTGATTGTTTGACCAACTGTTCTTCTCGCATTCGACGCCACCATGTACTTTATTTTACCTTCACTAATGTGCAGCCCCAGATTTTGTGCCGCCTGCTCGATCGGTGTGAAGACACATCGGTCTACATTTATAAAAAATCAAGCTTATTAACAGATTAATTTTTCGAAATCAAAATTTCTACCAGAAATGAGAAATGGCCTAACAGATTATTTTGCTTTTAGATGTTGGCTATCTCGTAATAAATTTTTCTTTTTGAAAAAAACGAATTATTCGATTATAATCGAATTTTTTCAGGGCACCACATAAATGTTAAACAAAAAAAATCTTTGAAACTTGAAACGGCTCTAAGAATTTTGGTAACAACTTTTGTGTATAAGGCCTCAGAGGAGTTTGAAATCCAAAGTGAGCCAAGACAAGACCGTGAATCCGTTTTGTTTTAAGAAAGCTGCAATCGTTATTAAATACATGTCTGTGAGGATTTTCTGCCAACCGTATCTTCAATGAGGAACAGGTCAGGAACCCATTAATTCTATCATACGAAGACGTAAGTGGCAGTGGACTGGCCACACGCTTCGGAAGGATTGCGAAGGCTTTGCTAGTCAAGCAATGCTGTGGAACCCTTTCACTCAGACAGGCTGATCTAGAACGAGCACAGGAGCAAGTGTCTTACTACTTTTGTATTAAAAATAACACAATACCGAAATCATTTCATTCAAATTGAAAAATTATGTGTGTTCATCAAAATCTTTAATGTAGTTTTAAAAATACAAATAAATTGTTTCCTTTCCTAGAACGTTTCGGAATTTAAATGATACGTAACTAGAAATTATCAAAATCGGAGCTTTTTTTCAAAAACTGTTACATGGATATGGAAAGAGTAAATTCTTAGGGCTTTTGATCTGATTTTAATTAGTTTTACCTTGGTCCTTTAGTTTATTTGACACACTGTTAAAAATGTACAGTTGTACTTTTACATGTCCTTCTCCATGTTCAGATTATAAACTTTCCTGAATTTTTTTTTGTTCAAACCTGCATTCTGTTTTACGCTCATTAACTCTTTATCGTTATTTTTTGCTAACTTTTTTGTTTGTTTATTAAATGTTGACCCCCATAAAAGAACTGTATATCTACAAATTTTATTTATCTTCTCTTAATACAAAAAAAAAAATCTTTAATAGGTAGTTCACAGTGCGCTAATACACAAACTACACGTATGCAGTTAACAATGAATTTATAACTTACTTAAATCTTATACGTGCGGTTACTGCCAGAGGCAACATGCTGTGCATTATCCTTTTCTCTTGAATAGCATTTGCGGTGTGAAGCAAAATAACTCATATTATACACATTGTTCAAAGGAGCCAACAAAATAAAACAAAACAGGGAATAAAATAAAATCACAAACATAAGTAGAAATAATCCGGTAGCGTAGATAGGAAGGGGATATAGGTTGAGGGGTCTTTGGACAACAGCTCCAAATTGGTCAATGAGAAAGCTTTTTTTGAGAAAGCTCTCCACTCAAATATCGGGGTTTTCAATAATAGCGCTAAAACAATCAATGGATATCAATGAAATTCTTTATTCCTGTGAAAGTACGTTCGATGCCATTATGTATGGAACTCGATTTCTTTTGCATGGCCACCACGGGCACGCTTGCAGAAGTCCAGACGCTGAACCCAATTTTCGACGGTTTTCAAGCATAAATCGGCCGATTCTGCTGCAATTTGACTTTCCATATTCGTACGAAGTTCATCAATCGTCGCGTCGCTGGCTTGTTGGCATAGACCATAGACTTGACGTAGCCCCACAGGAAATAGTCTAACGGCGCGCCGTCAAGTCGCACGAACGCGGCGGCCAAGCGATTGGACCATTTCGTGAGATAACCCGGGCCAAAAATATTCGGTAATCATTGAACGGTAGCGATCCCCATTCACAGTAACGTGCCGGTCTTGATCTTGATATGGCTTCGTTTGCTATCCCTATCGGCCTACTTTTGTAGCGTACCTATTGAAAAGCCCTTTATAAAAAGTAGTATGTTCGAAACATCAACTGAAGTGTTTTCGAAAATCATTTTGACATTTACACAGAAAGTCAAATCTAAGCCAGAAAATGTTTAAAGTTCGAACCGCACATTTTACAGTGAATATGACTTTCCAAGCGATACATCCATAAAGAAGCACGGATCCAACATTGGAGTGGAACAATCCTAGCTTGGTCTTTAGGTTTATAGGTTTGTTTCTCCATTCTTTTCGTTCTACGCCCAATTTCACATTGACCATGCAGGACGACAGTGCGGAAAAGAGTTTCGAAGAATCCATTGGAACAATTGCAGAAATTTTGTAAAACCTTAAACTAATGCGTACTCCATCACTCTTCAACACTTTCCTCTCACTTCTTAATGCAGCCTTTGATTTCCGGATTCGAATCTTAACATCTTGTGCGGTCTCACCATAAGAGGCAGTAGGTACTCCCAAGGTATTGAAATTGTTTTGTTATCTCAACTGGCTACCCAGAAATATTTACTTGAGCAGATGAGGAAATTCCATCGCTGATCCTTTTTGTTTTTGCCGTGTTGATCATTACCTCAACGATTTCAGCTTCTCTCTCCACCCTTCTTGTCATGGAGATCCAAGTGCTTTTTGATTGTTCGTGGAAATTTGACCCTTCCAGAATTTCATCCCAGCTACAGTCTTCTACAAAAGATAGAATCCTACTTTGTCCCTTTATTTCCGGGCAGAATTTTTGTTTATTTCGTTTTCGCGTAGATTGAAAAACTTTATAAAGACGGAAAACACCATAGGACGAACGAGAATAAACTTTATTCTATTTTATCTTATTATATTTTTCGGGTGATAAGGAAATAAAACAACGTTTTCTATCTTTTCTGTTTTTTTTTTTTTTTTTTTAAATAGCGTGCTTCGGACGGGTTATTGGATGGTTTCGTTTTTTTTTTGTTCATTCTCTTTCTTGCCATAACTTTCTTCTAAAGAATCAGGAGCAGGACCATTGGGGGCGAAAGTGCAACACTGTGTCACGTTTAGCAGTAGTTTCTTATAGCGGCACGTTGCAATTGTAAAATTCTATATTGCTATAGATATGTACACTATACAGTAAGTACATATGTATGTACATAAGGTATGTAAAAGTAACTACATTATATGAGTTGAACATGGTGTGAGTCCTGAAGGTGCAGTTTCAGTAAAACAGTATAGTTATGTCCTGGACAGTCGGCCAGTGGCTCCAGGATATATACCAAAATACAAAACTCATGTGCGTAGGTGTATTATGTTTGTATGGAAGTGTGTTTCTTTATGTAGTGCAGAAATATTCGTTGCCATTAAAAATATTCCTTTATTTTTGTTTGGAATTTTCTTCCTTTCATCTGGATCTGATTCATATATAGTAGGTACCTTATTCAATTCTCCTACTCGTATGTTGCATTATAGTAACAGTGTTGGGGATTGGGAGGAGGGCAAAGCCATAGTTACAATCTCCCACTTGGACCACTTGGGAAGAATAGAGAACTGTATACATATATGGATCTAGGTAGTGCAGTCAGACCTCGAGGTCGAGGCAGATATCGCATGCTCTCATCTAGGGTGCAATATGATTTTTATAGGTTTCTATGGCTTTGTATGTGATCATAATATGTACAAAGTTAAAGCATATATATGTATAAGATATGAGACAAACTATGTATATCACGATGGTGGCTTTTGCAAAAAGGATTCATTTACCAACAGTTACAGACCACATTTAGGTGGGCCAAATGGATATCAAATGAAAAACTTCTATTGGACATTAATGAAAATTTACTACACATTTTCGTGTTATTTTTGTTTTTTGTTTAGTTTATTTCTTTTGTCTGTCTATTTCCTTTCATTTAAGGGGAATTTTCTAAATATACAACACGACTGAATGCATACTTTTCAAAAAGTCATTTTGATTTTCACATCTATCTTTATTCTTAGGTGCCGCTTATTTCGCACAACGAACAGTGCTGAATTTGATGGATTTCTTTGTGTAAATCTGTGATGAACGGTGTTTGGCATAGAACGAAAGAAAAAAACTTTATCTTTTTCATTTTTTGATTATAGGTAAAAGTAAATACAAAATGTACATGCAAACATTTTTCTTTTTGATTAAGCTCGCACTTAAGGGGATATGATTACCCTTAAATGTTTTAAAATGGGTAGGACAAATGGAGCCGACTAACACATTCGTGTGGTGCGGCTAAAAAAAGATTCTCTGTATTTAAAAGTGTGTCCGAAGTTGGGCTCAAGGGTGAACTGATGGGCATTCCTAGCGGTGCGAGTATTACGGTGGAATTGTTTCAAGGGGAGGAATGCACCTGACTATTTCACTAAAACAATGCTTATGGAAGTAGCGGTAAAAAAGTGAAAGATAAGAAACGTTGCGTTGTTGTTCCAAGGAAGGGAATGTTTCTTTCTTCTTTGAAGGCTTTATAAATTATAGTCACATCAGAAGGGGTGAAAAATTTCTTGCCTTGACGAAAGAACCCTAAACACTTAGCAGCGTTTTTGGCGACATCGAATATGTGATCATATCACAGAAGGTGGTCTGTGATGCACATACCGAGAACTGAAAGGTGTTCGGTTTCTTCGATGCACGTGCCACTCATGGATAGCGGCATGGGAGGTGGGCTTCGCTTTAACGACAGTAAACAGAATTAAGTTTTGGAAGCATTAAATTTACATCCTTTTAAATCCTTCCCTATTTTCCTAACGCTCGCAATGTATTTATCATTTTAAGGGTATTAAAAACCGTTTTAGTGCGCGTGTGACATAAGAAAAACGCGGTTTTTGATTCCCCATTTGACAATGTTTTAAGATCAGAATTTAATGAGCTTATCATAAGCTGCCGTTTTAGTTCTACATCCGAAGAACAGGAAAAAAAGCTTTAAAAAAAAAAACAATTTTTTAAAAATTAATAAATTTTCGAGCTCAACATTTTGAAAAAAAAACTTAATTTCTCTTGTACAACCAATTTTGATTTTTTTTTTTAAATTCTACATTATGGAGACAGTATTCAACTATACTATTATTTTAAAGTCAAAAACTAAATACTACAAAAAATAAAAATAGTAGGTACTTACTTATAACAACATAAGACTTAAAAAAAAATAGTTTAAAAAACTGTTTGGTGAGACAAACATTACTGTTGATACAAATAACTTAATTATTTTTATTTGCGATTGGATTCGTGCAAAAAATCGAACTCGAGATATTAATCAGACCTACATAGCATTACGATGATAGAGAACGCGAAAAAGTGGGTCCCGCAATTCTGCCTGTCTGTGTCTGTTTGTCGGTCTGTCTGTCTGTACCTTGACCTACAGCCTAAATTACTGAAGTGATTTCCTCAAACTTCGGACA
This sequence comes from Syrphus vitripennis, assembly GCA_958431115.1. Classification (NCBI taxonomy): domain Eukaryota; kingdom Metazoa; phylum Arthropoda; class Insecta; order Diptera; family Syrphidae; genus Syrphus; species Syrphus vitripennis. The sequence continues at coordinate 86,837,684 of OY288110.1, forward strand.
TAAGGTTTTGGGAGATTGCCTAGAGGGGAAACCGATTTTTTTTTAGCTCTGATCCGATAATAACGGTACCTGTCATAGTACCGCTTAGAAAAAAACATTTTTATCTCGAAAAAGGCTCTAACGATTTTGATGAAATTTTTCAAATTGGGTTTGTCAATTAACATTAATAATTTAATCAAAACATATTTTTGAAAAAAACCGTTATTAATGGTACTTGCCATAAAACTGGATTTTTGGTTTTCGGCTTTCTCGTAAACTTTTGGTCGGAGATTCTATATAATCTTCATTATATTGCATATCAAAATTTCCAAAAAATATTTTTCGTATTTAAAAAAAATCAATTTTTTTTTAAAAAGTCAATTCATATTTTGAAAACTAATAAATTTTTTTTTAATTTCATTTTAAGTGTATGTTATCAAATACTAAAAATGTGCATACCAACTTTTTTAAAAAAATACTTAAAAAATTATTATTGAGAAAACTTTTTCTTTTTAATGCTTTTATGGATTATAAATCCGAATATACAGTTTCACAACTCATACTCAGACTATAGAACCAAGGTGTTATCGCACATAGGAGCAAGCGCATTTTATTTTTTCTCTTTTAGATACATTTTTTTTTTGAGAATTTCATCCAAAATGAGGGTCGTATTAAAATATTTAAGAAAATCTAATTGACCAAACAAAAATGGAAGTCAACAAAAATTAAAAAAAATTATCTAATTTTTATTATTATTATTTATTTTTTCCAAGTTGGTCTTGGTCGTTTTTTGTCTGAAGCCTTCCGATACCCAGCCGAACACTATACCTTTGTGCCAATGTTAAAATGTAATCAATCAAACTGTCTTGAAACCTCATTATTTTATAATGATAAATATATATTTTTCTTTAAATTTTGTTCTTAGGTGTATATTAAATGCTAAAAACTTTAATACCAACTGTTATTATTTTTTGAAAAAACGGCTTGAACGATTTTTGAATTTTTTTTCAAAATTTTTTATTGTTAAGAAACATAAGCATATTCAGTTTTTAGCTCAATCTTAATTTTGTACGGAAAAGAGTTCGATGAATCCTTTGGAACATTTGCAGAAATTTTGTAAAATCTTAAACTAATGCGTACTCTATCTCTCTTCAAAACTTTCCTCTCACTTTCCGCTTCAATTTCTTAAATTAAATTTTTTCAACTCCTGTCGATGGTATGAAAAATCTGCTAGCAAAAAAATGTCAAATCGAAACTTTGTACACTTTTCGTTTTGTTCTCGATCTTTTGTAGTTTGCGCCCAAAATGCAAGAGGGATACAAGTTACTTCAATTGAGACTGGAAGGAATCCGCCATTTTAGTTTAATAAAATGTCCAATTCAGCTTGTTAGTTGTTACACGTTTTTACTTTGTATATAAAAAACATAGTACTATCTTGGCGAGTATTTTTTAATGTTACCTCGACCCTTGTGGTAGCGCTGCAAAATTTTAGGTTAAGATTTTGATTTGGGAAGTTTTTAAGCATTGGTATAGGCGCAAGAGTAGTAGGAGCAAGAGGAGACTATTTTTTGGATTATGGCAACCAAAAAATATCAATAAATATCAATTAAAGCCTCCACAAGCTCTCCGCAAAAAAAATTTGAGTAAGGGTTGGCCCACTTTTAAAATGTCGCACCATTTGACTTCCACCATGATAGTATGTAGGTACTATATTTTTCATATACAAAAGTTTTTATGATTTGTTATGTACCGACATTTTTTATATTCCCCGATATTTGAATATTCCAAAAACTGAAATTTCAAACAAAATTGTCACGTTAACCAATCTTTGGATTACATTTTGTTTGAACTCAGCTGGATGAAAAAAACAATTGCCTTGCATTCAGTCTAGAAAATTGTTAATCCACGAATTAGTTAAGCTGAGAATAAAGTTTGAAATTTGAGTTTTCGTTTTTTAATAGAGAAGTAAAAATTTAGCAGAAATTCATTTCTATTCCTTATCAAGTAATAGAACCTATACACGACAAATCTGAGTTAGATCGATTTATTAACATGGGATGATTTTCTCGTGAATATTCAGTGAAATCATATTTATTTCATCTTAAAAAAAGGTACTTGTCTACAATAGGAATCATTTGAGTGTGATGCATTGTGCGTTTAAATATTCCCATTTTTATACTTTTTTCAATTTAAATGTGAACTACACCTGATAAGCTTAGAGTGGACACTTTAAAGTTTGAATGTGAATCCAATGACCAAAATAGAAAACATATCCTTTCTAAACTTTAGCCCACTTCACAAATTTACTATTGCAAATTTACTGCTGTACATACCCATGAAAAATATCCCACTCATGAAAAATAGTTCAATTTTTTGTTGTAATAAAATTGTTGAATTTATTGTCAAATTTTATTGCATTTCAATCGAAAATTTATAAAAAAAAATAACACGACCATAAATACCAATTCACTATACCTACATACATACATACATATGTCGAGGGGATTTTCTTTCGAATTTTCACAAATTTTGTATTTATGCTTTTGTTTGAAAACGTACATATGAACATTTGATCCAAGTGGTACGTAAGAGCCTTTTTTTTTTGTAAGTATATTTTTTTTTTGCTCGTGTCGTTTATGTTTCATATAAAACCATAACGACAATACCCTCCATGATGGATATATACATAAGCCCCTAACCCAATGGGTGCATCTTTCCCATTATTGGGTTAAATCCATTTGACGAGGGTGAAATACCCTTGATAGCTGTTGGTTTATACACTTTGACGTGTTTCGCTTGTTTAGAAATTAATACACAAAACCCTTGTCGTTTGTAGTCAGTCGTACGTACATACATATATATTGGTTGTTGGTGGGATGTTTTAAGGACTCTAATAACTTTTACTCGTGACATTTTAGTTGTTTTAAACATGCACCATGCACTTTTTGCAGTTTCCCATTTAGTGCTGTGGCTGTGAATATTTGCAATTGAATTCTCTTCTATGTGGTACCACTTCAATTGCAGTCCTTCAAGAGTGAAATTTAAGAACTTCAAAGAGCTACTCTTAAGGAAAAAACTTTAGTTTTTCCACTTGCATGTCTAGTGCAATGCTTTATTTTCTATACCATCTGGACCACCCTAGCACTAGCAGACATACTACAGTACACAAGAGGGTTTAGTATATATACATAGCATAGGTATAGGGTGTATATGGAAAACTTTGTTAGCTGTGTGTCTCGCTTTGTGCACATCTTTCGTCGGAAAGCTCTAAAATAAATGAGATATTAAAACTTTTGAATTTAAATAATTTTAAGTGGGTAAGTATGTGATGGTGGCGCCCCCTAAAAAATGCAATAGACTGAGACTTTTCCGGACTCTCTAAGGACTGTAGATGGTGATGATGATTGCTTAGTTAAGAGGGTTGCACAGGAATACATAATTCACTTCAACTTGTTCTTATTGCAAAGCACAACCTTTAGATAGATATGGTTATGAAAGAAGTTTCTTTTTTTTTTCTTTATTAATATTCTTTTTTTTTTTGTTAACAGTTTTAAAGATGGTATAAAAACCCAGACCGCAGAAAGTAAACGATTTGCCTCACTTTCTTTCTCTGTCTCTTTCTCTTTTTTGTACAACATGATTCTATTGAAATTGCTATAATTATTTTGAATAAGTATTCAAAGGTACCTAACTAGGAAGAGAGTTTTGGAGAAGATAACCTTGCCCATAAAACATTAAAACTCGTACGGAAAACGATGTACATTGGTCTTTTACTGTTTGACTTTTGTAAATTAATTTTTATGAAATTACATTATTAAATTGAAAATAATTGGGAATTGTTATCCAGTTGATTCTGATTCTTTAACCGATGATTGAAAAATGGGCTATTAAATAACAGTTTTGTAAAAATGCTCTCTCATAGGATCATAAATCTTCATCAAATGACAATAGGGTTGGAGAGATAACCCGAAATCGTCGGGCGAAAGATCAATTATTAAATTAATATCTTGGAAGTATTGTCTCTACTGACGTTGGAACTGAACTAGAAATTAACAGCCGAATCGGGCTGTGAAACAACTCTATAAGCTTAAAGGCCAAGCTGCGACTGTTCCACTCCAATTTTGACTCCGTGTTTCTCTACGGATGCAAGTAACAACCGCTGTCACTAAAAAGCTGCAAACATTCGTAAATAGATGTCTATGTAACATCTTGAGGATTTTCTGGCCAAATCGTTACTCAAATGATGAAATTCATGCAAGAACAGGACAGGAACCCATTGACTCTGTCATACGAAGACGTAAGTGGCAGTGGACTGGCCACACGCTTCGAAAGGATAGCAAATGCATTGCTATAGTCAAGCCATTTTGTGGAACCCTTTCACTCAGACAGGCGAACGACCAGGCCGACCTAGAAACACTTGGCAAAAACGGTCGATGAGGATTCAGCACAACTAGGGAAGAGTTGGAGAGAGCTGAAATACATTTCCGTTAACCGTACACGATAACGCGTAGGAGTATAGTAAAGGCCCCGAAGAGGAAACCAACAAACATAATAAGTCTGAGGACCTAAATAAGTAAGTATTAGAGAATTTATCAGGCTTTTTATTTTATTGGAAAATTTTGATATACTTATACAAAAATCAAGTAAATCGTCTCCAGGGAATTACCTAAGAAGAACCTTAAGTTCCAAGTTCAAATGCCTCGTCTCATGGCCAGCTCTACTGCAGACACCCAAGTTGTTGAAGACGCTAAGGACGCCCAAGATGCTACAGGCACCGATGATGACAAAGACGCCGAAACGTGTAAGGCACCGAAGACGCTTAAAACGATCAGTACACCAAGAAGTTGAAGATTCCCAAAATACTGAAGATGCCCTGGACGGCAAAGGCTACTAGGTTTCGTAGACGCCAAAGACGCTCCAAGAAGCCCAAGACACCGAAGACGCCAAAGACACCGAAGATGACAGTGACGATGCCAAATCCAAGACACCGAAGACGTTTAAGACACCAAAGATGCCGAAAACCCTGAAGACGCCGAGGATAATAAAAACGCTCAAAGCCGGAGTCTGAGGACGCCAAATAATATAAATTGAGCTACAATAAACTAGGAAACTATAGAGGACTTGACTAAGTTCACTATTTTATTGAAATAAACTGGTTCGTTTCGTTCGCGAGCTACACAGGCCTTGTTGCTGGCAGTAATAATTCATTCCAAGTCTATTTATTTTCCTGTTGAAAGTTATGACTTCTACCTAACCAAAAAATATGTAGGTATCATATAGAACATACAATAAATATTAGAAAGATTTAAAATAATTTCAGAAGTCAGATTGACAAAAAATGTTCAAAATTTCATTCTTATTATTTTTCTCTCCAGCCAAAAATGTGAATTGATATAAATAAATTTAAAAAATAAAATCGCCATATTTCCTTTCACATGAACCTTATTAGACTTTCTAACAATACGTTTCGTTAAGTTTTAAGTCAATTATAAATTTTTCTAATCAATGATTAGCCTATTCAGGATATCGAAATTCGTTGAAAATTCTGACGTAGGCTTTGCATATGAAATCTCATGAGCACGTTCCACACAGCTGTGTTTTGTGGTCGTTTGAGGGCGCACTTCTATATAAACAGAACAAAGAAAATTAGTTAGATGTGTGATCGCTGGAGGGCCGACGTGTGGAACGTGTTCATGAGAGTATTATGCAAGTTTATATACATACAATGACGTAGTTCAACAAATTATACTTCAAAGTCTTCCAAAAACCATAACGGATTGCCCTGTTTTTTTTTTATTTTCATTTAGTTGGTCCATTCTGTATGAAACAAAGAGATTTGTTAATATTTAAAAAATAAAATTATGATAAATAATAATATTAAACTATCTTTTTGTTTGAAAAAAATTGTATGTAGTAAATTTATTGCCGGCATTATGTTTCCTTGAAAATTCCAATTTACTTTTTATGTTTTTTGTGTTATTTTACTTTATGTTCACGTTCGCTTTTCCTTTGGCATTTTTCCATGGCTATTGCTTGAATTTTTCGTAATCAAACTGAGTAACAATAAATTTGGTGAATTGTTGCAACAACAAAAAGAAAGTTTCTTTGTTTTGGGATTTTGCATTTTTTTTTGCAGGATTTTTATTTCTTTTTATTTTTTTTTCTCTATTCTTATACAAGTGAAAGAAAATTGTTTATCCGCTCATATATATGTATGTATAGAGAGTGAAGAAAAATAAAATGGCAACTCCTTAGTTGGCAAATATTTTATTTTATTTATCCTTTCTTAAATTCGGTGTATTTTCTTGTCTCAAGAGAGTTGTGCCGATGAAGGTAAGGCTAACGCGCGTCACCCTCAATGTTGATTGAACCAAGGAAAATTCAATTTGGGTTATCCCTTTTTTTCATCTAGGCGATACAACAGGACCTCATATTTAGATAAAGCATTTGCTTCCTTTGGGATGTTAATTTTCCATCAGTTCCGGGATTCGATTTGTATATTATATGTATGTAGGTACCTATACTAACGTCCCTTTGGTCTGCTTTTCTGAAATTTACCTCTAATTCAGTTGACAATAATTGTAGTAAAAAGGGGTCCTGTTCGTATAAAAAGAGGGCCAGAAAGACGACGGGTGTGGTGTTATGCCGGTGGTTTTATTGTTGAATTAAGATTGGATATTAGTGGTCGTCGACCTAAAAATGTTTTTTTTTTTTTAAAAAAGGATGAGAATCTGGAAAATTTAAATCAAAATGACTTTCATTAAAATACATAGGTTATGGGTATAATCTTGAATTTAGCAAAACATGAAAATCTGGATTTTAATAGATTCAAGGGGTTTAAATGGTTTTAAACTAGTTAAACCTTTACAAATGAATGAATATGAATTTATAAGAAAAAAAACTGGTTTGTATTGGATCAACAAATAAAATGAATTTAAGTTTGAATTTGGAAAGGAAAGAATGAAATTTTAAAACTTTTTATAAGCTTTTTACATTGTACTTATTATAAAACATTATCTGAAGTAATCCGAAATAGTTTAGAAAATGGAAATTATCCGCATTATTTGCATTTGCATATAAGAATTTACATAAGTACAAGTCGTAAAGTAAAGTTGGTACGAGTACTAAGTGGATCTGAATAAGATGAAGTATTATGACATAAGTAACAAGTAAGAACTTGCTTTTAAAGTTCGTTTAGACAACAGGACTGATGTTGTTAACTTACCATTTTGAATTTCAGACAAGTTATTTTTTACTAAAAACTTTTTTGATATTTGAGCTTTCGACTTTCATGCAAGTAGACTAAAAATGTCTATTCCCCAAATTCTTCATTTGAACAATTGTGCATATGTGCATGGGTATTATTATTTTTAGCTATTTTTCAAAACAAGATAGTTCATCAATATCAATTTGTAGAAATTAAGTCTTAAAGCAATTTCAAAGAATGGAATTTTTAACTAAGCTCATACTTATTTCTTGCGACTAGAGGTTAGTTTTGGACTTGTAAAACAATCGAATTCCAGGTATTAATCAGACCTTGCATATATAACGTTGCTAGAGGAAACGGTCCAGGAATTCTGTCCTACAGCTTAAACTCTTTTTCTTCAATCTTGGAAGGCATTTTGATTATTCCCTAGAGTCGAAATTGAATTATTTTTTGCTCCAAAATTAACCGAAAGAACCTTTCCTATTATCATTATTTATCGCGAAAACAGCTGTTATGATTTTGAAAAATGTTCTTTGTTGGTTCTTGTGAGAAACTAAAATTATTCGGTTGGAAAATATTTTTTCAAAAAATCGTTACTGACCTGCCACAGAACCAGATTTTTGGTTTGCGAAGTTCCTCTTTTGTAGTTTCTTCTGAATATTTTGCAAACTCAAAAACTATATCTTGTCTTGCACAATTGACATCTTTATCAAAAAATTCACCCAGAAATATAGAAAAGGAAAGTATATATTTATTCATGGTAAATTCAGTGACTTCATTAGAGAGAAAGTGCTGTACTGTGTTTATTTTCAAATAAATTTCTTGAACGGTATGAAGTATATCAGGGGGTCTTTGGGCCCTCTTTATGCAGGGCGGATCATTTTCTAAAACATAGTCTTTTAGAATGCAAAAAAATTAGTTCTTTACAAGAAAAATCTACATCTATTTTTTAAAAAATTTTATTTATAAAAAAAATTAAACACATCACCAAAAACATTTACATAGTATGGTATAGTTGCGCTCCCAAGACAAAAAGTGTATTTTAAAATCTTGAAAACACATCCTGGAAATTATAACGCTTTAGATTTTGAAATTTTGTTGAGAAGGGCAGTCCCAAAATTAAAAAAAAAAACTCAAGAAGCAGCGACTTTAAAAAGGAGCAATTTTTAATTCGATTAAATAAATAAAAAAACATCAAAAACATTTGAGCTATCGAAAAAAAAACGAATCCAATTAAATTAATTTAAGCCTTTTGATTGTTATTATGAGAATGAATTATTATTAATCTGATAATGTTATCTGTAATTTATTAATTAAATATTAATTTATCCTGCACTGGTTGATTTGCATTAGGTGTGACAAAACACTAAAAAGTGTAGGTTGAGAAGGGCAGTTTTCTAAAACAAATAATTCGAAAGAAAAAAAAGAAGGAAAAGAGAAATATAACACCTAAAATATAATGTTTTAATAATCCACGCCTTGAAAAAAAATATAGAAAATCGTTAGAACCGTTTTTTTCGAAAATATTTTTTTATAAGTATAAAAGTTTTTTTAGAAGTTTTTGGAAAAAAAATGATAAGCAAGTTTTTAGCATTTAATAATATTAAAAAAAAAAACGCTTTATGAGAAAATTGAAAACCAAAACTCCGGTTGTATGGCAGGATCCGTTTTTGAAAAAAAATAACCAAATAATTTGAATTACCTATTGCAAAACCCCATTAAAAAAATCTCATCAAAATCATGATGTTCCATGTTTAAAGAAAATCGCTTCAGTAGTTTAGTCTATAGCTCGAGGTATAGACAAACAGAATGAATTGAGGAATCCACTTTTTTCGGGTTCTGTGTTATCGTAATGTAAGGTCTGATAAATCGATTTTTATACATTGTAAAATTATCTGTATAGTAAAAACAGATACAAACAAAGTATCTACTTAATAACGTGAAATTAAAAAAAAAATACTTCAAAACAAAGAAATTTGAGCTTTTTTCAAAATTTTGAATTTGAAAATCAATTTTTGTAAGTACAAATTTGTTTGAAAAAAAAACTAAAAATGTATTTCTGACAAGCTACACACCTTCTAGCCATATGTCACACCATATACAAATCACCCTGTATATACTCGTATACACTGCCAATAGAATTTTGTATTGTATAATCTGTTCCAAAAACATTTTTTTGAAACAACATAATAATTCCCACTTAGAAAGAGATAACACGCAAAAATATATATGTATGTATATTTGTGTATATTTTATTAATTCATCTCTAACCATAATTAATTTCATAATTTTAAACATCAGGTGGAGGGATAACGCCATCAACGACTCCGACGTTGGGCGCCATTCTTTTACCCAATTAACCTTGTTTAAACAAGTTTGTCTCTATAAGTGGATATCCAGCATCTTCGAGCATTTTGTTGAATGAATAGAAACATTAAACTCAAGGAAATGTCCTACTCCATGACCATGGCTGTTTGCAAAACGAGATGGGCACATAATTACTCCTTTATGCTTTCATTCACTCCACATACTTTTGCCATAAGGAAAAACTTAATTTTATCACAATATTATTATTTCTCTTCGCCCGGTGTGGCGCGGGTGGCGTGCGGCGCGGCATCTTCTCGACATAGCACTTGTGTCTTACTCTTATATACCCAACAACAACCCCACTCTCATCTTCACTCGAGCTTCTTAAACGTTTATGATGACTCAGAAATATTTTTTCCAATTTCCACCTTTAAGTGTGCGCTCAAGATGGCAGCTTCAGTTTTTTTTTTTTGTTTTGTTTAGTTTTCTTTTTTTTTTTTAATTTTCCCAGGCATCCTAGTCGTCGTCGTTGGTACCTTATGCCAATGATCAAATGAAAAGCAAAAGTGCCGTGTGCTCCTCCAGGGCAACTTTAGGAAGAAACTAGGCAAAGAAAATTGGGTGCTGAAACCGGAGGATGATGGCATATAGAACTCGACCCAAGCACGCGTAGTGGTGTCGAGAGCACGTAATCAATGTTAGTAAAGGTTAACAGCTCTGACATTATTCAGAATGGCTGGGACTTGGATGCTGTTTCCAGGAATACCAGTTCAGTATAGTAGGTACTGCCTGCCACAGCCAAGTTATCCTACACTACCCCAAGTCCAAACACTGTCCCCCAATCGTTTTGATTGCTTAGCAAAGTTTTTACGTTATGACGAACATTTAGCAAGACGTGCCTTCATTAATACCCAGTGTCCGAGAACAATGTATAGTATTTAGCATTTCTTGGACATATAAATAGAAGAAGAAGAAAAAGAAAATGTAGAAGAGGAATCTTTTGCTTAAGGAAGGGATATACACAATGTACATATAATAAATTAGTAATCAACTAGGTTAATTGGTAGAAATTAGAGATATTTGCTGTAGGGTTACACTTGTATATGCGGACTTTCGTTTAGACAAGTTTTTTTTTTTTTTTGTTAATGCATAATATCTTATATCTATTAATTATTGTTTGAATGACAAAACTTTTTCATTAACAATATTCGTGAGAAATGGAGATATGATTGAACCTCAGGCTACATCATCGCTCATTGGAATAAAATCACGTAGGTCAAAAAAGCATTGATGCAGCTTTATTAATTTTTTATTTGTGAAAATGAAAAGTTGTTTTCTAAACAAGGTGGCGAAATTAATTTGGTGACAGCACGTATTAATATATTACATAACTGGAAATGAATCCGTTATTCGTAGAGTAGTTTATATATAAAAATTTTTTTAGCTTAAGGAAAAAATTTCAAAGCAATTTTTTTGAAAGAGAATCAGCCTACCGAGGATCCTTTCAATCATTCAAAAAACATCGAAAGAAGTTTACCATCTTAGAAATGCCAAAACAAACCAAGAAGATAAAAATAATAGCATTTTTTCAACTTCGAAGCCTGAAAACAAATTAAATTTTGTAAAGAGCTTCAATGTAAATTTAGGACCACCATTTTTGATTCTCAAAAAACAGTTGTGCTATGATGTTCTTTGTTTCTGCTACACGTATCGTTTTTTTTTCATATGCAGCTGTACAAATTGGCAAATTTTGAGATTCATTTTTGTAACTTTGACCGCCAAAATTAAATTTTGCGAAGGGCTTAAATTTTGACATTTCCTGCGACTTGTCATACAACAAAGTTTCAAGTTTGAGACTAAATTAGAGAAGGTTTGTTAAATCCGTTCTGTTGTTGTGGACTGTGGAGTTACGTCTGACAGATCGTTTCTGTTGGAATAAATGAAAAAGAATTTTTTTTTTGAATTAAAATTAATTTAAACTAATTTTTCTAATTTTCAAAAAAGTAAGATCGAAACCATCTGAGCAATTCGTGAATCTGTTGAATATTGAGTAAAGGCAGATAATATGTTAGTTTAAAAAAAATGTCAGTGTTTAAAGAAATCATTTTTAGTTTTCAATTTGTACTTGTTCTTTGTATTTCCATTTTTGTAATGTTTAAATTTTAATAAGAAAAAATTATTGAAACAATAGGGGTGTTCAAATTTTTATTAACTTCCCATAGGGAGTTATTGTAATCGGTCCGATTTGTCAAATTGAAATTTTTGATATTTCTCGACGTTTCAAGGTCCTAGCCTTGATCAATCATTTTTAGAGAGATGTCTGTGTGTGCGTGTGTACGTATGTACGTTCGTACGTTCGTACGTCCGTACGTTCTGGTACCATTTTTCGTCGTCGATATCTCAAGAACGAGTCTTGAAATAGATTTTGTTTTTCAATCAGTTGTTTTCTTACTATAGCAGTTTAAAAAAGAAGTGCAAATTTTGGTTGGGCTCACGTTGTATCTCACGAACAAATAATGCTATTGTTTTAAAATAAATTTTATTTGACACATTATGACGTCATACAAATTTGATATGAATTTGGAAAAAAATCAATATACCGTTATTTTTTAAAATCAAAAAAACTAAAAAAAAATTTTTATAACTCGAATATCCTTAGATAAAAAAACGATATTAACTTTAAAATAATTTTATTTTACGAAAAATGTTGTTTTTGACTACTGGTGAAAATTTCAAAAAAATTCAATAGACAGTTTTTTTTACAAAAAATTAAAAACTACAAAAAATTCTACCAAAAATTGGTATAAATTGTCTGTCGAATCAAATCTCTCAAAAACGGGTAACGATATTGACTTCTTGTTTGTTTTATTTTCTACATAACATAATTGTTAGCAACTGATAAAATTTCGATGAATATTGAATTGGCAGTTTTTTTAACAAAAAATCAAAAACTGTTAAAAATTCTAAAGAAAAGTAGTTACAATTGTATTTCAGCTCTAATGTCCTGAGAACGAACAACGATTGTGCCTTCTAAAATATTTTATTTTATACATAGTACAATTTTTTATGAAAGGTTAAATTTTGACAAATATCTAATTGACAGTTTTGACAAAAAATATAAAAAAAAATAAACTAAAAAGTGGTAAAATTGGTTTTTCGACTCGAATATCTTGAGAACGATCAATGATATTGACTTTGCCATTAGGTATTTAATTTTATACATAATACATTTTATACATTTACAGCGGGTATATATTTGACATATGTATATTTAAATGTGCATTTCTTAAATCTCTTTAAATAATTAAAATGCTTTTCAATCTTAAAATAATGATTGTTTGAATTTAACAGCTAAGGTTTGTTTCGCAGAAAATTTGGTTATTTGAAAAAAAAAACTAAATATAAAGTTTTCAAGATCACAAATGAGAAGTTATCAATGTGGGTCGCACCCAGCATCTTTTTTACGTTTGAAGTGATATTCTTCTTAAAACAATAAGAATCTCTAATTAAGTTTTAATGATTTGTGTTTTTGAACACTATTTCACAGTAAAAATTTTAGGTCAATATTGAATATGAAGACAAGGTACTTTTTGAAAAATTCTATGTCTAACTGTTAAATTCAAGCATTTCGAGAAGTAACGATAACATATATAAATATTACTATTACAAAAGTTCCACTTCAGCTTAATAAAACATTTAAGTTCAATTAATTTTATTACAATTTTACGGTTTTGGGTAAGAATTTCAAAAACCAGAAACCCGGAAAGTCCATAATCCCAAATCAAATACAGAAAATTCGAAATCTATGAAGCTTTCTGCGTCCGAAGTTTTTTGTTTGTTTCACGATTGCAACTAGCGATAAGTAGAAAATGCGAAAAATTGATATACCAAAATGTAGGACATACATTTTTCCAGCTGCGATATCTGTTTGCAAGAAAAATTCAATTAAGAAAAATTGAAAAGGTAGAATTTAAAAAAAAAAAAAATGTATATACATAATGTACATCCGAAAAAATTTTATTATTATTTATTTGACCAGTAAAACAATAAATACATTGATAGTTTGCTATCACCCAGTTTACACAGAGTTATGGTATAAAGAGCTACCTTACTTCTGAAAAATAATATAATTCGATAGTTTACAATTAAGTTTGTTTTGAATTATAATGAGGAGGAAAAGGTCATAAAAACCTCCTATTTAAGATCTTTTATAATATTGATTCTTTTTGTCAGAAAGAATAAGCTTAAGAAATAATATCACAGTGAGAAAAAATATTAATGCATAAACAAATATTATAAAACAAAATCAATGAACAGAAAGTAAATAGATAATAATTTATAAATCATGAAATAATAAAGAGACAAATAAGCAAATAACAACTAAATAAATAGTTAAGCAAAGAGAAAAACAAATAATAAATAAACAAAGAAATGAATGAACGAGATAAATTAAATAATATCGATGACGAAATGAATAAATAAATAAATAAATAAATAAATAAATAAATAAATAAATAAATAAATAAATAAATAAATAAATAAATAAATAATAAATAAATAAATGAATAAATAAATAAATAAATAAATAAATAAATTAATAAATAAGAAAATAAATGAATAAATTAATAAATAAATAAATAAAACTAGAAAAAAAATAATACAATAAAATAAATAATACATAAACAATTTAATGAATAATTTAGTAAATTTATAAATGAACAAGTAATAAATAAACAAATAATCATGAATAATTGAATTAAGATAACAATTTACAAAAGAACAATAAATCATTACATATTGATGAGACTATTGATTAGAGTGTTGTCAGATGATTGACAACGTATATCATATTTTTCTTTAAGTTTTAAAATCCTCTCAGATATAAATTCAACATTGGCAAGGCTGTGCAATTCATTTGTAGAAAAGTGCCATGGGAGCTTTAAAATCATTTTCAAAATTTTGTTTTGTGATATTTGCATCTTTTTGATGTGAGTTTTTGCACATTGACCCCAGATTGGAGAGCCATAAAGCATTATAGATTGAAAGATAACCTTGAAAATTATAAGTTTGTTATCATTGCTAAGTAAGGATTTCCGGTTTATCAACGGATACAGTATTTTTATTGTTTTATTGACTTTAATATTGGTTTTTTGAACATGCTCGCTAAAAGTAAGTTTTTTGTCTAAATATATTCCTAGATATTTATCCGAAAAAATTTTGTATCGAAATTCTTTAAGGCACTTTTAAGAAATTTAAGATTTGTTTTTTTTTTTCAAAATAAAATTGGATTAAAGCTCAGTACCACTAAGGAGTCTGATGATTGCCTGGCAAGCATGAAATAGCTATAACTCTGGCCAAAATAAATATAAATGAATTAATAAGAAAATTAATTCATAAAAAACAATTGGTGGTAGTGCCTTTAAGTTGTTGTTGTTGTTCACAACAAATTAAATGTTAATCTACGTAAAAATTGAATATCATTCAAATTATCATCCCCACAAGAATTATTTTTTCATCTCCAAGTCCAGTACCAATGATAACGAATTCTTGTCTTGCTGGATATTGTTGACACTGCATATTCGTCATATATAAGACGAATTAAATTTTGAAAATTGCGTATTAACAAGGCCATAAATTTAAACTGACCAGTCCAAGTTTTTTCGACTAAAGTCTGTTAAAAGCTATTTTTTGAAATAATATAATCCAACAAGTCCAAGCATTTAGCCTCCTACGCAATTTAGGAGGTAATTGAGTAGTAAATTAACTTAAAATAATTTCCATTTCGAAAAAAGTTCCCAAATAGCTATACATATGTACCTTCGAGTATCGCATAAGGACACATTGCAAGCATAATAATTCTCTCAAATTATTCTCGTCCTTAAACGCCATCGCCACAAATAGAAGAAGTTAGAAACAATTTATCATAATGAAGATTTCACTTGATTGTCTCGTCGCGTCGTCGTCGTCGTATTTTTTTTTAAACTATGTCAACTGTCAGTGATGTGTTCCTTGAAAACAGTCTATTTTTATTTTTTGTACATCTGATTTGAAAAGCAAATGCGGCCAAGTTTTGTCCTCATTTAAAACAAACTAAAGAAAATAGAATGTAGAATTGTCAGAGCTGCATTTTGAAAACAAAAAAACAAAAAAATGTATAATTATCCTGCATTTAAATAATGATAAATCATTATAATCCGTGATTGGTTTTCAGCGGTAATTGAATTTGTATACGAGCGAAAATAATGTAGGCAGATTTTTATTAGATTATTATTTTTGTATGTGGTAATATAATTTATGCAGAAATATTCGCCACCACAGTTTTGTTTCTACGATATATATTTTTTTTTTCTTATTAAAATTTAATTTTATTAAACTAATTCGTGCATTGAAATTTAATTTTTTTTTAATATATGGAGGTTCCATCCGTATTATTATCACCTAACTACCTGTTTAAAAATTTTAATAATTTATGAGAAAACAATGAATTGAGAATGAGTTAACGGATTCCATTTGGAAAATATTTTAATCTGGCTTAACGTAATTGTTTGTGAAATAATACCTGCATGGTGCTTGTTTGTTGTTGTTATATTTTTTAATTCCCTATTTTAGCTATGCAATATTCATGTTTAAATGCAATTAGTATTATAGAAATATTGATAGGCTTTAATCAAATGGTTTAGATTTTTTAACCAAGCTCTTAATTTTAATTAAAACAAACATTTAAAACATGATTAGGTCAGAAACACTTTTTTATATGACGAACACTGATTTACCTAACACTGAAAATTTGAAGTTTTTTCAGAAAATTGATTTAAATATTGAAAAGTGAAGATTAATTGTGTCTTCAATATCTGAGATCATGTATAGTTATGTAGCGAAAATGCTAAATGAGAAAATAAAGGTAAATCTTAATTCTAAAATCGATGAGGCGTTCCAGAAATTGTGTAGCTCTATGCTAACAAGAGACCTCCCAACATTTAAAGACGTTGTAATACAGCCTAATAGGCCGAGGCTTTAGGCCTCGGTGTGATCAAAAAAAAAAATAACTAAGGGTGTTTGGAGGCTTAAGAAATAAAACACACACACAGTTAAAATGTTGTTGCTCATAATACAGTCACACTGAAAAAAAATTATGTCTCATATTCTTTATGATACTGTATGGTCATAATACTGTGTGGTTAATATTCTGTATTTTTTTTTTTTTTGAAAATACAGTTCTTCGGAAAACACTCTCGAAAAAATCGTTTTTTAAAATTTTCGAACACTAGCGTTTTTCAAAATTTAAATTTTCAAATACATAAATTTAAATATTATTTTTATTAAAAATCAACAAAATATTTTAGTTGATAGTGTGGGTTTGATGTTGTGGATGTCCAGATTAAAAGCATGGACTTAATAAGTGGGTCGTACATGATGCTGATGAGTGAATACGGTATGGCCAAGACGTAGTCGGATGATTGACGAATTATTTTTGACATTTGTATTCCAGAATTTTTTTTAGGACGAATTTTTTCACAATTAATTTAATTTAGCACTTTTTATTCTCTTTCTGAAATATTTTTTGGTCTGAAATTTTTTTTTGACCCTTTTTTTTTGCAATTTTTTCGTGCATCATTGAGCCATTTTGAGGTGCATTGGGATGCATTTTACATGCTCCCCACCACCACTAAGTGCGCCAAAGTAGGGGTTGCCTGGGGCAGCATGGACCCATACAGAATTTTGGAGTACAGAATTTTGAAAAACAATCACCCTTATTACGAAGATCAACTATCAATTAAGAATTGACATTTATCAATTAGTTTTATTAAATGGTATTGTGACTGTCAACTGTCAATATTGTTGATCCATTGTGTTTTTTTTTAATAATCTATTGCGAATGAGAAAAATCGGTATTGTGAAAAAAAAATTCATCGAGTTTCTCGTCAGCTGTCAATTTTTCTTTCAATCGTAAATTTGCAGTTGATAAGTTCGTGCTAGTTAGAAAAATTGCTAAAAAAATGTGAGTTTCCAATTAAATATGTAAGTGATAAAATTCTTAATTTTTTTTATTTCTAAAGTTCTCAAAAAGTAGTGAGTAACAAAAAAGAGAACGTGGAACTCGCCAAGGGATTTTGTTCCAAAGCTGCAGCAAATTCCAAGTGGGAAAAAATTGCTGTAGAGCTAAATAGTCTCCGGCCTCCGGAACGCATTTCAGAAAAGTGGCAAAGGGTCTGGACCGATCTGAAATGCAAAAAAAAAAAAAAAAAAAAAAAAGAAGTTACAGCCACTGGTGGTGGCCCAAACAGGGCTTCATCAGTTCAGCGATTTAGAAGAAGCTGTTGTGAGTTTATTAGGGTTCAATACATGCGTTAATTCACCAGGCAGAGAATTTGGTTTGGTCCAATGAAAATGAAAATGATATGTCAACTGAAGACGCAGCAGATCAATCTACCGAATAGATTGACCCGGTTCCAGTTCAAGATGTTGAGCAACAAAAGAAAAAAACGCCTCGAAAAGATAAACTTCAGGAAGAACGTATATGTATATCAATATTAGAAAACCAAACTGTTGATCAAATAAAGTATCACGAAAATATGCTAAGTATTTTAGGTGGTATTTAAAAAAGTATTGGTAATATAGAATATTATTCAAAAAAAAAAAAAACTTCAAATCGTCAAAGAACATAAAGAAGACATTTTAAAAATAAAAAAAATGAAGCTCTACAAAGAAAATAAAGAAAGGGATAGAAAAACAAAACAAAAAAAAGGTAAAAATTGAGTTGCTGGAGCTGGAGAAACAAAGACTTAAAATGAACAACTTTTAAGTTTTTGTTATTTTAAAATATTTACATAAATGATTTCCTTGCCTTATTTTTTAAGTAGTTTTTATTTTAAGTTACTTGCCATTTCAGAAAAGAGTTCAGTTGAAGTCATTTTGTATTTTGAATTTATTTTCTTTTTTGTAAGATATTTATTTTGTCAACAATTTTGGGTTTTTAATCCTCTGATAAATGATTTTCTTTTGACGTTCTTCAAAAAAAAAAAAAACAACAACAAATATCTATCGGACGCACATTCCCATTCACAATAGCACAATATTTTATCAATAAATTTTCACAATACCGATTTTTAAATGAATTGATAAATTCTATCAATCATCAATTGGTTGATAGTTGATCTTCGCAATAAGGGTTATAGATAATTAAGTTTCTTAAAAATTTTAGAATTGCAGAATTTTGAAAGCTAAGTTTTGAAAATCTTATAATTTGGATTTGCCGAATTTTGAATACATATGATTTTAGAATATGTAATCCTACAACACACTTTCCTTTTTTTATTTTCTTAAAATATTTTTTTTTTTGGAATCGTGCATGATACGAGTACGTCAGTTGAGCAATCAGCTTGATACCAAGGCAAAAAATAAAACTTTTAGTTTTTTTTTTATTTTCAACCACAATTTTCAGCTCTCCTCCTGCAGGCATTACAAAGAACTACAATATTCACACAATCAGCTGCTGACTTGTAAATATTAAATACCAACAAGGACAAAGTTCTTCTGTTTTGAATGCTGGTTGTTGGACAGGTATAAAATAAAACACACAAACATTATATTCCTACCTACGAGTATCTACCTACTAAGCAATCAGAAAATATCGAAATTATTTTATTCTGGTAAATAGTTTTGGCAAACGTTGTATCATCAAGTTACAGGTTGCATCACTGTCCACACACTTCCACAATATTCTAATGCAGGTATAGTCTAAAAAGTAAGCTTTGCTTGGCACTCGAAAGGAACAAATTTACTTGTCCAATGGCATCTCTTTCTCAAATAAAATTTCTTTGACTCGCATTAACGTTGACCGAAGACCGAAGACCGAGACTGCTGATGCTGAAACTGGTGCTGGACTTTTAGAATTTCTGTTTGCCAACCACCGACAAAGGACAAACAGCTATTTCTCTTTGGGGGCCCCAATGTTATTTGATCTGGACTCAATGCAACTCAAAAACTGCAACAACTAAAGAGGTTTGGAAAATTTTCTTGTACCTAAACAAAAATGATTCAAAAAGGAAGAGAGAGGTTTTATATTTTTGTTTTTTTTGTTAAACTACTTTTTATTGGCTGTACTTTTTTTTGAAGATTCAATTAAATTGAAAACCTTTGATATTTTTGGCGATATTTTGCTTCAATGCCAGTTGTTAAATTTTGATGTGAAGATGGATTTTGGAGATTGAATTTTTAAAAAATTTAAAAACATTTGTAACGTTAAATTTAGAACATGATTTACTTAAATGTTAGTAAAAAAGATTAATTACTTATAAGTCCCTGGTAACTTTCTATTTAATATAAAAATTCGGTTACATTGTGTGGAGTCTTCTATAAATACATTTGAAATGAGCAGTACAGCAAAAAGTTAAGACAAATAATAAGGAACATTTTGAAGAAACTTTCATCCTTATAATTCTTGTAGTTGGGTATGCCGAGCAAATATATTTCTTCTATAGGCTGAGACTCTGCAAAACTTTACACACACACACACATAATATATTTGTGCACAGTAGCAACAGCAGGAGTAGTTGCAGGTGTGCCACATGAATTTAATTTCGGTAATTAAACCAACTGAAAGTATACATTAATATCCAAGTTGCATTTCAAGTCAAAATATACTTTTGTATATCAACTCAATACTGAAAGCACCTCTTTTATGCGCTGGTGACCATATTCTTTTTTTTTTTTTTTTTTTTTTAAGAAAATTACTGAACACGCCTAATAAAATGTTCCAATAAATTATTCCAGAACAAACATTTTGGACATAGATTAAATACATCTGGATTAATGTTTGAATCTGGATTTCGCTTCATACTTAATTCAAAGCAGTGATGTTTTTGGTTCCAATACGCCACTAAGTAGCAACGTGTTTGGATCAACTACGTTTTAAGTTTGATTTGATGTGGTGACCTGTTTGATTCTAGTTGATTTAAAGTGGAGACGCGTTTGAATCGAACACTTTACATAAATGATTCCATTGACAACCCGTTTGATTTACATTGTTTTTTTTTTCTTATATTTAGCGCACCAGAGACACAGTGTGAGCTTTAGGTAAGTGGGAGTTAATTTGAAAGGAGATGTCGGTGAACATTAGTCTTGAATTTCAGTTCATCACAATGAGAGGGAAAGACAGAGCGTGGAAGGGTATTCCACATTCGCGTAGTACGGCTAAAGAACGAATCCCTGTACTTAACAGTACGACCGAAATTGGGTTCAAGAGTAAACTGATGAGCATTCCTGGAAGTGCGAGTATTACGGTTGAATTGTTTAAGGGGAGGAATGCAACTGGCTATTTCATTTGAGCACTTACCTTGAAAGTAACGATAAAAGAGTGAGAGACAGGAAACGTTACGTAAAGGTATCGATGATGTTCCTGTCTCCGATAATTTTGAAGCCTCGTCTTTGTATACTTAAGAAAGTTACTGGAGCACCAGCCCAAAGATGGGAGTTATACTCAAGCTTTGATCAAGCCAGATCAGGAGGGGAAAAGAATCTCCAAGAGGAAACCTAAACATCTTGCGGTATTTTTGACGACGTTAAGTTTGTTATACACATACCTAAAATCGCAAGCTGATTAGTTTCTTCGATGCGTCCTGCTTTAACGACAGAAGGCAGCTTTGAGTTTTCAAAGCATTAAATTCTACACGATTTCTTAACTCCCATTGTAGCATGCTGTCTAAGTCAGAATTTAGTGTACTTATCATATTTAGCCGTATCATTTCCATGACGGAAGATCAGAGATCTGGAAAAGAATATGAAAATCTAAGGGTGCTATCGTCAGCAAAACAATTTATTTGATTAGTAGTTACAAACAGGAGATCTTTCCGAAAATGAGAAAGAGGGTCGGACACAAAACGGAACCCTGTGGCACACCAGCATTTATGTTTTGAGTTTCAGACTTGAATCCGTCTAGTACTATTTGTATACAGCGATTCGAAAGAAAGTTACTAATCCAAGAAAGAATGGTTTCATCGGTGCCAAAAGCACGCATTTTTGATAAAAGAGCAGGATGCCAAACTTTATCAAATGCTTTAGAAATATCAAGTGCAATAATCTTACTTTCTCCAAAACGATGTAAATATTTGTTTCACTGTTCAAACTCGCTTCAAATTTGACACGAACGTGAAGGTTGTCAAATTTTGTTTAATATTTAAGACTTCTCGAATGCTGAATGCAATCACACTTGGTAACATATCTTTTGATTAAAATTTAGTTCTTCATCGATAAAATGCAGAACAGATGGTCACCCTAACTCATATATTGTACCATATACTTTGTGTCAACATTTCCCCTAAGCCACAAAGTTTCATTTCACTCACAGATCTGGCATAGTGGCCTGGCATGGCATAGAGCTATAATAATGCTGGTGATGCCATAGTAGCTGAAACGTCCGTCCCGTCCCGTTCCGTCCGCATCCTCCGTATCAAACTGCTTCTGTTCTTGAAAATTTCATACTACTACCGGTGGGGTGGTGCCTTTGCCTGGGTGCTGGTGTGTCACACTTTTGGGTATATTCCTTCCCATATTTGCACAAAAATAAAAAGTATAAATTTCGCCCTGCAATGCATAATTCATGCTGAAGAACATTTTATCAAAATTCATTAAAGCCTTCATTAAGTTTGCAAAGTATTTTGTTTTAGTGTTTGTGTTTGTCCTGGTGCACTTTCTCTTCATTCCCATCTATGAGAGAGGCTGCTGCCGTTCCATATTCCTGCTGGTTTGCTATAACTATACTATAAGGTGGTTCTGGCTTGGTTTTTGTTCGTTCGGGGCTCTCGTATCTCGGATCTGATATTAAAAGTATATACTAAAGTCGACAAAAAAAAAAAATGAAGGGGAATGATGATGATGAAGGGGGTTACTTGTGCTACGCTGCTCACGAGGGGGGGGGGGTGAGAGACAACGACACGAATGGAGCAAATAAAATTTTGCATTTTAGTCACGTATTTTTTTAAAACAGTTTACTGAACATACAAAGTGGATAAAGGTAGACACACTTAATTACCTCAGAGATAGTATTATCTTTTCCATGTTAATCAAGTATAATTAAGAAAATTTCATTAAAATGTTAAGCGAATACTAATTCATTATGGAATACTTTATATACGTTTTATACATCCATATAGTGTCCCAAAAAAAAAACATTGCACGCGCTGCACTCATAATAACACTAAAATCGTTTGAAGTTTTTTAATTTTTTTTTTATTACAAAAATAAAAAAATAATTAAAAATTATCTTGGGCCCACTTTTGAATTTTTTTTTGTTGAAAATCCAGATAGTGAGCTCTTCTATCAAACATTGCTTCACGAAAAGTTCCACTTTGCTCTTACTAAGATTTCTTTTTAATGACTCTCATTCTTCAAAAAAGAAAAATGTCCGATTACCTCTTTTAAGTTGTTTTCTTGATTTTTTTTGTGACTTGAAAACCTGCATTTTTATCGTTAACGACATAATTCAAGAACTCTTATCGCCATTTTATCTTAAGAGACAATTAGTTAAAATTGTACTTGGCCTGATTGGTTTAAATTGACATCAAAAAACAAATATTTTTTGTAGGGTACAATTTGTAACATTCGACAAAAAGGGTACTGAGCGCCCTATAGCTTTTTTAAATGCCCATCTTCATCAAAATCAACTCACACTCGAAAAATCACTTTATCCGGAATAGAAGAAATTCATGGCCGCTCTAAGTGAAAGTGGACAACAAAAAAAAAATACCTTTCCATCCAACCAAGGGAAAACAAAACCAAAAAAAAAATAAGAAAAATATTTTAAGGGATCTTAATGTTGTTTTTCGTAAAAGGCCAGAGAACCATATATCTCGTTTACTCTACACAAAAACGAAAAAAAAAAAAAAATAAACCTCTTTAACTGCATTCCCCAGATAACCTTTCATTAAAACTAATGGCCCGGTGCACATTATGTGGCTTCGGACTTTTACTTTAATCAAGGCAATAAAACGACAATTAACTTCAGTGCCACCTGTTAAAATCTACCAAAAACGCAGGAGAGGAATTATAAGTCCTTTATAATTTGCAATACTATCATCAGAGATCCAAGTAATTTTTGTTGAATTGGAAACTGGGTTGTTGCATGAGCTGAATAAAGAGCAGGCATCATCATATACATACATACACATGTAAGGTACAGAGTAGGTTACCTTTTATTATTATGATTTTTTTTTTTTAGTTTTTATTTTTAAATTTTAATATTCATTCTCTCTTTTGAATTGGTGAATTGAAGAGGACCAGAACCCCCGCTATCGTCGCTGTTATTGGTACTACCCACCACCACCACCACTGGACCACCACACCGTTTTATTTGCAATTTGTTTTGTGCAAAGTCCTTTTAACAAAAAACCAAACCAAGGTGGTTTTGGTATTATAGGGCAAAATGATGTGCCACTAAAAATTCGGTTTTTCAGGGACGGATCATCCTGTAGTGTCATGTAGGCCCTTTTCTATACTAAGCTAGCCAATAATGATTAACAAAGACAAGATGTCTTGAAAAACGGCCCAAAAATTTAGAAATCCAATAGTTCTTTCGTCTTGTACTTTTGCCGACGACTTTCATACTCCTGTCTAGAAGACTTCTCCCATTCCACTGCTTCACATTACTGATTCACTTGAGATCGTCGGGTTGACCTTTGGATTGTTCCATATTTTGTTCGTCTGTGGTTTCGATAGATTCGATAGATTGTTGCATGACTGAGGCCTGTTTAATGCAGGAATTGTTGCATCAAACGTTCCAGGAGTTCTTATGCTTGCATTTCTTCCGCGATATTGATGGAACGTCATGTCTTGTGCAATTGCCTTTTGATTTGGGTTCTCAGGGCATCTTTTTTTCAAACGACAGCTATGTTTGTCAAGCTGTATTTTGTTGAAGACGCAATTTTTGGCGGGAAGCCTTCCTCAGACTTTCTTACTTCTAATTCGATCAGCTGTCATACGAAACATCTTCATTTCAGCTTCCTAATTTACTCTCATACTTCATGTACCTACATTGTCCAACACTTTGAACTGTATGTAAGCCTTGGAGGAACAACTACGGTGTACACAGACTTCCTTATAGATTAGAGAGCAATTTTCAATCACAAAAGATGGCAGTGTGTTCTGCCACTTCAACCAATGTTAACGTGATTTTTGATCATCACAAGATCCTTCGTTTTTGATCACATATCCAAGATATTGAAACATTTCGAATTTGGAAAGCACTGTTTCATTCAAATAGGTGCCCTGTGTGGCTTATAAGAAATGCTACTTATTCGGTCCTTTTCGCATCCATTTTCCTTTAGAACACGCATCCATACATCAAGTGCTGGAAGAAAATTGGGAATGGGTCGGAATTCTGATTTTTTTTCTTAAATTCTGTCTGGTTTTCAAAATTATCTGAACGCAAAGTTATGTATGTACAAAATTTTGTATTTCATAATTCTGTTCCAGTAAAATTGAATTTTTGAGAATTGAAATAACTCAGTGGCGTTTTTTTTTTGGAGTACGAACATATTCTAACATATTCGGTTCTAAGTTCTGGCCTCCTTCAACAAGTCTCTCCACCTATCCCGGTCTTGAGCCGACGCCATCCAGTTGCGCACCCCAAGGCTTCGGGCGTCCTGGTCTACGCCATCTCTCCAGCGCAAGCATGGTCTACCACGCTGCCGCCTACCATGGAATGTACCACAAAAGACTTTCCGAGCAGGTTCCTCTTCACTCATGCGAGCTAGGTGCCCTGCCAACCGGAGTCTACCGAGCTTAATTTTTGTCACTATGTCTGCTTCAAGGCAGATTGCGAACAATTCATGATTGCACCGTCTCCGGAAACGTCCGTCATCACATATATGGGGCCAACAATTCTCCTTAAGACTTTTCTCTCGAATGCGGCTAAGAGGTCGGAGTGTCTTTTGCTATACTCACGGTTAAAAAACATTTCCACTTGTTCCCTACAATCATGATGAAGATCAATGTAATTTTGTATGTAATCCTTATAGGAGAATACAAAATGGCTGCTGCTGAAAATATTGACAGTTAATGAAATCTAAATATTTTCCAAGTGAATCAAAACATAGACCATGGGTCCTAATTTTAAGAGAAATGCAGAAGATGGGTTTTTGGGGACAATTTCCTCTTTCCCATCGCTTTCTTATGAAAATTTGATTTACTATTACCATCTGTATGATATTTGATCCAAAGGCCTCAAAATATCACATCCCGCCCCCAACATCCGCAATACTGCAACCAATCGTTAAAATCTTCAATTGGTAACCAAGTAAACGCATGAAATGGAAATCGCGAGTGCAATACCCGATATTCGCCATCCATGGACATTTTTATTTGTTTTGTTGAGTGTTCGCCGGTCCCTGATGTATGCCGGGGTCATGAAGCGCTTGGCGCGGAATCATCCTCCAACTATATGGCCACTATTATACATGCCCAATGCCCATTGCTTTTGCAACATTAGTTGGGTTCTGAATTTTGGAAGCTATACTGACTGTCCTTGTTGGTTGGCAATTTATCATGTCGAAAGTGCACAGCAATTAAACCGCGAGTTTGGTAGTGAATTTAATTCATTGGTTAACCAATTTTCCAAGCGATAGATAACTATGCATTGAGCGGTGTTGTGATGCCACTCTGCTTTTGCTTTTGCTTTTGCCTTTCCTATTGCCTCTGACTCGCACTCGACCCTTCGGCTAAATTTATTGGCGCACATTGGTTTCGTGTTGGCAAGGGTACAGAAAATAAATAATTAAAAGTGTTATAAGTGCTTATTGGAAATAAATTTGGCTCAATTTAACCTCTGTTTCAATTTGATTTTTAAATTAAAATGTGGTCAATGGTCGTCATTACTAAAACCATTTTTTACTGAACCCCCACGTTTGATTAGAAAAAAAAAGGGAATAATAATTTGAATTTCACTTTCGGGAATCCATATACCACCACGCTCCACCCTATCCCGCTTGTCTCTCCTCGGGTCAGCTATGGTCAGAATTTTGTTTTGTTTTGAAATATTCAAATCTTCTTTTCATATAATATTTATATAGTCAATGTCATGCCACTGTCAGTTGGTTTTTTTTTTTTTTTTTTTTTTTACTTGAATCCGAATGGTCTTCGGTTCGGGAAAAAAAAAATAACCATCCCTTTTATAAAATATGCCAGACTCAATTTCGGTTCATTGCCTTTTTGATGTAGATCAAAATCAGTTTAGCATGCCTACCTCTATATGTATTTAACAAATCTGCTTTATTTGACGACCGGGAGCTATCGATGTGGACCATTGAATATGATTCTAAGCGGAAACAATCCCGCTTGAATGAAATAAAGAATTTAAGGTTAAGTCGCATACCTATACGGTATATGTTATGTAGGTATATGTACCTTTACTATTTTATTCATTATTTTATAGACAGGAGGCTTTTATTTGGAGTGTGGATTTGAGACCTGCATAAGTAGCTATTACTTCCATGAAAGGAAATGTGGATTTTTGGGAATTTTTATAAATATTTAATAAATGACAGTTTATTTTAAATTATGAATCAGTTCACTGACAATAATGTGCTAGTGCTGATGCTAGGTAAGGTAAATCTTAACTCAATGAACTTTTGAATGAGGGAAAATAAAAATGCTTGGGACAGGACTAGAGAGCAACAATAAATTCCACTATTAAAGAAGTAGGTTCCTTGATATAAAAACTTGTCTTTAAAGTCACTTCTTTTTCTAATGGAATAAGAACCCACTGTTGCCTTACAATATATTATATATATATTTCAATACCTCATAAAAAATGTAAAAATTCAAATTAAATGTTTGTAAAATTTTTTTGATTTGTACCTTCAGTTGAAAATATATAATGTGTAAAGAGAAACTGAGATTTTAAGATTAATAGAAATTTTAATAATATAGTTTTGAAAATCTAACGGAATTTTCGATCAAAATTAAGTCTGAAAACATTAAAACATTATTTTTATATCATATGATTTGCCTCACACATCGACACCCGGAAGTATCAAAAACTCTATAGAGAAATAAGGACATCAGTTTCTTATGTTTTTAATATTTCAAATCATTATAAACGTGTGGAAATAATTTATAATCTACAAAGAAAATTGCTAAAAACTAGTTGGATTTATGATTGCTTAATAGTTTTTAAAATTAAACGAAATTCAAAACTTGTCATAGCAAATATTCTGGGCTTGTTCCGAGCAGTTGGAAAACAGCATTTGTCCAGCCTATCCCAAAAAAAGGCGAATCTTCTTCATCAACTAATTACCGACCAATTGCACTTAAGTCCCTTCTTTCCAAGGTCATGGAAACGCTGATAAATTATCAGCTCAAGAAATATCTCGAAGATCGAAAGCTTCTTAATGACCGGCAAGACGGCTTTCGCAGCAATAGATCCACTGGTGACTTGATGGTTTATCTCACCGAACAGTGGAACAAATCTTTACATCGTTTTGGAGAAAGTAAGATTATTGTCCTTGATATTTCTAAAGCATTTGATAAAGTTTGGCATCCTGCTCTTTTATCGAAAATGCGTGCGTTGGGTATCGATGAAACCCTTCTTTCTTAGATTAGTAACTTTCTTTCGAATCGCTCCATACAAGTAGTATTAGACGGATTCAAGTCTGAAACCCATAACATAAATGCTGGTGTGCCACAGGGTTCCGTTTTGTCTCCGACTCTCTTTCTCATTTTCATTAATGATCTCCTGTCTGCAACTACTAATCAAATAAATTGTTTCGCTGACGATAGTACCCTTTAGCTTTTCATATTTGTTTCCAGATTCACATCCCTGCTCTTCGGACGTGGAATTGAAACGGCTGAATATGATAAGGACATTAAATTCTGACTTAGACATTGTACAATGAGGATTATGAAATCGCGTGGAATTTAATGCTTCAAAAACTCAATGCTGCCTTCTGTCGTTAAGGCGAGACGTACCCCCTTTCTCTAGGCTGGTGCTCCAGCAACCTACTTAAGCCTCTTGGACAGAATACAAAGACGAACCTTCAAAATGATAGGAGACAGGAACATCATTGATACTTTTACGTCGCTCGAACACCACCGGCTTAACGTTTCCTGTCTCTGACTCTTTTATCGTTACTTCTACGGTAAGTGCTCTAATGATATAGCCAGATGCATTCCTTGCAAAGCTAAAATGTTCAAAAATTGTAATGGTCTGTTCACCCTATTCTTCAGAATTGAACATTATTGAAATTTTATGTGCTTGGTTGAACACATTAGTATAAAGAATCAGTACACAAGCAAAATGAATCAAATTGAATGTAACAACCCTAGTGGTCCGCATCTACTTTTAGTTATAGATCTATCAAAATGTTTGTTGATATTATTCCATTAAGAATCACATTTTTGAGCTTGTATTTGGGGAAATATGTTTAAAAGTAAAATATTTTTCGTTGCTGAAGTAAATGTGTATACAAAACGACTATGGTCACCTGAAACTCTTTAAATACCTAAGAATCTCTATACACTTAAGACGTCAATCACGCTCGAGACGGACAAAAACCTGAAAACTATAAGGAACATCCATCGCACAGTACATATTTAAGTTCTGTAAGATCACGATCGAGGATACATTTTAACTAGATATGATCACTTAAAATTATTTCCCAGGAAAAGGAATTGTACAAAAAATTTATCAAAGTAAGGCTATCCCAAGCTAAAACTAAAATTTCGCTGACGACGACGAGACAATACCTAACAACAACAATCATCATCATCATCATCGGCTCAACAACCGGGGTTCGGTCCTGGCCTCAACAAGTCTCTCCACCTATCCCGGTCTTGAGCGGACGCCATCCAGTTGCACAACAGAAGGCTTCGGGTGTCCTGGTCTACGCCATCTCTCCAGTGCAAGCATTTTCTTCCACGCTGCCGTCTACAATAGAATGTAGCACAAAGGACTTTCCGAGCCGGTTCCTCTTCACTCATGCGAGTGAAGGTGCCCTGCCCACCGGAGTCTACCGAGCCTAATTTTTGTCACTATGTCTGCTTCAAGGTATGTAGATTGCGTACAATTCATGATTGTACCGTCTCCGGAATCGTCCTTCCTCACATATGGGGCCAACAATTCTCCTTAAGACTTTTCTCTCGAACGCGGTTAAGGTCGGAGTGTCTTTTGATAAGCACCCAAGTCTCGGATCCATACGTGAGTACTGGCAGGACCATGGTCCTGTACAGCAGCACTTTTGAAGTTATGGTGAGATTTCTGGATTTGAAGAGCTTTGACAGACTATAGTAGGCTTTGTTGGAACTGAGCAGCCGCCCGCGTATTTCTTCTTCTATATTATTATCGGCTGCTACTATTGACCCAAGGTATTTAAAGGATTGCACCACTTCAAATTCGTGATCCGCTACCTTGATTGTTTGACCAACTGTTCTGTTCGCATTCGATGCCACCAATTTTTACATAACCCATTTCTAACAAGCACCAAAAATTAATTATTATAAATGATTGATTATATTATTAAATTTTTCTGATTTGAAAAAAGACGTTCCTTTAATGCATAAGCAATAAATTTAAGTGCCATACAAATACCAGCGGTGTAAATTTTGAACAACTTGATGTTAAGATATTTATTTTATACATTTTTAACATATTCAAAATGTAACAATAAATTATTTAGATTATTTTAATATCGTTAAAGAAACCTACCACTTGGCCATGTCAACATTTTTGACTGTCACAGGTGAAAATATTATTGTGGCATTTATCTTCAAAGAACAATATTGCTATAGCATTCAATAGCTCAAAAAAAAAATAAATTAAAACAACAAAATAACATAAATACGAGTATGTAAGAGAGAAAAAAAAAATTCAAATAAACATGAAACAAAAAATAATTATTAACATAAGCATCGTCATTTTAATTTTGCTGATACAATTATTCATTTAAAATAAAATTCTTCGGTTTTCCCCGCTGTCACACAAAAGTCAAAAATATAAACTACCCATTATGCACTTGGGTAAATATTTATCTAGCAAAATAAAAAAAAAAAAAAACTTTTTAAATTCATCTGGCAAGCAATTGCTCTATAGGAATTTTCATACGTTCATTTTCTACTCAATAAAAATTGC
Organism: Syrphus vitripennis; assembly: GCA_958431115.1. Lineage (NCBI taxonomy): Eukaryota > Metazoa > Arthropoda > Insecta > Diptera > Syrphidae > Syrphus > Syrphus vitripennis. Next base: position 86,868,295 of record OY288110.1, read on the forward strand.
GCACCGGAAACCAGCCTCAGCAGAATCCTTAACAGGACGCCAGTAAAATCCTTTCGCAGTTATTTTTACAGCTCAATAATTTCATTTGTTGTGGTAGTTTAATACCGATCAACTTCCCTGTCTCTGTCTCTGTCCTCAATGGGTACATTAATTTTAACTTTTTCTTTTTTTTTTTGTTGTTATTGGAGTTGGTTGAATAAAAAAAAAAAACTCAGACTCTACAAACATATAACACAACAACAACAACAAAAAAAAAAACAACATAAACGAACAAATTAAATTTTCGAAATTGACACACACATGTACAGCACACCCTTTAACCATCATATGCCCTTTAAGCTCCATCGACACGTTGACAAAACAACCCGCCAACGGCAACGGCAACGGTGGCGTAGCCCAGCAGACGTCACATTAAGAACACTTTATAACGCCATTACACACATGACGAGGACGACCATGAATAACTTTATTTCTGCGACTTTATTTGCCGCGCGTAATTAAATTTTTACTATTGCATTTTTCATAGGCCATTACAGGCACAAGTTAAGTTTATTTCACGCTTAGTCGACTTTCCGCGAAAACTTTAAGGCAATAAAAAATGAACAAAGCCGCAGAACGCTTGCTATCTAGAGGCCAATCAATATACCACTTGTGTCTTTTTAAAATTCTTCTCAAGTTCGGGAAGTAGAAGTGAATTAAGAACTCTGCTTCTGTTATCTCCGAAGAAAGCTAAAACTTTCTTGTTAATGTACCCTACAGTCATGTAGTAAAAAAAAATTAAGGTTCCAGAGGGCGTATACGTAATAATTTATGGAAAGAAATTACATGCTTTGCCAATAGCTGAACCAAATGGGGTTGAATTGATTGTTTTATTCCTATTTTTAAATCGAAATAAAAATTTTTAGGAAAATAAAATCATGCATTATGTATTTGTGTATTTCGTCAGTGAGAAAGGTTTTAAAGCTAAGTTGAGTGTGAATGTGCTTGAGACAATTCTGAAAACAAAATTCGAAGCAAATTTTTCTTCTTCTCAAAAAAAATTGTCATCCTAACATCAAACGAAAAATTCATTATTATTTATTTGAAATTGAAGATCTATTAAAAATCGATTATATGCAAGAATTAAAAAAATTAAAAATTCAATTTTTTTTCTGTTTTCATTTGTGCCTAATTTTTGTAAATATGTACTCATTTTTTTTCGAATAAGAAAATAATAAAAAAACCCTGTTGCTTTAAGGAGCTGATTATTAGAAAAAAAATGTATAAGCCCACAAATTTTTTTTGGAAATTTAAAAAAAAATTGTTTTGTGAAAAAAATGGGATATCCAAGAAAATATTTTTATTTTATTTTAATTTATTTTATTTTATTTTATTTTATTTTATTTTATTTTATTTTATTTTATTTTATTTTATTTTATTTTATTTTATTTTATTTTATTTTATTTTATTTTATTTTATTTTATTTTATTTTATTTTATTTTATTTTATTTTATTTTATTTTATTTTATTTTATTTTATTTTATTTTATTTTATTTTATTTTATTTTATTTTATTTTATTTTATTTTATTTTATTTTATTTTATTTTATTTTATTTTATTTTATTTTATTTTATTTTATTTTATTTTATTTTATTTTATTTTATTTTATTTTATTTTATTTTATTTTATTTTATTTTATTTTATTTTATTTTATTTTATTTTATTTTATTTTATTTTATTTTATTTTATTTTATTTTATTTTATTTTATTTTATTTTATTTTATTTTATTTATTTTATTTTATTTTATTTTATTTTATTTTATTTTATTTTATTTTATTTTATTTTATTTTATTTTATTTTATTTTATTTTATTTTATTTTATTTTATTTTATTTTATTTTATTTTATTTTATTTTATTTTATTTTATTTTATTTTATTTTATTTTATTTTATTTTATTTTATTTTATTTTATTTTATTTGTTTTGAAATTATTCTGTTGACAAAGAGAATCAAATTTTTCTGGAAACCTTGAAGAAAAATATTCTGAAGAAAATTAGTTTTTGGAAGCGCATGCCACGTTTTTCGACTTTGATCTTAGTTTTTACTTGAGACTAAATGTTTTGGTTTCGAAAAGAATATTGAACTCGAGATATCAATCAGACTTTACACTACGATGATAGAGGACGAGGGAACAGTCGCTCCCACAGTTCTGTTTGTCTCTCTGTCTATAGGATAAACTACTTAATCGATACCTTCAAACTTGGAACTTAGGGTTTTAAGATGATTCTCTAGAGGCGAAATGGAGTTTTTTTTAGCGGTACCTGTCATATAACCGTTAGCATAAGACTTATTCGTTTCGAAAACGGCTCTTACGATTTTTTATGATTTTTTTCTGTGGGTTTTTGTAAGAAATTTAAATTATTTGGTCCAAAAATAGTTTTGAAAAACCGTCTTTTTTTGGTTTTCAATTTTCTCTTAAAATGATTGCGACCAATATTTTTAAGGAATGTTTTTTATAGTAAAATCGTTGAGCGAGCTTCAGTAACATGTTGTGCACCGTTCTTGTACTAGTTCTACTTAAATTCAATTACATTTTTTTGTACTATAAATGCACTCGCACATAATATCCACTAGTTCCGATGTAATATAGTGTTGAAAAATAAAATAATTTCAATGGGTTTTCAATTAAATTTGTGATTCAAAAAGTTTCAATTGAATTACGTGGCAAAGATAAAATCACAAAAGTCGTCGCATCCCCAAACAAAATTTCTAACATCACTTCTTCTTTTGCTGCTTTCTCTCCTACATATGAATTTAAAAATATATATTTTTCCTTAGTCCTCCTCCTTACAGCATATATGTATGTATAGTATATTCACAAAGCAGTCAGCCAAACTGTTGAATGACATAACGCATTCCCAGTATCCTAATGGTGTATCTGCTCCTCATCATCTGCTTCAGCTTCAGCATCCTTGATATACTCATTGCATTCATATGTGGTTATGTGAGATATATCTACATAAATAGACAGACACACTGCTGTGAAATGAGGACACTGAAAAATGTTGAATGTCACCGAGGACGGGGAAAGATGATCCTTTATCTAGTGACTTCGTTTTTGTTGTTGTTTTCGTATTCATCTCTTTTTGTAATATATACACCCAGTGTCGCTTGATTTAAGTCTCCAATATATTCCTATGGGGTCTAGTAATTCTCTTAGTTTACGGAACAGAGAATAAGTCTGTTGCCAACCTGAGGAACCATCTAGCGACCGCTGCGAAGAGGCCATGACCACACTTCCACCAGTCCCGAATAGTTAGGGCATGTTTTCGTATGCTACATGTTATTTCCTCTATTCGGCTGATGGCTCACCGCCATTGTACGCAATCTATCTTGAAGCAGACATAGTGACAAAAATTAAGCTCGGTAGACTCCGGTGGGCAGGGCACCTAGCTCGCATGAGGGAAGAGGAAACGGCTCAGAAAGTCTTTCATTTTATGGTAGCCGGCAGGTTGAGAGATTTTTTGATAGAGGCTAACACCGGATTCCGGTTGTCAAGCCGATGATGATGATGATACTCCTATGCGCCATCTTGTATGCTTTCTTGCTAAAAAGAATTAGAACTCTTGCCTTGTTGTTCTAATTCTTTTTCTACCGTTTTTCGCCACGTATTTCTAGGTAAGCCCATTCGGCTGCCAGCATGACAGGCTTCCATTTCATCACTTCCACCACCATTTTCGCCATCGTACGATAGAGAACCTGAACTTTAGCTTTGGTCTTGACTTATTTCTCAAGACGTGGCCGAGACTTTTCTCTTTCATGGTCAGCCCTGATGTTTCCTTTCTTCGATTCTTGGCCAAGTTTCTTTGTAAAGTCGATCACGATGGTTTCCTTATTCCGACCGACTGAAACTCCAACGGATATGGAGATGGGTTCTGTTATCGATCATTTTGAAAGATGGCCCTCTGGTTGTTGGCGGATTTTGTAATCCTTTAGTCTATCGGTATTAAACTTAGGTCTTCAGGCATTTCCCTTGGATCTGTGAAATGGCATCAAATGGTGGTTTTGGGACACGGGTTATTCCGATGTCTGCACCCTTTCTGTATCGAACGTCCTGAAGACTGCTCCTAAATCATCGACTGATCGCAAAATGATATTTGATCACCTTTGTTTGGAAGTAGCTTGTCCGTTCGTGTATGCCCAACAACTGAGATTTTTTTTGGAAAGCAACCTGAGTTCCGAGGCTTACAGGAATCTTTCCAGATTAAAGTTATACGATGTGACGAGGTGAAGACTTCACTAGCCCCTAAGAAATCAATTTCAATAACACAATCACAACCTCCAACTGCAATCGGATGTTTTGAGGACCTTCACTTCCGTGTCATTGAGAAGCTTCATAACATTCCAGAAACCAACGTACTATCGGTATAGTTTTGGTTTCGGTCGTCAGCCGTCAGATATCCTAGACAGCTAGGCGTCTCGCACTTGCAACTTCAACTTATATGCGTTTAAATTTATACTTTTAAAAACTTTTAAAAACTGTAAAAACAAAATAACCTCAATTTGGTGATCTAGTGTGTAACACATATATTTAAACAACTAGTACTCATACGCATGCAATAAAAGGACATCGCAATGATGAGGTCTCAGTGGAAAATATTATGACGTTTTATATAGCAAATGTCTTTTTATTTTTGCTTTTAAGAAGTTAATAATTGTGTGTTGAGGATGTTGATATGTCGGTTGGTGTCTATGAATGGAAGTATACCAAGGTTTTTCTTTTTTTTTGATAATAGAGCATTGTATTAAAAACGGTAATATCAATTTAACTTTTTAATAAGTAAGTTGAGAGATATGTGTGTCTTAAAAGTAGGATATAAATTAAAAGAAAAAACACAAAAAGTAAATTAAAAATAGTAAAGTGCAGTTATGGACCCGGTCTGAAACAACGCAACGTCCGACAGAGTTTTAAAAATGTTTTCTTTGAAGAATTTTAGATATTTAAAACCTTAAGGTTGCTTATTTTCTTTTTTTTTCTCACTAATTTTCTCTCCTTCGATTAATATTTTGTTTGAATGAAAATAAAAACTGAAAAATAAAAATAAAATTAAATTGGGGGGCAGGATTCTGTAGGCCAAAAGTCCGTAAGGAGGGTTAAAAGTTCACTAATCAATTGTGAATTTATAAGTAAACCTACCCTAAAAAGCCAAAAGTCCACTAAATCCATAACGAATAAGTTATATGTTGATTTCTTTAATGCTTATTCCTTATAAGAATTCGTGTTCGAATTTTTCCGAAATAATTCGAACCAATTACAAAAACCAAAATTTATTTTTTCGAAATACACATTGAAAACTATTCATAGTTTTAGCAAGTGCATTTAATAAATTATTTTGAAAGATTCACTTAAACTTTTCAAAATAATTTCGCAAAAATTTAAATTTGGTTCTTGAAATTTTTTATAAAGTAGTCCATTTTTTTCAGCAAGTGCGAATGTGTTTCCAATGTCCAAATGGTCTGGGAAAAAATGAATAAAGCTCTCCTTTCAAATAGCTGAATGTTAGCAACACAATGCAGGGGATTTTTTGACCATTAATTCTAACGTGATAGAAAATGAACGTCCTAGTTTTCACCATTTTTCTAGCTCATTCGACCTCCACGAAACTTGTGCCTCATCTCATTTGAAAAAGCATAATCTTCAAAGTATTTTAGATTTTTTTTTTTGTTCTCGTCAATGGTTTTAAACTAAAAAAAAGTGCTTTATGAAACAACAAAATTAAATTTTTTTTTTACTTTTGCGAAAAAAGGAGGAAACAATTCCACACCTTCTTCGTACATGCCCAGATCTCTCCCATAGAAGCAGACTCCAATTAGTAGAATTCTACTATAACGATCCTAGTGATCTAGCAAATACTAAGAATAGTAGCATCGCACGCTTTGTAAGAAGGTCAAAATGGTTTAATGAGTAAAGGGGGGTATCTTACAGATCAATGTGGTATCACAAACGGACCAATCTTATTGGTCTAAGTGGATCAGCCTTTCGCTGACCGCCTCTGTAACTTAACCTAAACTTATCTTATTGAATTTTCGGAAAATATGTAGTTTTTGAAAATTTGCAAGGGTCACTTGTTTTTATTAAGTAATTTTGAAAAATTGGAATTTGGTTTTTGAGCAACTATAGGAAGATGAGCTTATATTTTCTTCTTTTTCGTCCTCTTCTTCATATTATTTTAGGACAGTATTTTTTTTTGTTGTGTAAAGACGGGTCTGTTTAAGTATAAAATCGGGTACAAATCCCCTATTTGGCCACCATTTTGGAAAAGATGAGTTTTTAAATGTTATTTCACTATATTTTAAAAAACTTTAGTTTTTACAATAAAAATTGTAGATGTTCTTACAGTTGTTAAATAAATAAAATTTCCTAAGACTTTGGTTAAAAAACTTTTTAGCTTTAATCTCATAACAGAGAAGTTATAACCAAAATTAAAAAAATCGGTACTCTGCAGATCATAAAATTTGTGTTATTTTTGTATATACATAACCAATTTTTAAATATAGCTTATTGATGATGAATAACTTTTTACCAAGCAGGCAAAAAATTGATAGTAGGATTTATTACGTAGTTTTTTATATTAAGTTTCAAATAATTAATAATGCGCACTTTATGAATTTATTTCACTGGCAATATTGACTCCATGTTAAAAATAGAAAATTGCTGTTTTTTTATGCGTAGGGTACAAAATATTTTCTCCAAATGAAAAATAACTTTGTTTTTTTTTTTAACTTATTTTTTATCACATGGCCGGCAGACATACATATTAATTTTTTTTCTGTAAATAGATACCATAGTAATAGTACATAGGACGAATGTGTAATTCAAACCTTTAATTTAAATTTCAAATTAATTTTGTATGGCGTAACATTTAAAATTTGAGATGTCAAAATCACATAATAATAAATACACTAGGAAAAAAAAGTAAGGGTACGATTTTTTTTTGGCCTTTTTTAGTATTTTTTGAAAAGATTTATCATTGTGCAAAATGGTCGTATTGATTAATTAATTAAATAATAATTTTTTAATTTTATTAATAATTTTTTATAAGAAGAGAAATTTTAAGATTTTTGTGTTTGAATTTTTTTGGCCTGGGCTATTTTTTGAGATTGCGCAATAACGGTTAGTTAAAAAAATTTAAAACAAGAAACATAAATCTAAAGATTTTTATCTCAATACGACCATTTGTTACAAAGAACTAGCTTTTCAAATAACACTTAACAATTCGAGAAAAAATCGTTATTTTAACTTTTTTTGTCTAGTGTATTATTACAAAATTCTTTATTTTGAAAATATAAAAATGAGGCTAATGAAGCAGATAAAAAATACACACGGATTTTCATTTTCATAGTTTTGCAATTCTTTCTTTTTTAGGGAAATTGATCGCAATTCTCGGAATAAATTGAAATGATTCAACATTTAGCTAACGCATAAATTCTGGAGAATGTTTGTAAGCACAATATATCTTTTAATTCCATTTTAAAATCATCCAGTAAAGGAAATAGTGACTCTTCAACATATTGGTTTATTTAATCCATTTTATACATAAAATTAAGAACTAAAAACTAAAAATAACAGAAGTCATAATTCTGTCAGAAAAAAAAAAAATAGTAAAGCTTACCAATCTTATGATATAACTCATCTATTTCAATTTGTTTTTCAATTCCAAAACAGTCCTTTTAAGTAACTCCCTTATCGTAAACCTAATAATAGAAAGTAAAGAAAACACTTAACGTCAAAATTTTTTTGTATGTTGTATTTTATTTTACTTTAATTGTAGCAATTATTTTAATTTATCTATTTTTATGTTAGTAATTGTTTTTTAATTTTTGTTTTTAGTTTTAAATCAAAATGTATACAGCATCTGGTATGAAACATATGTGTAAACAGAATCTTATAGTAAAACTACATGCATTTAATTTTAGGTATTTTTTGTGTAACATTTTTTATTTTTTTTTTAATTTCTATAAATTAATAATAACATAAATAAATGATATGTACATTTATATATAAAATTATCTCTAACATTATAAATAGGGCTTACAAAACATTTTTTAGTTTTACATTAAAAAGCATTTAATATTTTTTTTCTCTTTATTTAAAAAAAAAAAAAAAATTATTATTATAATTAGTTTAAGTACTTAACATAGCTTATTAATAAATTATATTTTGCTTATTATACAAGTCAGTTGTTTTTTTTTTAAACATTTTTTTTTAATAGGCACTGTTCACATTTACCTAGACATTTTACAGTTTATATATTTATGTAGGAATAAGGATAGTTGTATGACTCTTTTTTTTTAAATATAAAATTCATATGATAGTAAGGTATTTATGTTGACATGTTGAGCGATGATATTATTTAATTTTTTTTTTTTAATTTTACAGGATGTGGCTTCGTATACTTAAGCTATACATAGTTGGCTTTTTGTTTTGTTTAAATTTCCGTCTATTTTTAATTGTTTATGCATGTTTAATGTATTTTTATTTTCAGAAAATATTACATAGTTTTTGTTTTTTGTTTGATGCCTGATGTGCTTAGCTTGAAGCACGATTATTTAATTGACTAATAGATGATTTTCATATTATTTATATATTGTTTTAGTATTTTCACTCTTAAATGTTAAATAATTTAAATACATATATATTATTCGATGATAGAGATATTTTATAATTTACATTTAATGTAGGTACCTATTAATATTATTTATCTAATTTTTTTTTGTCAATTTTATTCAATTTATATTTTAGTATTCATTTATGTACAAAATTATTTTTATTTGGCAGGCTTTATGACTTAAAATTTTAAATATATATTTATGATATGCTAGGTTTAAAATTAGTTAATTTGGCTTTTGGTTTGTTGTATGTGCGTTTTTTAAGTTCAATTTTTTTTTTCTTTATATGTATTTAAAAACAAATGGCAAATGGATTACAATTTTTACTGAGAATACAAAATTTAAGAGGAATATAAGTCCACGATCAAAAATTAAAAATGAAATACCGCGCTGTCTGATTTTATATTTCGATCATGGACTTATTTCATTTTTAAAATGGAATAAGACCTCATCTTTATTTCACGAGGTCTTTTTCACTCAGCTAAAATTTAACCTTAGGTCCAATTTTTCTGTCAAATCAAAAAAAAAATACGACTGACGACCCCAGGACTTTTTCCCGGTTATGGATAAAGTGTACCCCGACAAAAAATTTATGTAATTTTAAAAGTCTAAAAGATTAAAAAACATTCGATATGTAGTATGTTGTAACCAATTTTAACAAAACGAAATTTTTTTTTTCAAATTTTTGTACTGGGGGGTATGGGGAACAAGAACCCCCAATAGAGTGTAAACTTGGGAAAGTGTGCCAAGTGCAATGTAAAAAGCGCGTTATTCAGAGACCCTATATGCTATACCTTTTCTACTATTGAGTCTATAAATTGCCAGATGGAAGGTGTGGCTGTTAACCTCAATGTTTAGTATTGAATGTCTTGGATCAATGAGTTTTAATTGACTTCAATTGACCCCCACGCCAAAACCGACAGAAAAGGCATGAAATTATTAATGTTAACAATTAACTTTACTAAAATTCATTTTATTGTTCTTCCCCTTTTCTGATCCCCAGATTACTATTTTTGTCTTTGTCGCTTCTCCTTCTGGTTTTATCGTAAAATAACGAAACGTCAAACCCCGCTGGGAGAGTAATAAAAATCAAATGCACTAAAAGCAACAAAAATTCAGTTTTCATTTTTTTTCAGCAGCCATTTTATTTTTAACCCATCCGGGCTCTTAGATTTTGATTACTCTTCCAGCGACAAAGCTGTCAATTTTTTTTTTAATCTGACGTCTGGCTAAGAAACTAGATAATAGATATCTGGGGTTACACAGAAGAGTGAAATAGTAAAAAATTGAGTATATTTGCATTTTTTTTTTAATTCTTAAAATGAAGTAGATTTTAATGTTTTGGTGATAGAGCAAAGTAGGAAGTAGATTTTATTTTTTTTTTTGAAAAAAATGAAGTTAATCTACTCCAATTGATGTAAAATGGTAATGCTGGCAGTAATACGTAGTTTTCGACAGATGTTCAAGGAAAGTACAAAATGGTTTAAATTATACTTTGTTAACTAAATTAAACAAATTAGTTTTTTTTAACCCTGGCTCCCAAATTCCATACCTCCATATATTGATCTCGACTGAATTCAATAATTTTACTCAGTGGTATAAAGAGAGACACTGTACTTTATACTTGCCCCCCAAACTCTGCATGGCCAAGCACGCTTAATTTATATTTACTAAATTTATATATTCCCCTAAAGGAGTCCTTGGACCCCACAGTCACCAGGTGTCTGACAGAATTGACAAAATAAAACCAAACCTGACAGCAATTGACGTAACTATAAATTGTTTTTCAATCTTTGGGGCCCCGACGACGGGTGCATAAAGAGCATACCAAACGCAAGAAACATTTCTTCATGTAAAATGACGTAACTTCATTAATTTTTGTTGCCCATTTAGGGGCCCATGTTCGCCAAGAACCAAACCGCTACTGGAGACTTGGAAGAATTGGAGATTAATGCTTCCGCAGGATATAAGGTAAAAAATTTTCTAAATGTTCGTTACAAAATAACCTAACTTTTGATATTACAGCATCACTCTTAATTAAATAGAAGAAGAAATCGAAGTATATGAAATAATTGTGTAGTTTTATTTCACATCTCAGTTATCAAAATGATTCAGTTCTTGCTTACATTCTATGAATGTGACCACAATACAAACTCTACTTTGTTTATATCTCAGCACTTTACAAACAACAAAGTTGGCAATTGAGTTAAACAAAATGCATTTAACTAACTGATGTGATGCTGGTGTGACCTTAAATCCACAACCGTTTGTATAAAGAGATATTTATGTATGTAATAGCAAAAACCACCTTTTTGTTTTGGTCTGGGAAAATACTTCGAAAATCTTTTTGTGTATATTTTGTCAACAAGAGAGGACGGACCCATATCTGCACAAAACGGATAACATCACATTCCGGACAACTGGACAATGGCTATTGTACAAAAATTCTTCTCATCAAGCTGCACCGCACCACCCGTCCCAAAAAAAAACCGCTCTAGGTTAATGGTTAAGTCTGTGAGCCAACTTTGTTTTAGAGGTATTGTATATCAACACTCATATTTTCTGCCAACATTTTGAAAAGGATGTTTTCACAACACGAGGAGGCTATACATATATATACATAATTTTTGGTATACCTAAAGCATGCAGATATAATATATAAAATGAATGTTTTCTCTATAGCCCCAAAACATGACGAGAGAGAGAAGAAGATAAAAAAGAAAATCACAATTCAAAGGCGACAAAATCATTTGCTTAAACCTGTCCGTCACCATCAAGCAATCACTTTTTTGGTGAACGGTGTTGTCGAGTTAACGCCAAGCTTTTTGTTTATAAGAACAAAGCTATCTGGAAAAACCTCTTTAGGGTTTTTGTTTTTTGTTTTTTGTTTTTTATTTAGCTATGTTTGCTTATTTCTTTTTTTTTTGTTTGCTCTTGATGGGTTTGTCTAGGACATTTTAAGTGGAACAAAAAAGAGCTGCAAGGATGTTAAAAAAAAATCACTCAAAAACTTCAAAAAATTAAGACTTGAAAAAAAAGATGGTTGGTTGTGGTTTTTCTACCTACTGCTGTATGTATAGAAAAATGTTCAATTGTTTTTTTTTTTCAATATCAAGTCATTTCGGTGGAAGAAGGGAGAACAATGGAAAAACCTGGAAAAACTAACACAAAAGAAATATCGCTTTGCCAAGTTCAACTAGATTTTTTTTATTTTTTGAGGGAATGGTGGTTGTAAACGACAAATACTATTAGTTTTCTTTGTTTACATATTTTTTTCGTCGTAAAGAGATTATAGGTGTTGATTTTGGCTCGAGAAAAAGTTAAGTCAAAATAGTAAATACGTTTTATGCATGACTTTGATCCACGTGAGCAAATTTGAACGAAAAGTAGGACCTGTTGTTTTGGTAGGAATACCTTTTTGAATCAGAGCGGGTGAATTCTTCTTATATTTTGCTAGCGGAACCTGCAAAAATGTGCCTACTATTTTTTGCGCTATACTTTTAATTGCTGCAGTCTTTTACTTTTTGAAAGTCAATATTCTTAGAAATTCATACGTGAATTCATTTATTAAGATTATAGTGGTGACATTGGTCTTGTTGGCATAAGTAGCTATTACGCTATTACTTAATTTTTGGTGTGGCCAATTCCTTGCCTTTTGACGTGTCAAAATTTCATCGGATTCCAGAATGATGACAATTTTGATTTGGAAATTTTTTTTTTTGGAAACTATTTTTTTTTGAAAAATATTTTTCAAAAAAAATTTTTTTTGTTCATATTTTTGTCAATTTTTTTTTGAGGTAGAACATTTTTTTTTTGAAATTTTTTTATTTAATTTTCAAACGATTTTTATTCTCGCACTTCAAAGGTGCAAAATATCGTTTAAAGGTTTTGGTATACAAAAAAATTATTTACAGTTGCTAATTCTTGTTTTAGACAAAATTTTATTTTTTAATCGAAATTTTTTTTCAGTAAATTTTTTCGAAAAAATTAATTTTTCTATATAAAATTTTTAGCAATAAAGATTTTCAAATTTCAACATTAAGCACCATGTATTTTCATAAAATTAAAATACATTTCCAAATGAAAATTCCTTGGAACTGAAAAATACCAGGCTACAAAACATAATAATATTGAGCTTAAAAATAATGAATGCATTTGATGTTTCGAAAAAATGTAATTTAAAAAAAAAAAATCACCAAAATATTTTATGTAATATAAGTATGTACCTATTTCTAGGACTTGTCAAAAGACCAAGACCAGCTTTGGTATCGTCTCAAGAAACGAGACTTGATTTGAAGCATTTGAGATGTAATTTTTTTACCGAGATTTACCGAGAGTCTCGGTTCTGTTTCCAGTAAAAAAAATTATTCGAAATTGTGTTTTTAAAACATAAAATTGAATATTTCAATGTTAATATGAGATAAAATGATTGTTTCTAATTTTTCTTATAAAAAAAATTAAATCGGAGAAATTTCGCGTTGACTTGAATTCGCGAGTCTCATCTCGTGGAAGGTCCTTAAAAAATTATGATAAAAATTCCTAATTTTTAAAAATATATACCCGTTTTTGAATAATTGAAATTAAAAAAAAATTATTTATCTATATAAATCCAAACTAACAGTGCTTTTTAAAAAATATAAATAATTTGGATTACTTAGAAGACCCAAAGAACAAATTTCATTAAAATCATTGAGGCTGTTTTTGAGATGAATAAGAGAACCATTATTTTTTGAGTTAAAACATTTTCAAAACCTTGAGTACATGTTCAAAAAAAATCACTACTCACTATTTTTGTAGGTCGACGAACAGAGAAGTAGACCAACGGATAGATCAGCAGACTAACTGTGAAACAGAATTGAGGATGTGGGCAGATTTCATAAGATTTCCGAGCGTATCGAGTGAATGCCCTTGCCACTCTTCTTCAAGTCGTCTTTAAAAAAGCTTTAACACAAGCCTTAAATATGACGGTTACGTTCTCTCGCTGCTGTAGTGTCCGCATCATAAAAAAAGTTCTTCAAAATCCCAATCACAGGTATGAACGAAATTTAGCAACCTTTTTTTTTGAGATACAAGTACTTGTAGCATTGCTTTTGTTTCATAACGCATTTCCTTCTCGATGATTGTTCAAAAATGGAAGTGAAATTGATTCAAGAAACTATAGCAAAGCTCTTCCTCTTAACTTACCTTCAACGATGTACTCTCCTGCTCATATTGTAATATGATATGATGTCCCAAAGGCAATAGATTTTCTTATTCCCTGTTTACTGCATTCAAAAGTTTTTTTTTCATATCTTCCTTTCGAAAAATTGAATCTTCTGTTCTCTCTATACGTAATATTGCGGTATTTAAAATCTTTTCAAATTCTGAATACTCCCTCCTTTCTCTTTGCAAACATTAAAAACTTCGTCCCTAGACAAATTAATGACACAAATTAAAATCAATATGCCAAACTAAGGAACACTTCCTGGTTCTATGGTTTTCGTGTAACCGCTGAGAGTTCCATTTCAAATATACAAACCATCAAGTATAAGTTCATCCGTTGAAAGTATATATAGGAGCAGGAGCAGTAATAGTGTACATTTGTATAAGTTTGTTTTTCAATAGAATTGACAGTGGCAAAACGGAAATGAAATGATTCTAATCCTGTTTACACGTCCTTATGATGCTTTTGCAAAAAGCATATCTATCTGGTATACAAGCACTTTCAGTAAATTAACAGCAGCATTCTATATCCTTATTCCCGATCACCAATCTATACGACCCCCTTTTGCCTGCAGCTAGCATCAGCAGCATCAGCAGCATCAGAGCCAGCAGCAAGTTGGTTTTTGAAAGAAAGATTGGATCACGAACCATCTTCTTCTACTGACAAACTGCAAAGTACAACTTCTGAAGGTACGATACATATACACAATCCCAATCCGTTTGTATTTGAAATTATTTCATATCTTGAAATGCAATCGCTTGTGTTGTTCTATCACTATTTCTGTAGCTTTCCGCCATAATTGATTCTGAAAGAGCGCAGCGTTGTCGTTGTCGTCATCGTCTACGGTCTTCTGCGTCTTCCACGGACCAACCGATGTGCAATGCAATGCAATGGTCTTAGTTTTTTGTCAAATGGAATCAATAGAAAACTTTTTGAAATAAAAATTGTTCGTTTTCGCTTAGATATATGTATAAGCAGTATTGTATGTGCAAATGGGGAGGGGGAAGGGGGGGATAGATATAGATTTTTAGATGCCAGTGCATTTGGGATTCTTTGGATTGTTGTTATCGGAAAAGTTTACTCAAACGGACAGAAGTGAAAGGATTTATCATTTCCAGAAAAACATTTGTAACAGATTAAATTTAATTCTATAAATTGAAAGCTATGCAATAGTTTTTTAAATTGAGACTAACTTTTTGGAATAAACCGATACCATTGAGTGTAAGTGCAGGTAGAATAATATTCATGGTATTATATTTTTTTTTTTTGGGAAATATTTTGTCCGTTTAATGAAATTATTGCAAAGAGACAAAAACTTTCTTTACTATATATATTTACTGTTGAGATTATTTAAATAAGAAACATCAGTTTTCAACTTTTGGAAAATTGAAAAAATAATTAGGTATGATAAGAAGTGTAACCCATTAAATTTTCTTCACAATTTTTTGTAAGGCATTTTGAGAAAAGTGTTCCAAAAAAACATGGAATAAGCTTAAGACCTCAATTAAAAAGTCATGTGTCATGTATTATGACTTTTCAGCAGAAAGTATTAACAGACTAAAAACAAAGGCATGTTGCAAAATCTATCATAAAGTTTTTAACCGTTTTTGTAAGCCATAATGCTGATTCTAAATCAAAATAATTCTTGAGTTCACTCCCACTACAGGATACCTGACCCCACTAACCAATTAATTTTTAGGTGTGACTTATGTCGGTGTTTCACCAAGCACACATAAAATTAAGATACCCATAACTCAAAAAATTCTCCATCAGTAGCTTATGTTTTCATTGCAAACAAAATAAAGGTAACAAATAAAAGGTTTTCTATTTTGTTTTTTTTTTTTTGTGGGATTTTGGAGGCTACCTCACCTTTTGTGACGATTGGAAATCGAAATTTTGTCAGTAAGTAAAGCAGACATTTTCTTCAGATAACAGACTGCTGAATGAACATTTAAAAAAGAAGCTATTACGTTATTCAAGTGTTTTTACTTGCTAATATAGGTCAAGTTTTGGATTCGTAAGACTCTAGATATTAATCAAACCTAATATTACGATGATAGATAACGCGAAAAAGTATGGGTCAAGCAATTCTGTCTGTTGGTCCGTCTGTACCTCGAGCATCAAACATCGACAGCCTAAGCTGCTGGAGGGATTTTCTTTAAACTTTGATATTAAGGTTTAAGGAGGTCCTCTAGAGGGGAAATTGATAATTTCTGAGTTCCAAATATAACGTTAGTTGTGAAATAGCCGTTAAGACAAAACATATTTATTTTGAAAATTGCTTTAACGGTTTTGATGAAGTTTTTTTAATGGAGTTGTGGAAGTACTTTATTAAAATTATTTGGGCATAAAAAAATATGTTCAAGAAACCGTTTTACCGGTACCTGCCATAGAAACAGATTTTTGGTTTTCGATTTTCTCATTAGCAGTTCGATGGATTGCGATACAAATTTCAATGAAATAATTCTTGTATAATCTTAATAATCATTTCTCCGATATCAAAATATTCAAATGAAAATTTTTGGATTAAAAACAGACATAATTTTTTTTTTTTGAAAACTCAATATTTTGAAAAACATTTTTTTTTAAATTGAAAAATTGTACTTTTTAAAAAAACAATATTTTTGTAAGAAACGGCTTTAAGATTTTTTGAAATTCAATTTTTTAATAATTGATGATGACTCATCATCCATATTCTCTAACTAAATTCTTGTTTTTTTAAAGTAGTTACTTTAACAGAAACAAGTTAGTGCGATCCAGTCGTGCACTTTAATATGATTGATTATGCTTGTGTGTGGACTTAAGGACAAAACCGAAAATTCTTCTAAATACAACAATGCATTCCTGAGAGAATAGTCATAATGGTTATTTTCCAATATTTTTAGTTTAACTCGATAACTAAGCTGAATAAATTATTGTAAAAAACCAAAAAAACTTGTTTTTTCGAACACCCTCATTTTATTTTTTTCTTTATTAGTTTGTATTAAAAATTGGCCACACAGTTTTTTTCATATGTAAAAGATGTTGAAAGTTGATTTTTTGAAAACGCGTATCGTCAAATTGCATACCTACTTTAAATTACAGGAATTAATTATATAAACTATATTTGCACCGGAATTTAATTTAAGAAAATTAGATTTTAGTTTCTTTCTTCTATGATTGGTCAAAAATAAAAAAAGGCTTACGAAAAAAAGATGCGAGAAAACTGGGTTTGAAGGTTTGTTCAGTGGATGCCAATGAATTTTCAGAAAGCAATGAATATTTTAAATTAAAATTTACCAAATAAATCATTTTTTGACTTTAAACTATGTTGCTGCAAAAATTCTAAATATTACTTGTAAATTCTAGAATATTCGTATATCGGTATTTTAAATTACCATTAACATGTATTTGATGAAAGGTGAGTTTGGGATTGAAATACAGTTCATCACTTTTAAATTAAAAAAAAATATATTGTACTTTTTGTTGCCCCTATGTGAAAGAAAAACTTTCAACCTTTAATTTCTGTTTTTAATAGTAAGCTGAAATTTAGTAAAAAAATATGCACTTTTAAAGTCCCAAGTTCAGCAATCAATCAGTATGTTAAATAGTTTGCTTTTCTTGTCTTATGTTGGCTGATTATTAAATTAGTTTTCACGGAACTACTACTTAAAACGATTTATTTTTTAAATTTTAGATTTCATTACTAGATCGTCTGGTTTGAAATTTTTAGGCATATCAAAATTGAACAAGAAGATCGGAAATAACTTTTTTTTTTCTATTAGGAATAAAATGTAAATGAAAAAATGACTTCAAATGAGATAACGAAAGGAAACGTCAAAATAATTGTGTGTATTAATTTAATATCGTCATTCTCTCACATGACACTTTTGAATTCGTTGTTTTTACTTCAGGCTCTCGTTATTCCATTCCGCGTATTAGTTTTCTCGTAACAGTCATATCATCAAGTTAAGACTCAAAATATATGTACATCTATTTTGAACTTAAATTTTTATTATTTCATTCAAATTGCCAACATAAAAGTAGTATTAAAAGCAAATGAAGTTATGGAAGTAGGTATTCGTTTGTTTTATTCAACGAAAATTTAACCGCCTCGGGATTTAAATGTGTCATTCGCTTTTATGAGATAACAGAAAAGATGTCTTTTCAACGATTCAAGAAGTCTTAGTTACTTAAAAAAAAAAGAAGAAGATAAAACGTCAAACAAAAAGCAAATAAAACCAAAAATAATTTTGAAGCCTGCGATACACATGAATTTAATTAATTAACAAAATAATGCCTCAAAGCCATAGCCAAAGCCAATGGAAACAATTTTAAGGTTCCCGAAATTTTGACATAAAATATATACTCAATCATCTCATAACCATATCATCGTCATGATATAATATCCCAAAGTCAGTGATGTAATGTCAGAGAATTCCAAAACTAAATAATAACCTTCCTTCGGATTTCGCATTGCCTCGGTATTAGATATTAGATTCCGCAAGTAGTGATTCAGTTATATGTATGTATGGAGGTAATGGAAAATGGAATGGAATCTCGTGTGGTTAATTTGTGGTATTTCACGCTTGTAATTGTTCTCTTCACACTGTAATCACTGCTTTTGGAGAAATGGGAAATCTGAAAACCCCTTAGGGTTAATTATGTGTGTGCCGAATACTTTACCCATTTACTAGAACATCATGGCGAGAGTATGTATTTCCTAGAACTAGAAACAAAACCATTTTCAAAAGGATTCCACATCCCTATCGACAGAGTATATAAATTATTTGTCGCATTATACGCACGTTATATAATGTTGGCACTCGACAGCAGTAGAAATTAATTTCAAACTTTCATCTTTCATCTGATGTGAGAGGATTTGTATTAATTGAAATCAATGCCTTTTAAAAGATACGGCAAAATAATGAGGAATTCTAAAGTTGTATGATACGTGAATGTATAAATATGAAGGTATGAAAGTAAGAAAATTACAACTTTTTAATAGGAATATGGCAATTGGAAAAGAATTTGCACATAAATGAAGAGAAAATCACAAATTAAATCCCTTTTAATGCGTACGATGTTGATTTTTAAGCCAATCAATAGGAAGAAACTGATAACATTTTATCATTAAATTTGATAGACATGTTAATTGTAGCAAAAAAAAATGGCGTAGCTACGCCTAAATGTTTTGCGTTAGTCGCCATTTTGAGAAATATATTTCAATCTATATTCTTTTACCACGTTTACAAGCAGAATCGAGAGATCGAGTTGGATTAGGGCCGAATTTTCGACCAAGGTTTTTCGTCATTTGAGTTGAGTACTCCAGTTAGAGTTTAGTTGAAAAGATGTTGAGATGACAGCTGCTGACGTCTCTCAAGTCATTGCAGTATTGTTTTTTTGTTTACTTGTGTCGGCAAAATGTTTTGTAATATCTCATACTAAAAAAAAGATAATATGTCTATAACTAATTTTTTTAATATTATACAAAAAGAAACTATATTAAGAATGCAGGCATAGCATGTGTTCAAATAATTTGCACTCACACAAACGTCAGACAGTTTTCCAGCACAAATTACGACTAGACTCCGCTCCTACGGCGGAATCGCGTCGGTTGAAGCTCATTTCAACTCAACACAGGTATACAAAGGAGCGAAGCGAGCTTTAAGCTGCTTCAAGACATCTTCTAAGCATGGTATTTATCACAAAAAAATAGGTGGTACCAGGACACCTTAGTTGACCGTTATTTCACTTTTTTTTACCGTTAACTCCGCCAGGCAGGCGCCATTATGAACATTTATTTTGGATCAAAAGTAGAAAATAAATTTTTGTAGATAAAAATTTTCTATATCAAATTAAAAAAAAAAATAGTTCCTCATCGCAAAAAAATTAATAAACCGAAGTGAAAAAACGGAGTTCAACAGACTGATTTTTTTTACGAAAATATTTTTTTTCCTTACTACATATGTACATACATACATACATATGTATATGCATTAATTTTCCAAAAGAACTGTATGGTGTATAGTATACTAGGCTTAAAATACATTCATTGTCAAAAAGAAATTAACAAAATAATGTAGTCAGAAAAAAATTGGTTTAAGAAATTGCTAAAAAAATTCCAAAAAATAAATTAAAAGTTTCGTCGAATAAAATGTTCGTTTTGTCAAAAAGGAAAAAGAAATAATTTAAAAAAATGTCTGAAAACATATCAAAAAAACGCTGTTAAAAAAATTGTGAAAAAAATAGTCAAAGAAATTATTGTGAATTGGACATTTTTTTGAGCCGAGAGAATAAAATTGTAAAAAAATTGTTTTGCCGCAAAAAATTTTGCTTCTAAAAATAAATTGTTGTAAATTTTAAGTTACACAAATACTTGTTTGAAGTTGGCTGCGGTGGGTCTTTTGCTCTACGTGCTCGATCATTTAATTCCGAGTAAACGGAGCAAGCGTGTTGACCTGGAAAGATGGAAGAAATCCCAAAATCTACTTTTTTTACTTTCCTGTGTTTTTTACAAATAATAATATTTTCTAAAAAATTATCAGAAGTAGAATTTTAAAGTTTTTAAAATTTACAGTTTTTAATCTGAATTTTCGACACTCCATATTCAATAATTTTTTACTGATCGACTTTAGCAGTTTTTGTTAGTTATTTTTTTTATTTTTTCGTTATTCAAAAGATTTTGACATTGTTTCAAATAATTTTAAAATTATCACTCCTAGAGAAAATAAATTAATCTTTTTTAGTAGAAGGTACATATACATATATAGGTACATGCGTAGTATAATGTTCAAACTTCGTTTAAAAATGTTTCATTTCTGAGTGAAAAGGCGATAGTCTTTCCTTTTTTCAATATTAATTTCTTCTTAGCCATCTTTCGGTGTTTTTTTTCGTGAAAAATCACATAACCAAAAATTCTCGCAAAATAGGTTAAAGTCAAATCAGAAGCTAAAAAAGAGTTGGGGAGAATCAGAACTTTATGCATCATGGAGTAGTGAAGGAGCTAGATATAAAGTATGTATATTTACTTATTGTTTTGAGTAATTTTTTGGAAAGTTATTTTTGTAAATTATAGGGGAAATTTTAATTTGTAAATTTAAACACAAAACAACAAAAATAAATAATCTGAATTGGAAATTGCCAATTAATATCAATCAATAATATTTAACATGATTCCCTCTGAGCAAATTGACTTCATTTAACAAAGTTTAAAGGCAAAAATGTGTTCCAGGATGTGTTTTGTTTTCATTTGAAAAAATATTCAATTGCAAAACCAAAAAAAAAAAAATAACTAGTCAAAACATGGAAACCGATGTATGTACAGTAGTTGTTGCATGCAAATATTCAAAGTAAGTCCCCAGGGGTTTTAACTTTTTTCCATAAAACAAGTAAATATAAAACGTTTTGATTCTGATTGCAACTGATTCAGAGTTCAACCAAAAAAAAAAAAAGATCAATCAGTATTGGAAGTAAGTTGACTGTTTTCTAAATATATGTAAGTTCTCGCTTTAGTTGGGAATCCAGTGCCAATTATATTAACCTCTCTCTCACTCTCTATGTATATACATACCAGTATATGTATTTCTATTAAACCTACCATTTCTGTCTGTGAATGTTTCTATAAATTTTTAGTTTTGTTTTTATTTTATGTTTTCAGGATATGGTAGAAAAAGAAGTTTAGTTGTAGATGTACTCAACTGTATTTTAGTCTTCTAAAAAGTAAAATAAATGAAGCTAACTTTTTGTAGATAGCTAAGGACATTCAACTTTTAATTGATTTTAAAATATTGGGCACGAAAACTTCGGTTTGGAAGCTTTTTTATTTCTTTGGGCAAAAATATAAATAGGCTATTGAATAGACTTTTTATAAAGGAACGACATTTTTCAAGGGTTTTCATGATTGTTAGTTGAGTTAAATTAAGTTAAAACAGTGAATGGTCACACCGGTGTTTTTTCAATATTGTTGCTATAGTTGGAAATTACGCCGAATTTAAGAATTTGAGTTTTTGTAGAAAATAAGATTTTCTCGTAAACAGCCTAGATTGAAATTTTTAAGGATTTGTTTTATTTAGTAAAATCTGACCATTTCACTTTTCTTATATATTTGTTTTTAGGATTATTTTTGTTAAATTTAAGAATTGTGCTCTTATAGACAAAAATAATTTAAAATTATTGCCAAATTTTCGTGAACTTAAAATTAGGTTTAAGTAAAACTCACTCATCAGCACTCCAAATTTCATGGACACTGGCACGCCAATTTTTCTTATATCTTTCCTTCATCGAAACGATTCTAATAATTAGAATGAAATTTCCGAAATTTTCTCTTGTAGACAGAATAAAGATTAATAATTTGAATTTCGTACGACCCGCCCAAAATTAGGATGAATTCCAGCTTGATACTGGAATCTTCTTATATTTTGGTTTCTCGGAAACGGCCTTAAAATTTGAAAGTAATTTTCAGATTTTTTAAATTAACTAAGTACTAGATTCCGCCCACTGCCCCATCCCCTTTTCGGGTGAAATAACACATTTGTCAGACATTGTTATTTAAGTTAAATGCTCATATAATCATTCCTTAGATATCTAAATGGGAGTAAATGCTGATATATTTCATTCCACAGATATAATTATTGGCGTAAAAGCTGATATAAAGGAGTAAACGCTGGTACAGTTTTTACTCAGATATAATTATTCCTCGGAGATATTTATAGGAATAAACGCTGATGTTCAACACTCCTTTGACATCGTTATTGGAGTAAATGCTGATATAACGAAAAAGGATAAACATTTAGAATTCGCTCTTTAAAATCCTTATTTAATTGGAGTATTATAAATCGATCCTCAAATTATTACGATAAAATAGTAGGTAGTACACCTGGGCGTATACGCATTAAAAAAAAAAACTAATTACGTTTTTAACCATTTTTTTCTTTTATTATATTTGTAAGTGCTCGGAACGTGGGTAAATGTAAATGTAAATGAAATATTTGTTTTTTCTTATTGTCTCGTGAAGCTACAACGTATCATCCATCACTATATTACTCCCATAATAATTATTAATTATATATAAGTATCGGTTAATATTGGTTTAAGGTTAAAAAAGTGTTTGACGAAAATTACACTTAGGAAAATATTTTTAATCAAAGAACTTAAAAAAAAAAATAAACTTTGAAATCGGTTAAAAACTGAATTTTACTTGTGTCCACATTCTGAATTTATCATCTCATTCATTAAATATTTACAAATGTCCTTCTTTTTTAAATCAAAATAAAATATTATTTTATCAATTGAAACAAGTTCATTGAAAATTCCATTGGTCAATGATTTTGTATACACATAATAATTTTTCTGAAAACCTAATTGGTTCCCACAAAAAAAAAAAAAACTAAAAAAAAATGATTGCATTCGTTTGAGTAGATATACTGGCACAGAGTCAACTCGCGGACCAGCCTCTGATGCCTACAACTATACCAGACACAACTTCCCTATGAAAATGCTAAAAGCTAAAAAAAAATGAAAATTATTTCCATTTAAAACTTCAAATTGATATAAAAAAAAAAAAGCGAAAAACCAAACGGCTCATCGCATTGGTTTGATCATATATTTTTTTTTTTTATTTTTTTATAACACCCATCAGCATTGAAGAAACGTTACAAAACGCAGCAATCAACACAATTTTGGGTCACAGTCAGATATTGTGCGGTTTAGTTGCATTGTTGGCTTTTTTTTGTTTTTGTTTTTATTTGCCGATTTTTCAGTCAAGATTAAAAGGAGCGAAATTCAAATTGCGGTCAACAGGATTGTGGTTTGAATAATAGAAATAGAAAACATATTTCAGTTTTTCTTTTTTGTTTGAACGAAGCCAATGCAATGGTATAAAGTTAAATTTGTTTTTATTCATGGAAACTATTTTATAGTTGATGTGAGTTTATAAAGGGTGTTTTTTTTTTATGAAAACGAATTGAAAATATAAAAATTAAAAATATTTATTTTCTAAATTTAATTTTTTTAAAAGTGATTGCAATTAACGATTTAAAAAAAATTAAATTATAAAATTCAATTATTGACAAAGTCTCATAAAAATTAATAAAACGTTCAAAGGTGTTTTAAAAATCTTTTTGAAGTGATATCTACCGAACTTACAATTGTTCTTAAAAAGTTATTTTGAGCTATAGCTAGCCGTTTTAAATGAAGATAAAATCGTTCCTAGAGTAAATGCTGACATAATTTATTCCTTAGACATTTTGTGTAGCATATTATATCAGCGTGATGTAAAATTTTGACTTAGTAACTCATTCTATAGATAAAATTATGGGAGGTACAGCTGATAAAATCATTCCATATATATTTTTACGGACTAAATGCTGATATAACAAATTTCTGAGTCATCGTTATTGAAGTTATAGTTCGTGCTTATATTATCATTCCTTGGATATTTTAATAGGAGTAAATAGTATTCCTTTTATATCGATATTAGCGCAAAAACTGATGTAATCACTCGCAGACATCTTTACAGGAGTAAACTCCGATATCAAACGTTTTTCAGACATCTTTGGAGTAAACGCTGATTCAGTTAATACTAAGATATCTTTATTGGAGTAAACTTTCATATTTATTCCACAGGCATTGTTATTGGAGTAAAGTTGATATAATAATTCCTCAGATAGCTTTATTGGAGTTTACGCTAATATAATCATTTCGCAGACATCGTTATGGGAGTGAACGCTGATATTAAAGGTTTATTAGAATCATTACTAAGGATACGCTGATATAGTCACTACCCAGATACCTTTATTTGAGTAAACTCTGATAAAATAATTCATCAGATATATTTATAGAAGTAAACGCTGATGTAAAACATTTTCCTGGCATCTTTATTGGAGTATATGCTGATATAAAGTATTCCTCAAACATTTATTGGCCTATGTAGAGTATTTCCCTTTTAAATAATATTTAACTAATAAAATGTATGTTTAAGTCTTTAATATATTTAAAAAAAAATTAAATATACATTTAAGGCGTAATGGCAGAGTGGTAAGCATTCGGTGTGATGGACTTGGGTTCGATTTTTACGCAAAGTGTTTTCGATTTTTCCCGTAAAGTGTTTTCGAGAGTAACTGAATTAAATTTACTTCGTAAAGGTGCAAGAGGAGTTGAAACAATTCTCCTTTTTAACTCTATGGAGTATTATACAATGCTTTTATGATCGAATGCTTTCATGTCTTGCTCTTTTGGTTAAATATAGGAGTAAAATAATGGAAAATTAAATTTTACTATCCACATCTTAGAATTACAGTTTATTGCTTATAAAAAATGTAAAAAGACAAAACAAAAAATCTAAGGTATAAATAATAACTTCACATTTCACTTAGCATAAGTTTCTTAAGTTGCCACACATAACATAAGCTATACAGTATACACCTTTATGTTCACAATGTGTTACCATTTCCATCAATTGAAAACACATTAGAGCCTTTTTTATTACATATAACGTTTTCCCTATTTAAACCTTTTTTTTTATATTAGGTATATGTGTTATCGCTAAAGCTCACTTGAAGAGAAAAATTTACAATTCTAAAAGCACTGTGAATACTAATAGATACACTTTATAGAGGAAGAGAGAATAACATTTTGTATGGCATCCACGTAAATATCCTTAAAAAAAAATGAAGAGAGATGTCATTTGAAAGGTGTCAGCAGCACGTCTTATTTATTATTATAATTTTTTTTTTGTTGTTGTTGGTTGTCTTATTTTTCTTGATCTAGTTTATTTTTGTTTTAATTTAGAAAAGATTTTCATGGTGTGAGTTTATTTAGTTGTGGGTTGTTAAAACTTAATGGAATTAAAAAATTTAAATGCACATTTCGATCGCACGTAGTTGCTTTTGTAGTTTAACTGGATTTAGATTTTTATTATTTAATTTATAAAATAGGTATTATTTAAAAAACAAAATGGTGAAACACTAATATAAAGTTCGTTTCTTTGACTTTAAGACAAAGGCTTACAAGATGTACTATACTACAGAGAATGAAATATCAAAAATGGAATCGGTATCATCTTCCAGAGACTTTCCTCGGTAACGCTTCTTGGCTATTTCAAATCCCAGTGACCTTTCGATGTTTCTTAAATTAGTGATACAACGAAATATGTGGAATATTGTCAGTACATATACTTATGCTCTCCAAATTGGATTTGATCAACTGTAAGAAGATGCGTTGTGGTTAGACTTCCACCTTAAGGATGAGCTATTGTTTGTGTGGATATTTGAATGGACATGTGGAGAAATCTAACGAGGACTATGACAATTCCATAGTGGGTTTGGAAATGGGATTAGGTCTTATCGTATTAAAAAAACATGTTCTTCAAACAACAGAAGCACCTTATCACTCACAGTTTTATAAAGCCGCAAGTCAAAGATTACAAATTGATTAACTGTGAAGAAGGATGATCGCTCCACAACACCATTTTCTGCTTATAGATTTTTGTATGGAATTTCTTCACCACAAATTATTAACAACGCTCAATGGCAACTAAGCGGCAACCAGTATTGAAAAGACTGTTAAATGAACAATTTCAAAGGATACATTTTCCAGCAGGTGCACCTAACAGCGAAGAAGTCAACTACTTCATGGTCGAAGAAGTTAGTGCTGCTGTGAAAAACTCCAAAAAGGGAAAAGTGATTGGGCCAAATAAGAACCCCAATGAGTTCTGGAGAATATGTGAGACATCGGGTCTAGATGGCTTATGATTTCCAATTTCAAACTTACCTATCTGCGGTGAACAAACGCCTAATCAGGCGAGTGAAAAGAAAACTTCTTCCAATCTACAAGGAGATGAGCGATACATGAAATTATGACAGCTACCTTTCAATCAATCATTGATATCACACACCATAAAGATTGTTGAGCGTTGGACGGCCGTCTACCAAAAATTAAATGGCTGCCTGGGTGTCTGATTACCAGTGCGGGTTTGTTTCGGGTAAATCAACCACTAGATGCAATAAACCACGTGCGGATGATCATTGTAAGTTGCTCCGCAGGAATCAGTGAAGAGTTCCTAATTAGAAAGGGTGTGGAATACGGAAGCGTCTTGAGTCCTTTGGTCTATATTACAATCGTCGACTGTCTGAGTAAGAATAAGTTGACGGACCCCTAAGTGAATCATTTATGTGGCCCTGCAACGAGGGAATAGGTCTTTCCATTTTTGGCTTCACACATGCCTATTTCAGTCAGACAAGAATTTAAATCGAACAGTGCTTCCCTGTGATAAATAGCGAAGGATCATGTGATGAGGACCTCAAACTTTGTGTAAGCGTAAGGTGGCTGAAGAGACGGGAAAACTCTCCAATCTTCTGCTATCAAACATCAAAAAATGACACCTAGGCTGAAAGGAAAGCTCTACACGGCAATCGTTCATCTAGCACTTACATACAGCTGAAATTAAATGGATCCCATGACAGCAGGAGTTAAGAAGTCAAAAATACCATCTTCGACAAAATACAAAACACCCAACTTAGCTGGTGCGATCATTTAAAAAGAATATGCTCTGAGAACCCAGTTCCAAAGGCAATGGAACATGACGTTTCAACACTATCGCAAAATAAAGATAGGCGCGAAAACTCCTAGATGAAGCAAATGCAACGACACCTGCATTTAGTTGGCCCCTGACAAAACCTTAAGGTCAGTCGACATTTTCTGATGTAAGCCCGGTGAACACCTGAAGTGGAGTCTTAAGGTGAAGGAGTATAGTGTTTTTAAATTAAAATATAAAATTTTTGCAAACTTATAAATTTTGGGAAGTAAATGGATTTTTCATTAATTTTAAAAGAGGAAAAATACTTCCTGAAATACAAATATACTTCAAGGTTATACATATATCCTTAGATATAACACTGCTCAATTTCAAATGTCATTGAAGTTTGTTACACAAAACAAATTCCACCCACACACAAAACATCGACCTTAAAATATCAATTTTTAAAAACTTGTCGTATCATCCGAACCGAAAATGCCAATTTCCTTTCAAATTAATTACAAAACTATCAGACAAATTAAATTACCAATTTAATTTTCTTCCAAACATTTAGAATTAAAAACTATACCAAACAAAAAAATAAAAAATAAAATAAAAACATTTCTACCTACAAAACTTTTTTTTTTTTTGCAACACAAATACCCTATATGTGTTGGCCAAACTGTAAGAAAGGAAGGAAATGAAGACGAAAAATTAAAAAAAATAAAAAGGAAAAAGGAAAAAACTTTAAAACCACTTTCAAGATGGAATCGAAGAAGACGAAGAAGTACGTATTTTTCTTCATTTCTTCACTCGTGGAAATAACGTCTTCGTTCTCCCCCAGCACCTACCTATGTACACATACACCAAAGGTATCAATAATAATAATCAATTTCCCGTTCCGATTTCTTGTACATAGCTATCTCACCGTTATCCGAGAGAAGTTAGTTTTTCGTTTGTATCAAGTATATACATACATATAACAGCCCCAAAACACACATACACAAACAGCCTTTTAGAAATCCTAGAAGAAAAAATAAAATAAAATTCTCTATTCACAAACTTAAACTGTACAACATAAAAAATACAAAAAAAAAAAAACGAAATTGCAACAACAAACGCATACTCGATCCAAATTCGATTAACGTTCGATTCGAAGGCATTGTCATTGTCATTGCTACAACTTAACGATGCATCCACTATTATTTATATTCATCGAAAGTTTCTGACAGCTAGGAGGAGTATCTACAGGACAAAGACGACAGCAGCAATGGTCGCTCCGGCTGCGACTCTGGCTTTTACAATGGCAACGAAAACGACAATGGCGAATGCCATTGCGAATGCGACTTCGACTCCGACTTCTGCTACGACGACGACGACAAATCGTCCTTGTAACACATCCGTCGATGACAACGATGTCTCCGTTTTCATCTTCGTCTTCGTTTTGGTTTTGGTTTACGTCTTCAAGGGACAACAACGATGACAATGATGATTTCTTGTTCGTCATGCAATCTTTTTTCGAATGCAACAATAAAAACCACCTCCTCCAGTGGAACGTGTGTATTGCGAGGTAGTAAATCGACAAGGCTATCAGAGTCAGCATCTCATTTACATTTAGTGTCATCGAAGATGATCCCAGATTGCCCTTTGTAACTTGGTCCTGGCACCTGCCAATCGAGTCCAGATCCAATTCGCTCATGGATTTGCCATTCACCTCAAGCGGCGATATGCAAAAGTTCTTCGACAAGAAATCGCTCTGGTTATAGGCACCCTCGACCAAAGGGCCATCGAGCAGCGTGTGTATATGGCAGCCACAGGGGAAGTGGTTGTTCACCAGTGAAAGGCTGTCCACACCATCCAGGATAATTGAATTTGGATCGGGTGTCTCTAGGATGTGGTTGCCTTGCAACTTAAGGAACTTTATCTGTTGCGTGTAGGTAATGTTGAGCTCCTCGAAAGCATCAATTTTATTGTTGAGTATTTGCAGTGTTTCCACTTGTTTGAGGTCGCTGAATGCATCCGCACATATGACACCCAGGTCGGACTCTTGCAGAGTCAACAACAGCACATTAGATAAACCGCGAAATGTATAGGGCGCCAGCTCACGCAGATCCATGTAGGAAAGCTTTAGCAAACCAACTGTATCCATGCCGTAGAAGGCGTCCGGTTCGATGATGCGTATGCCAGATGGCAAAATCAAATGGCCAACACTGGTGAGGCCAGAAAAGGCGGACGTTTCAATTCGTAGCATGGGATTGTTCGAGAGCAGAATTAATTTAACATTCGAGGTGCCTGCGAATGCATTGCCTTCGATTCGGATAATTTGATTATGACTCAGCAGGATGGTGGACAGATTTTGCAGGCCGGCAAACGCAAATTGTGAAACCGTCTGTAACGGAGTATATTGAATAGAAAGCTCTTTCAGACGTGGCAGTCCTCTGAATGCGAATTGCTTGATTTTCGTTATGTTATTACCATCCAGTGAGAGCTTCTTCAATGCTCGCAGACCGGCAAACGAATCCGGTTTTATGACTGGGAAATTGTTTTTGGTTAGAGCGAGATTTTCCACAGTCGATGGCAATTGCCGTAATGGAATCTGTTCAAGTCCGCCAGTGTTACAAAGGACCTGCAAATAGCAAATAAAAGAAGAGTGTTCAAAAAAGTGATAGAAACAAGAAAATAAAATTAATCCAGAGGAACAAGGACGAGTGAGATGGGCGTTGGTGTGGATGGCGTGGGTAAGTGGGGTTTGATGGAGGTATCTGTATTTTTTTTTTCTAACTTCTATCCCACTGAGTAATGAGAATCAAAAAGGAGGGAAAAAAGTGGTCTAATTGGGAGAGAGGGTTTCACTTACTTGCGTCTGAGATAGACAAATGCATTCGGCTGGACATGATTTCACTGATTCTAGAGGCTGGGAATTCCATAAGCATCCAATTATAACTATTGTTAGCAGCCAAGAATTGCACATTTCACGTTTTGAGTGTTGTGTTGGAAGGATCTAAAATGAAATTAAAAAAAAAAAAACATAGAGATAGAGAAAAATTTCATCAGAAATGGAAAATGCATTTTTATCAACATTCAGTGGATTTTTACAGGGTGATTCCAATATAAGATTTTTTTTTTATTTTCAGAAAATTGATCTGGTCGGTAATATAAAGACTTTTAAGTGAAAACTGTTTTTAGCTATGTACATTTTGAATTTTTAAAAAATTCTGATCTTCAATTATAAAGTTCTCATTATGTTCTACGAGTATCATTCATCAGAAATTTGTAAGTTTTTTTTTTAATTTATATTTATTTATATTTTGCTTGCATTTTTCCAAATTTTCAAAGCGAAATATCTGGAAGGCCTAATTTTTTGACCGAATTCGATAAATGATAACTCAAGACGGTTTCAAAAACTAAATTTAAATTAAACATTTAAACGTTTTTTTTTTTTGAAATATTTTAAAATTTTGAGTGTCTATGAATATCAATATGATATTCTCAGTCAGTTTGGGTGGGACTCAAGGCTCTCGCAAACTGATGGGAACAATTCGCGACAGTGACGAAAAAAAATTTTATGATAAATCGTCAAAGCGTTTTATAGTTTTTTGAAAAAAAATTTCATTAAATAATTCGCCCTTTAAAAATATTTGAATTCGAATAACCGTTTTTGTGCAGCAGCGCATTAATGTTCCAGAAACTTAATTCCGGTCCCATGGTCAACTAAATAATTTTATTCTTGTTAAAACAAAAACCTAACTAAATTCTACCGAAGGTATTAGGTGTACTGAATGTGAATCCACGCTCAGAAAATTATCATCACATCAGGTTTTCCAAGTTTAAAAATTAGAGAACAGTTTTTTTTTTGGTATGCTTGAGAATTAATTTTTTTTAGCTAACTCATGAAATCTGAATTTGACATATGTATGTATCAAAAATCGTCACACAAAAATTCAATATAAAATGGAATACAGTACAATACAATGATGAATTTTTAAAATTAACATTAAATTCACTTTATTCGAAAGATAATAATCTTTTATTTATCTAGAGGTCCAATTTTTGATCCCTTTTTCTAACATTTGTGGCCGTTTATGGTCAATAACGCGACGAATGTTGTATTCCAAGTGGATGATTCAGTGGCGGATCCAGGATTTTGATAAGGGGGGGGGGGTACAAATTTGTTTTAAGGGGGGGGGGGGTATATATATTGAGATATATGCATAATTACCACGTATATACAGGTCACCATAACGGCTGGACTACCGTGTTATAGAAAAGCCATTGGTGCTGTCCAGTCGTTATGGCAGTGCATATAGTTTGTTCGCAAATTCAAACTGCGCGCCAACCTAGTCGCGATGACAGCACCGTGCGATTTTTCTTTAAGTTTTTCCGTTGATATTTGCGACATCTATGAGCGTATTTTAATTATTTCTTTGTTTCTTTCAACACGCATTGTGTAAACAAGCCGAAGTTGACAAGTGGTTAGTATAATTTCAAGTGAGAAAAATCTCTTTTCAAGTTCTCTTACTGAGAAAACACGCCTCACAATATGAAGAGGACATTGTTTTCCTATTTTACCCGCCTTGATCCAGAATCAGAACCAGAAACAAAGAAAAAGGAAAAACAGGTAAGAAAAATTGCAATAAAAAAATGATAAGTATATCGGAAAAGCTACTATTTTTGCACAATGTATTTATATAATATATAATTCCAAAAAAACTGAAGATTCTCATTAGTTTTTAGCTAACCATATTTTTTTGACACAGATTGAAAATGCAGAGAAGCTTAACCTCGAAGAAAATCCACCGGAGACTGGAGGACAATCGACTTCCGAAGATACGTCAATTCAAAACAAACAAGAATTGCTTCCATTCAAAAACGACATCGCTCTACCCATGTCTAATGCTTCAAATACAAGAAACGCGAGTGAAATCCTGAACATTATCGACGACTCGTGGGTCCACCAGCTAATTTTTCGTTCCCGACATCAACTGCCAAAAATTTATCTTTTCAAAGAAAATGGCTTGAGGAATTTCACTGGTTGGCATATTCTGCGAAAGAAAATGGCGCATATTGTAAGTGCTGCATAGCTTTTGGCGTGAAAACCGGTGGAATACGCGACGTACGTCTGGGGAAACTCATCAACAAGCCGTTCAACACTTGGAAGCACGCGAAAGAAACTTTTCGGAACTTTCGGATTTTCAGTTTTAGCCGACGAATCGACTGACATTTCAAGCATAGAGCAATTTTCCATTTGCACACGATACTTGGATTCACAAACATATATTTGTGAGGATTTCCTCGGATTCGTTCCCGTCACTGACGTTTCTGGACAAGCTCTGGCAAATTCCATAAGGAATTATCTGACCGATATCGGCGTGGATTGCTCATTCATGTACGGCCAAGGATACGACGGAGCTCCGGCAATGAGTGGCGAATTTCATGGAGCACAGGCTTATTTGAGGTCTCATTTTCCTCTCGCAATTTATGTGCATTGCGCCGCACACAGCTTCAGTTTGACCATCAATGCAGCTTGCGAAGTATCTGGTATCAAAAACGCGTTGGGAACTATCGGAGCAATTCAAGCATTTTTTCACTGGCCCATGAGACAAAGCATCTTGAAGAACGAAATTTCAAAAATGACAGAGAAAAGTGAGCGAAGAAGAGAAAAATTGAAGTCTATTTGTCCTACAAGATGGGCTCAGTCTCATGAAGCTGTATCAAGATACGTCGAACTTCAACCGGAAGGATCGAGAAACTTCACGGGCAGCATCTCAACTTTTGACAGCGATTTTCACAATCGAGTTCCAAATTTCCTGTCATATTATGGAATCAATTAATTCCATCGTTTTGCCATTGAGTCGAGAATTGCAATTGAAAAATCAAGATCTGGGAGAGGCCACGAAATTGGCTGATGATGCTTTGAACGACTTCAAGGAAAAGCGTGAAAACGTGGATTCATGCTTCCACATTGTTTATCACGTTGGAAATTTGTTCGAAGTACGAGATTGAAATGAAAATGCCTCGTCGATGCAGTCGACAAAAAAAAACCGTTGCAATGTTGAAGCGAAAACAGTTGAAGAGTATTACAAAATCGCATTTTACATCCCATTTCTCGACACCTACATTTCTCATCTTCAGAGTCGGTTCGAAAAACACAAAACAGTTTTTCAAAGTTTTGGACAGCTATTCCTCAAACAAGAATTCGACGAGAAGAAATGTGCAAACCTCTACCAATTTTACGAAGAAATACTGGATTGTTCCGAGAGTAATTTCATTTCAGAAGTCAAAATGTGGAGACAACGGATCTGCAATCAAAACATCGAAAATGCACTTGATGCATTAGCAGTGAGTATCTCCCAAATTCAGATAATTTTTGGCTAAAAAATAATGCCAGGTTTCTCATATATTGTACCAAAAAATCTGATTGATTAGAATACTAATAGATTATCATTTATTTTCTATTTAATTTCAAAACAAAATTTTTTAATTTAAAAGAATCAGAGAAAATTCACTAATAAACGACTTATTGACAATTAATTGAGTAAGAGATTTTTTTGGTGCAATTTGGAACAAAGTAAAATAAATAATATCCATTGAAAATCTAAATAGAAGGAATTTTTGCAGATCAATGGCAGAACTTTCAAAAACGTCAACAAAATCCTACGAGTTTTAACGGTGATACCCGTGACCACAGCAACTCCAGAACGATCATTTTCGACTTTGAGGAGAATGAAAGATTATCTGAGAAACACGATGGGTCAAGAGCGTCTCAATGGTCTTGCATCTTTGAACATTCATCATCGCATAACTTTGACTGAAGACGAAATTCTCAGAAAGTTTTTTGAAAAACCTCGAAAATTTAAGAGTGACTAGAACCGTTTGTGGATCATATATTTTTCTTGATCGGTCATATTGATTATCTTCGTAATTATCTTCTTCGTAATTATCTTCTATTGCATTTATTATTCGAAAATAAATTAAAATTTGTGTAGACATTCAATAAATTACGAATTTTTATTAATAACTTTGTGTTTCAACTTCACCAACATGCCCAATAAAAGCATAAAATTTGAAAGTATATGATCCCATGGGGGGGGGGGTCCGGACCCGAAAACCCCCCCCGTGGATCCGCCACTGGGATGATTGTTTCGGGTTGATCTACGGAGACTAGTGACTTCACATATATATCCACAGAAAATAGTTTGTGGGCGTTAAATCACGCTATCTTAAAGGCCAAAACTATTCGGTTACCAAACGTGTCCTTCAATAAATGTACTATGGCACGACATGTTGCGCCGCCCGTCTTGTTTAAGCAACAACTCCTACACATCACGGCTGTCCAATTAAGGAACAAAAAATTCAGCAATCATGGCTCTTCAGCGGTCACCATTGACTGCAATGTCCTGGCCAGCGTCGTGATTCCACCATCCCATAAAGCACACCGAACAATCAGTTTTTATGGATATAACTTAAGGGTTATCTTCACTCCAAATACGGCAGTTTTGTTTATTGACGTAGCCATTCAACTAAGAGTCGCGCCGATTAAAAAATTGTCTTATGGTTCTATATTCCTAAAAAAACACCCTTCACTTCAACATCTTAATGTTCATTTTGATTAAAATGTTTAATTATTGTTCACACGTAAGCAATTAAATTGAACAAGCAACAAAAGAATGATATGTTTAAAAATCTATTGTCAACTCTAAAACACCCTGTATTTTTGAACTATATACATAGATAGGAACACATAATTTAACATGTCTTTTAGCTTGATTGGTGTGTTCAAATTTATTGACATACTCAATATAGCAGCATACTTGAAGTCCCTTAAATGTCAATTGCAGAATATGTCAAATCGATGTTTTATGAATATTGAACATGTCCAACATTTATACTTCACAATGCAGATTGCACCCATATTCAATGTTTACAGACACAGGCAACTCAACAAGCGAAAAGCGATCCTAATTGAATTGAATTTGAATGTTTGGCATCAAGTGAAAATGATTTAATTACGAGTTTTTAGTTTGATTTTGAAGGCACTTTGTGTTTGAATATTAAAATAGTTTTTGTTGTTATGAATAATTTTTGAACATTGGATTATGTTGGGCGTATTTATGTTAGGTGATTTGTGTTTTGATTTCAGGTGATTTTATGGTTAAATATTCTGGCCATAAATGCTAGTTTGCTGAAATGAGAATTAATTGATTTTTTTGTTTCAATATGATGATTAAAATTGGCATATGGTAACTGTTATTTTCGGGAACAGTTTGTATTGGGACGGTCTAAAGCCAAGAATAAAGATGAGCATTATTTTAATTTCTTGTTTATTCAGCTTGAAAGAATTTTCAAATCAAACATTAAGAAAATACAAAATGTACTTCATCAGATATTGGAATTGTATGTTGAGTGTCGTGGAAATATTTCGAAAGAAGTGCATCGATAAATTTTTTTTTTTAATGAAATTTAAAAATTATTTGCATTGAATAAAATATTTTAATACACGTTTAAAAAATTGCATTAAAAAAAAGAAAACTTAATGAAAATTGAAAATCCGTTAAGACCTACTGCAAATAAAAAATATTTGTCTACTTCAAGAATTCATTCTCAAATATCTGTATAGGATTTTGAAAGTTAAAAAAATTATTTTATGAGGCCAATACAATGGATATTTTTTCTTAAACATAGATCTTGCCCGTTTAAAAACCTTACAACAATTTGTTATGCGTCTCTACTGTTGAATTGATTGTGACATTGAAGAAAGGTGGCGCAGTTTTTTTTAAATATATGTATAGATTTTTTTTCAGCAATATTTAAATTTGTGACGATGACAAACCAAATGAAAGGGGCTTCATTTAATTTTTTTCCTTTATGCACAATTGAAGCATTAGAAGACAGTAAAACTTTTAATAATTTTTTTTTTTTGTAAAAAATTGATTGACTGCCTCCTCCATATAGAAATGTATCTATAGCAAAATATTTCGAAATCCATTTGTGGATAAATATTTGATCAATAACTTTTTTGAAAACTCCCAATTTTGTTATGGACTTTTGAGTTCCATAATGCCAATGGTCAATTTTTTCGTCGAATCGTTTTAATAAAAGTAGAGCTTATTATAGCTGTTCTTGAGATAAATATTTAAAGGTTAACGTAAAAAATTTAATTTCCTCTTTGACCCGTTTTTTTGAGTTCTCTGTCCTAACTACTTAGATATTGTCAAGTCTGATTAATATCCCGATTCTAATTTTTTTTTTCGAATCAAAAACTTGCCCTTTATTCTTATATCATCATCGGCTCGACAACGGTGGTCTGGTCCTGGCCTCTTTCAACAAGTCTCTCCACCTATCCCGGTCTAGAGCCGACGCCATCCAATTGCACTCCCTTCTTCGGGCATCCTGGATTACCCCATCTCCCCAGCGCAAGCATGGTCTACCACGCTGCCGTCTACCATACAGTGTTCCTCTTCGCTCTTGCGAGCTAGGTGCACTTACCACCCGAATCTACCGAGCTTAATTTTTGTCACCATGTCTGCTTCAAGGTGCATAGATTGCGACTAAGAGGTCGGAGTGTCTCTTGCTAAGCACCCTAGGCTCGGATCCATTATAAGTACTGGCAGAACCATGGTCCTGTACAATAGCAGTTTTGAAGTTATGCTGAGATTTCTGGATTTGAAGAGCTTTGACAGACTATAATAGGCTCTGTTGGAATTGAACAGTTGGCCTCGTATTTTTTTTAAGGACTGCCACAATTCAAATTCGTTTTCCGCAACATTGATTGTTTGACCAAATGTTCTTTTCGCATTCGACGCCACCATGTACTTTGATTGACCTTCACTAATGTGCAGCCCAAGATTTTATGCCGCCTGCTCGATCAGGATAAAGGAATTTAGTACACCTTGTTCAGTTATTCCGATGATGTGGACGTTGTCTGCGTAAGCCAATTTTTTCTGTATCATAAGTATTTATAAAGAGACTTTCAAGCTAAGACAACAAACGTAGTACAGTTTTAAAAAATGTGGTTTTAGACCCTACCACAATTCGATAGTCAAACCTGACCTCGGAATTAGTTCCCAGCTTACGATATAATGAAATCTAACTTCCCCGTACTAACGGATGAATTATGTAGCATTTTTGGTTCTGATTATCCTTAAGTCTCATACAAATACAATAATTGATTTTTAAAAGCCTTCTACTCATTGCATTGATTAAAAATTTACATTTACCTATTTACAGTGGAAAGCCTTTTGTTTTTTAAGTTCAACAAAACCATTATAATAAGGCAAATAAATACTCTTCTTTCTTCATTTTAATCACTCTATTTAAACTAATATTAATTAATATAAATCTGCAAATCAGTTGAAAGTAAAAAATAAATCTATCTGTTGAATTTTTTTCCTACATCTATATAAACTAACTCATATTTGCCTCAAATGGCTTCTCAAAAATATAAATTGCGTCAGTTTCATTCAAATACAATTATTTTTGTGCTCATCAAACTTCACATATCCCGTTGGTATTGCATACTGCATACAACAGCAAAGAGTGATTGCAAAATTTAATTTATTACATTCCCATCTTTGCCGTTGACAGGAAACTTCCATCTTCTTCTCTTCTGTATATTCACTTCTCTACTAGGTACTAGGTAGAGGTAAAGGAACTGCTTCCATTACCGTGGCGTCATCGTTGCTTCGCCGGCAACTACCACTACCACACTTGGTGAGATGAGAATGAACTTACTTCTCAATGGAAAAGTAAAGCAACCTTTATGCTACATATACATACATTCATATTATTTAACGAAACTAAACATGAGCGTATCTAATTTACAGCGAATAGAAGGATGAAGATTAAAACATTATGACATTAAGATTTTTTGTCTCTTAATCCATAATTAAAAATCTGTGTTTAAAACAACGAGAGTTTGTTGTTTTAACTTGATAAAAAAAAATCATATCTTTTTTAATCGTTCACTTTTACAGTTCATCTGTCAGTTTGGTTGTCAAACTTAATCAAGAATAAAGGTAGAACTATAATAGTCGGACGTGGTAGGAAGCTTATGTCAAAACGAAACGAAAATTATCTTTCCGAACACTCAAATGGAGAAGTCAGCCATATTACGTGCTTCCACCATTTTAATTTTTGTATCTATCTGTCAATTAACTTTCGAGGAAGCGGTCGATGAGCGCTCTTGGTATCGATAGCGAAAGTTAACGAAGCTTAATGAAAGGGGTGCGTCATATAAATCCAACGTATTTGCTTCGTTTCTTAGAACCACTTCAGCTGACGTTCGACGATTATAGTTCTACCTCTAAGAGTTTTTTGTTTGGCATCCCTGTTTATTTTTGCTGCCATTTTGTTTTTTTTTTCACGATTTGTAATTTTGATTCTGAAATGATATAGCTTCTTCAAATAAAATAAATTCGCTGTTCCATTCAGTTATTTTAAAATTTCCACAAATCGTTCCATTTTCCAGTTCATCTGTCAGTTTGGTTTTCAATCTTAATCAAGAATTAAGAGTTTTTTGTTTGACATCCCTTTTTATGTTTTTTGCCATTTTGCTTTTTACACGATTTGCAATTTTGATTCTTAAATTAAATATTATGTAGCTTCACACAAATATTTCTTCAAATAAAATAAATTCGCTGTTCCATTCCTGTATTTTCAAATTTCGGCAAATCACTCCGTGTCCCAGTTTTTTCTGTCAGATTAGTTGTCAAACATAATGTAAATTATGTGTTTTTTATGTTTGCTGCTATTTTTGGCCTTTTCACAATTTGATTTGAAGATTTTGTACTTTTACTGTGCTTTTTTGGAAATTTTAAATTTTTTGTAAATATTAAAAATACACTTTTGTGGCCCCTTAAGTTTTGACGCCTTCTTCCAATCCATAAAGCCTATACAACGTATCGTTCTTCCATAAAATAACGCTCCTGCATAGGTATATTCTGGTAAAATCCATCAGAAGAAGGATTCATTTATCCATCAGACAGGATCCTTCTAATGCAGTTTGTGCAGCTACTAGTGGTTTTATATAAGTGAAATGTTATCCTTTTTACCGTTACTAATTAAAAATTGTGCTGTTGACAGAGTGTCAACAACTCAACTCATTTCTTAGAGTACACAAGCAAAAGTACAAAGTTAATCATATTTAGTTATTTATGGGATGAGTGCATCACGATAAAATGAAACAGAAACAAGAGGCGGCAAGAAGAGAGCAATGTTATAAGGAAGTGCCCCGGAAATGCCACCAGGAAGTCGAAAGTGGGAGTTTCCTCCATCTACTCAGTCAAAAGTAATTAGTAGCGGGATACATTCTTCACAAATACATATATACACAACACTATAGCTATATACAAACCCATCGCCTGTGTTAAGTTGCTATAAGGCTCGTATGTGCAAATTTCAAAAAGTCAGCAATAATAGTTATTTTGTGTTTTCCCTTAGAGTCGTTGTCGTCGTCGCCATCGTAGGCATCGTCATTGGGGGGTCCATTCCTCAGGGCATCTGGATCTCTGTTTCAAAATGCATTCATAAACAGAGATGCGCATGCAGCAGGCCAGCTAAGCAAACTAAATGTTAACGTAGTATATTATGTACAATTGTCTAGTCTGTCCTTGGGCATTACTTGTGATTTGTTATTCTGTTTTTGTATTTATATGGTCTTCATTTTGAGGCAAAGTCAAGTATTTTAGTGTACTCTTATATATGGGAATATTCCCTTCGAGAAAAATCTCTCACGACGACTATGCATTGAGAGGGGAATGCAAGATGCACCTTTTCAAATACAAACATCGTAAGCTAATTTAGTTTTTGATGTTGTTGTGCATTAAATTATGGTGGTATAGGGGGTGGAAATCCCAGTATTCCCCTTCTTCCCTTTCCCTGGTCTCTGGTCTCATGGTTTCTATACATTTCTGGGATTTATGTGCACCAACCAACTTGTGGTGTAGTTATACAAAAGATAGGGACGCAATTTATAACAGCATAACATAAATACTGAAATTCAAACCGAATTTAATTACATACCAAATTTTAATGGAATGAAAAACTTATTCTACAGAGAGTACGAAAGTACCTACCTACGAGTATATATCTGTAGGACGTAGGAATACTTTTTCTAGATTTCTAGCAAGTGATGGAGCATTATTAAATATTTGTTAATGTTCTTGGGCAAAATTTAAATGATTTTCAGAACAATATTGGAATTATTCTTATGAAATAATCAACAGTATTTTATTTGTTGATTTATTTTTGTAATGTTTGCTATTAATTAATGTTGATTGAATAATATTACATTATTAAAATTAATATTAAGATTTTGAGTAAAGTCAAAATATATATCTGTTATGTTTGATAGAAATATGATAACTCCATTTTATTAATGCATTTTAATTAAATACTTTCAACAGCAGAGGAATCTATTATTTTGAATTTGCATATATGCACCGAATTTTAAGCAAATCGGTCCATTCGTTTGGGCTTTAGCTTGACATAAAGTGGTGAGAGACCTTGCGTCAAAATCTGGTAGTTCTGATTTGTTGCTGTTTTCTAAGCCATGATAAACAAATGATTAATCCAATTTTCGACCACGCAACGCAACACTAGTAAAAATCCAAAAAAGAAATGTTTGCGTCTTTTCCAGCTAATGCTAGCCGCCAAGGAGTAATTTCGAGCTATAAACTATATTCTACTGTCACAAGATAACAAATTAATTTTCTTTGATTTGAGCCCAGTGCCCAGTACCATTTGTGTAGAGGTAGACATATAGTAGTTTCTAAAATACAGCTTTTCAAATGTAGCCATACAAAATTTAGCAAAAGAGGTTGTAGAAATAAACAGTATATTAACAAATTCAGTTCAATTACTTTTAACAGCTGTATTTAGAAAACTATTGGGTCTACAGAAACAGTATTTGCGAAAATTCCTGGTTTTTTATTTTTACCAATGTTGCGTTGGATGTTTTTGACGACGACCAAAACTTGGACGAATCTTTCGTTTTTTTTTTTTTGGAAAGCTATCCATAGTATGGCGGTTAGCCATCAGCAGAATAGGGGGAATAACATGTAGCATACGAAAACATACACGTGCCGTAACTATTCGGGACTGGTGGAAGGGTGATCATAGCCTCTTCGCGGCGGCCGCTAGGAACAATTCGTTAAAAAGGTTTGGCTAATATGATCAGGCTTGTTCCACAGGTTGGTAACAGGTTAATTCCCTGTTCCGTTAAACTAAAATAATTAAGAGACCGTCAACAAGCACCGGAAACGGACTGATCTCACGACGACAACCTACGCAACGAAAACGGAAAAACGATTTACGAATTTTCTTATGGAACGTACGATCGCTCTATAGAGCTGGAGCTGCTCAGCAGCTCAGCAGCTAGCCGATACCCTGTCAAAATATAAAGCTGACATAACAGCACTACAAAAAATTAGATGGACAGGGAATGGTGTTCTACAGAAGAAAGAATATGACTTATACTGCAGCTGTCATAAAAACACCATGTGCTCGGGGTAGGCTTCTTGGTCAGCGAAAAAATGAAGTGATGATGATAATGATAATCCATAGTATCATAATCAGCATCGGCTCGACAACCGTGGTCCGGTCCTGGCCTCCTTCAACAAGTGTCTCCACCTATCCGAGTCTCGAGCTGACGCCATCAAGTTGCGCACCCCAAGGCTTCGGGCGTCCTGGTCTACGCCATCTCTCCAGCGCAAGCATGGTCTACCACGCTGCCGTCTACCATTGAATGTACCACAACATCGGCAGTATGGATACTACCGATAAAAGTTAAAGTAAAATCATACTATGGATGATTTTTGGCAGTTTTTCATTTTTAGATGTTGATACCAGTTAGACGCTTTTACAAGTCACGATTGCTATGTTCATAGAGTAGGGTCATAGAGTATGGAACAAAAGCATTTCAATAAATTCAAATTTAATTATATAATTTAGTTCATAATAAATTGTTGAAAAGAATTATTTCACAGTTTATAGCTCGACAAATGAACTAACTAGTTTAAGTTAAGTCTACGAACACACCCTTTTACTTTTTTTTTGGTTATATGACCATTTTAGTTCAATGAAAATCAGCTTGTGTTCATAATTTTATGTACTTATCTTTTGTAATAGCTGTTCACGGGGAGCATAGTTCAAATAAGAGAAAACACGATATTGTGAATCCGTGTTTTTGGAAATTTTTAATGTACTATATGTAAACTCCAAACCCCTTTTGGCTTATCATCATAAAACAACCAGTCAGAAATCAGAACCACCGAATTTTAAACAAGATCTAATGTATGTAAACAGTTACTTAATTTTATTCCAAAAAAAACCGCTAGTCGGGCAAGCCTTTGACGTTGCTTCCGTTAGAAATTTAAATTTTTTGGTTGCATTTAAATAAATGAAAGCTAAGACTGTCCTCTTAATGGATCAAATGGTCGGACGGACTTATACTGGTTATTGAAGTGTTTCTGATAATGTTTGTAATTTTTACCTTAAATTACGTTTAAGGTGTTAAAAAATACGAAAATCGGAATAAAAGTGTTTGCGAAATCTTTATTAACTGTTTTATAAAGTTTGTTGTAAAATTGTCACGTGTCAAACACAATGTACCATTTCTTATAAACCGAACCTCATTAGGCAAT
Source organism: Syrphus vitripennis (assembly GCA_958431115.1). NCBI lineage: Eukaryota > Metazoa > Arthropoda > Insecta > Diptera > Syrphidae > Syrphus > Syrphus vitripennis. The sequence continues at coordinate 86,911,284 of OY288110.1, forward strand.
ATATGCCTTATGTATGTTTTGACTTAAGCTGCCGGTTTTCCGTATGTGGTTTTTTGAAAGCCGCAATGACATAGGTGTACTTACGGTTGCCTGTTTTCACCTGTTTTTTTTTTCTGTGGTTTAGTTCAGCCCTTTAATTAGTTTTTCCGATATAATGTAATATCCTCGATTTTTTTTTAGTTTGACTGTACTAGCATATTAAAGCAATTTATTGATCTTCAAGTGCAGTATATCAAAGCTATTAAACTCATTTCCTTATGACTAGACTTACTAGAAACTACAGAAACAAAAAATGTTCCACATACGCCATAGTAGCCATTTTCTTTTCTATTCTCAAGAGTTAATTTTGAGTATTTTTTTTTGCAGAACATGCGTTTTTAAAATGCCCATTTCATTACTTTATCTTAGTTAAGTCGTTTTAAATAAATAAATTCAATTCATCAAACTTGTTGCTCAAACTATTTCTTATACAAATTGCTGAGCTAAATGACGTTTGCAAAATCTAGAACTTAATGTTTCTTATACCCCTAAATATTTTTTTAAATAATCAGCTTCCTTGTGTTTCATTCCATAAAACTGTTGCCGCTATAAAAATTTAAATTCAATAAAATTGACATTGAACCTTAGACTTCGATATAAAGCCTTCTCAAATTTTCTTTCTGAATTAAATTTATCTGCACCGGAACTAGCCCTTTCCAAGTATACAATATTGCCTTTGGTAATATTTTGAGTTCTTCCCCAAGGAGCTAATCGATTACCTGATGTAATTGAGATACTCTATTACCATATACAAAATAATTGGTGTTGTTAGCTGCCTAGGCCTATAAACTTTCAATTTGTAAACAGGTTTCAAAAACAAGCAATCCGCCTACACCATCACCGCCTATTTTGCCTCCAGTTCAATCCCTATACACATAAATATAAAATCGGATAATCGAAAAGAAGTGCGTATACGTAGGTATTCGTAACATCCAACAGATTCCTAGAAATTTAATAAATTTAACTGCGAGCTCTTTTGCGCTGAGATTTATTTCAAGTTAAATTATTAAGAAGACAATTTGTGAGATTTGAGTGTTCTTATTTTTTTTTATTTATAATAGAGGTTGCTTTGTATACAGCTTAATAACAACTTGTTTGTGATTTCAAAGAAAATTGTTGTAAATAGGAAGAAAAAAAAAAATTGTTCTTCGTTGAGAAATTGTGAGTTAATATCATCCAGGGGGCATAAATTGACTCAATAAATAAGAAACTTTTCACACAAACACTCAACAAGAATAATCTTTGAACCTGACCTAAAGTTCAGATGTTGCTTCCATGCGCCCTTAGGATTTTACTTTGGTTTGAAAGAAATAACAAAACTTGACAAAAAAAAATGAATTTACGAAATACTTTAACACCAAAACCTTTTGCTTGAAAGTTATAGAAGTTTTTTTTTTTACATTGGCGTCCTTTTTCGCCATTTCTTTTGTTTCTTTTGTTGTAAAATAAAATGTAATGTACCACTACCGAATGTTATTAATAAATTTCTGGATTAACTCGATCGAATTCTAAATCCATTTCTTCACACTATATTGCGTTTGTGGATATGGCTATGTTTTCATTGTGGTTGAGAATGCCTAGTTAGCTCCGTGCAAGGGCGAATTTCTATGCTTTGTTGAAAAAGGCGCATAGCTTATTTCTGACCTCTTTGCTAAATACTTAAGGGGCTTTTTTATTTTGGATTTACGGGCTGCTGCCATTTGCGAAGATTGGAAAATTCTGAAAAACTATCGCTTCTTGTCAAGAATAGAGTGCCGTTCGAATTCGGCATAAAAATGTGGGTCCCTGCAATAACACGCACACAGGAATGGTTGAGAGTTGTAAGTCACTTAGGGCCCGGTTCTGCATGGACCGTTCCACCATCAAATTTATTTAATAGAGAGATTGTTGATTTATTTATAAGAAACTAATGGCCTAGTAAAATAATTGTAAAAAAGGTAAATTGAAAGCAAGTTGTGGTTTTGTTTCCTACTGTTTATGGGGGATGCTGAATCCGAAATAAACGTTTTCCAACAAAGTTTCATGTCGGAACATGAAATAAATGCACCAATTCCCAAGTACTGAGCATTTATAAAATTACCCAGAAATGTTTTCTCGCGAAATTTTGTTGGGAAGTATCAAGTTCTGGTTCAGCATCCCAAAAACATAAAACCGAAAAAAATCAATACTATCCAAACCCAAAACTATTTTTTGAAAATTATTAATTTGAAGAACGGCTACATACGTATTTTTGAAATTTGGTGATAAACGGCTTTTGATACTATGTATCTTTAATTATTAAAAAAAATTGAAAATTTTATTTTCAAAAATAACTGTACTTCCCAAACAGAAGTTAAAAAAAACGGCACCGACAATTTTAATATTTTGTATTTGCATTCAGAAACTTCTTAAAAATTTAAATATAATTGGGAAACCCCTCAAGCCTTAGGGTAAAGCAAGAGAATGAAACTAACCCACCAAAGATCACTTTCTTCGATGGAATAAACCCCATTATTTCTTGATGAGGGTCTTAAAATTCTTAATTTAAAGCAGAGATAAATTCCAATATAAAAAATTCAATACCGTATTTATTAAATCAAGAAGCAATCATAATAAACATTATTTTCAACAACCTATCCATTTTGGCCGCCATAAAAATACATTAGCAAACATTTTCCGAAAGCACCAAAAATTATAATCAAAAAACACAAAAAACCGTCTGAATACAAAATCACAAACGATTATCATTGTTAATCTATACCTACATACATGCTTTTACTGCAATTAGACTGCGCCCTTGAAACGCACAGAAAAAAAAGTGAGGGGTATATACAAAATCCACCCCTGTCCGCACCTATATGTTTCTATAGCCTTATAATAAAATCGTATTATTGTACTTACTACCAAAATAAATGGCAGGACCTTTTTATTGCCATCACCTTATCCGTAGTTTGGCTCGTTTGGCATTCATATTATGTATCGTATGTGTGCGGGTATAGGGAGGGTATATAGCGACTTTGTTACCGTTCGTTCGAGAGAATCTGTATTTATGTTATTATTATGTTTATGGTGCGTTACGGCCATGTTGTTGTGTGTTTGTCGTATGAGCGTGTGCTGCGAGCGAACTTAACAACCCAAGTGGCAGTAGAAACATCCCACAACAAGAACAGCGACAATCCTTCCATTCACTGTATATTTTTCTCTCTGTTCCAGCCGCCATATGCCATCGCCACAAAGCTAGCATCACAAGCATCACAAGCAGCAGTAGCAGCAGCATCAGGATCACAAGTAGAATCGAGTTCAAGCTCAAATATACGCCATACCTATATGCTATATTGTATAAATAGCATATATACAGTTATTTTCGGATTAGGGTAATTTGTGTACTGGAGCTGGATAATTTGTTGTGTTTTGTGGGCCAACTGCTTTATTGCTGTTGCGGAATTTGTTGCGCTAATGAATATAATTTGCAGTCTTCACTTTCGGTGAATTGCTACACCCCTGCTACACCTTTTCATGTTTTTTTTTTTTTTTTCTTATCTCGCCTTGCATATGAATGTATATATCAAAATGGCCAGAACCATATAACATTAAGGCATTATTCATGATGATTGCTATTCATCTTTTTTTTATGTTTTTTTTCGTTGTTGTTGTGATTCTGAATTAATTGTTGATTTCATCTTCGAGTTGTCGGCCCGGTCCGGTCCGGTCGGTCGTGTTGGTTCACACCAAGAGGAGGCTTAGTTTTTGGGATTAGGCAGTCTATGGAGAAATGTATTTGTTATATACGTATGTATATCCTTTTGATCTATAATAGCTATGCCAAATAACGCACAATGGAAAAATATCCAGAGAGAGAGAGAGAGAAAGCAAAAAATGTATAAAACAAGAGAACAATAAAATCCGACAAAACAATGACCCATGATCCGATATGCCATCGAATATAATAAATCAATGGTAATCCCAGAAATTGATTGAAGCCATCGAAATCAATTGATTTGACGATTTTGGGCGCGTTCAATTGGAAGTAATAATAATGTTGATGTATAAATTGATGTGTTGGTCGATTTACTGCTGTATAGCTAATTTGGCTTAATTTGTATTACATCAATAAAGCAAAACAAAAAAAAAACATGGAAACAAAAAAACAACAATGTAATCATTATATGCCTAGTGCCTACGCATATCAATAATTGGATTTGTTTTAACTGAAAAAAAAAATATTTAATATTGGAAAACTACTTTCCTCTCGTTCACTTAAATGCGTAAATGGGCGTACAGGGTTTTCCAATAAGAGATGTTATTTTGAATAGCCCGCTATTTCGGTAGTTGTCACCTTTGAAGGTGTAATTTTTTCACATTTGATAATTAGAAACTGTGAGCTGTGGGGACAAAAGATTTGAGAAATAAAACCCTTGCACGTCGCTCAAGAACAACTGAGAATATTGCTGCTGTAGCCCAAAGTGTTGAAGAAAACCCAGGTTTGTCCATTCCTCATCGTCGTGGCATCCATTTGACGGATGTTGTTTTTCTTTCTTCTATAGAAATAAACTTCCTATCTTTTATCTCAAGAAATGGGATTTTTCTTTGAATATCAAAATAACAATAACTTCTCCCTAAAGGTCAGAATCATTAAACAAAAAATGTAACAAGTAAGAAGTTTACTTTGAGACTCTGTTACTCTGATGTTAAAGTTCCAATGAAAAAATGCTGAAACAAATTATATCAAAAAAGCGATTACAAATTTCTTGTTAAATAAGTCGCTCTCTAAGGATCAAGGTTTTCCCAAACCTATCCGAAACAGTCTTGACGGCAAAAAAAACAATAACAACAACGTGCAACGTGTTGTCAATTAAAGCAATGTGCTTTTATTGTTGTTTCATCGTTATATCCGAATGTTTTGCATTGGTGTGGCCAAGCCTTAAATCTAATTTCAGAATCGAGCATAGCAACAATTCTAGGAAAAAATGTTTTATTTGTAGATAACCTGAAAAAAATAATTGTTTGCCCGATCCTGAAAAAGGGAGATCCTCTAAACTGCGCCAATTACAGAAGAATTAGTCTACTTAACATCGCCTACAAGATCCTCTCTGCCGTAATATGTGAATGGCTGAAGCCTTTCGTCAACAATCTGATTGGTCCTTATCAATGTGGCTTCAGGCCAGGAAAGACAACCATCGACCAAATTTTCACGTTGCGGCAGATCCTGGAAAAAACCTATGAACTCCAAATCGATACCCACCACCTATTTATCGATTTTAAGGCCGCGTATGACAGCATCTACCGAGACGAACTGTATAAAGCTATGTCTAGTTTTGGAATCCCTGCCAAACTCATTCGCTTGTGTAAAATGACGATGGAGAACTCACGCTGCTCCATAAAGGTTGGCAATGAGCTTACGGAATCTTTCGACGTCAAAAATGGCGATGCGCTGTCGTGCGATTTTTTTAACATCGTTCTTGAGAAGATAATACAAAACTCCACCGTCAACACCAGAGGCACTATCTTCCAAAAATCAGTTCAACTTCTCGCGTACGCCGATTATATTGATATAATGGGAAGAACACAGCGTGATGTCAATGGCGCCTTTGTGAGGATAGAGACAGAAGCGGCAAAAATGGGTTTAGCGCTAAATGAGGGAAAAACGAAGTATTTGCTGTCTTCGAAAAAGGACACCCAACACCGACCACGGCTCGGCTAGAACGTCACAATAGACGCATACAACTTCGAGGTAGTAGAGGAGTTTGTCTACCTAGGTTCCGCTATTAACACGGGCAATAACACCAGCGCGCGCCGAGATAAGACGAAGAATAACTCTTGCTAATCGCTGTTTCTTTGGGCTAAGAAAGCAATTGAGTGGAAAAGCCCTCTCTCGAGCAACAAAGGTAAAACTGTACAACACCCTCATCATCCCTGTCCTGCTGTATGGTGCAGAAGCATGGACCTTGACAGAATCGGATCAATGTGCCTTAGGATGTTTCGAGAGGAAAGTTCTTCCGGTCATCTTTGGCCCCGTGGGCATTGAAGAAGATATAACAGCGAACTTTACGGGCTGTTCAACGACGCACGTGGACCTAGCCAGATGGCTCGATCATTTAGAGCGCATGTGCACCAATGCTCCGGCCCGGAAAGCTTTCGACACTATTCCCGAGGGACGCAGAAGAAGAGGAAGACCGCGACTCAGGTGGCGCACACAAGTGGAAGAGGACCTCAATCAACTTGGAGTGCAAAACTGGAGACAGCTAGCTAGGGACCGCGCTGGCTGGCGGAGACTGTTGATTGAGGCCCAAGTACACACCGGACTGTAGCGCCACCTTAAGTAATTGAGTACCCTGAAAAAATCGACAATAATGGAGTTGGAGGAAAACGCGTGATCAATTTTGAAGTATCGGTCAAAATAATTCTGATCCTCATATTTGCCTCTTATTCGATTACACTTTATCACTCTTGATGTCATGCGATGTTTGATGTCGTCATCAAAAGATCATTCGCTATTAATCAGAAGTTCCACATATTTAAACTTTTCGCACTTCGGAAGCACTGTTCTATTCAAATAGATGTCCGGAATAGGTCTGTGTGAATGAGAAAATGGGCAACATGGATATTCGATATTTTTCCATTATCCATTTTGCTAAATGCAAGATCTTAAAAAATAATGACTCCATTGTCAGCAAAGACTAACTTATTCACTTCCCCCCCCCCCAACACCTTATCCTCAAGCAGTAACCGAAGAACTGTATCAATAATGAGCAAAGGACCCAAGCTCTCCCTAGTGCACACATAGTCTCTGATTGGGAATTCTTCAGTGATTCCTGCAGAGCATTTTTTCTATGTTTTAAATTGCTCGTAAATGTTCATAATGTTTAACTGTAGATTTCCGAACTCCTCTTCGGATAAGTGCAACCCGTATCAGATCTCCTGATGGTCCGTCGAAAGCTTTCTCGAAATCTCCATCAACAGCAACAAACAAATTATTATTGGAGGCGTTTTCAAGAAATTTAAGATATATTTTAACCTTGGCATTAAATACAAAAAGAGCCGTTGTTTTTCAATCTAAAATTGTATTTCGTTTAAAATATTTAAAATTGTCCGAAAAATTCTTAGTGAGCAAGGGCTCTTGTTGGAGTAAGCACACAAATGGAAACATTATTCATTAACCCTCCTAAGATATAGGTGTCCTGTGTCCATGAGTCTACCATATCTTATAGAATAGATGGGGGTATTTCACTCCCTTTAAACAGGGAGTTATTTGAGGGGCACTTAATGAAAGTTGCTTTAAATATTTAATCGCTTATGTTACAATTGATTAGGATGAAAAACTATATCGGAAGCCACTTCGTATTGCCAAACGGTTCTCAATGTAAATATAAGTACGTTTGGTATTTACGTCTCATTCAGGAATTTAATTTTCTTTATTGAAAAAATATTTCAGGCGAAATTCGCAGGAATCGATTTACTTCGGGCTAATAACAATTTTGAATCATGGAAAGTGAAATGTCCCTATTTCATGACACCAAACCAGCCTCTTAAATGTATACAGCAACGTAAATATATTTGCGAGAAAAAGATCTCTCCATTTGAGTAATTTTGGATAATAGAATTTTGCTTGTCAGAAATTCATTGTATTTTATCTAGGTATGTATTATAGAACGTAAATAAATACGATTATCATGCATAACGAAAATAAATTATTCCCACTTGAGGACTCTCCAACCCTTTCAAATAGTTACGGACATGTTGTAGACTCTCTCTATACGCCATATATTATGGCAATCGATAGAGTTGTTTCGGATTCAATCTCAACCAACTTTAGGTTATTTGTAGAAGATATTTATTCAAAGACTCCCCAGTCTCCACACCAACATGTACCATAACTATACCCGAACCCATGAGAGATACAAACTTTAAATGTTTCAAGTTTGAACCTTCAGTGGCGGTGGAGCGCCCATATACACAAAGATCTCGCAACTTAAATTCTCGAAGGGTATTCAATTCAGATATCTACCTCTACACTCTACAGCATACAGGATATAAATAAATGGGAAGCGATGTGCGTTTTATTTTGGAATAGATTGTGTGTTGTTGTTGTTGTATCAAACTACCCTTAAAACCGGCAGAGGAATAAGTCAAACAGAACGAAACGCAAACTGAATTTATTCGCGAACAAATATTTTTGTAGCGAGTTCTTGTCGATTGCATGACTTGTCAATAAAAATAATATTCATTAGGCGATAGAATTCACAAGTTATGTGCGAAACACGGAGGGGTTTCTGTCCTGATGATGATCGTCCTGTTCCTGTTCCGGGTTTTGGTACTAGGGGTTGTTCTTGGTCTTGTTCTTGTTCTTCTTCTTGACGACGGAAATGTACCTTTGATTTCTCAATTTCCCTTGTTTATTTTATGATTTTTGGCTGAAAGGAGGGTGTGTATATGAATGAGGGGAGGATTGTGTATTAAGGGATGCTTAAGACAATTTTTAGATCCTTGGAGCTAGCTGATGCCATTGACAATGGATATTTATGCACACATTAGGCAATTACTTAAGTGAAGTGGATGATTAGGTATGATGGTTTGACATTCATTTTTATTTTTATTATGATTATGATTAAATTGAAATTATAATGTGTATATTATGAATAAAATAACATTGATTCGTTTTGTATATTAAGTCAACAAAAAACATTTCTAGGTTTTTTTCTGTGACTAGGTATACGTATCTATTATGTTGGCTTCGCGGGCATGGGAAAGGTACAGAGCATTACTGACTATAGGAAAGATAAACATTGGGAAAATCAAAAGATAGGAAATTCATTAAAGTGTTTTTCAAAAAATTATACAAAACTCATTTTACGGTTTTTTTTTCTCAGTGGATTCAGTGATGGCTGCCATTTCCACTGATTAACACTCTCCACGTTTTCTATCGCTTTTGACATTAATCGCCCGGATTTTGATTTTTCCAGCGTTTTACAAGTCTCTTCAACCTTTGAAGCCCATTGTCTAATAAAAAAAAAGCTCGGCCCTACAACAACAAAAATTTAAACTTCTAACTGCTCACAAAAAAAGGTCAAAAAACTATTTTTCTAAGAGGCCAAAATATAAGAATGCAAATAACAAATATAGTCAAAGTCCCCAGCTGAGGGCCATAAGCTATAAAATCAGTAGGGGGAAAGGGGTTGAAGATACTCTTTTGTATAGTTTCTTGTGAATATTTTGAATACTAAGCGTGTTACCGAAAAAGTTGAGACAGAAAATAAAAGACAATACAATTTTCCCGTTGCAATCATATTTTCGGTACGAACAATAAAAAGGAAGTCCTTTTTATTTTTATATTTTGAAAAGTTCCAGGGCAAATGTAGATTTTCGAAAACATACCTTCTTTCCCAATGTTGATGACATTTTAAAATTTTTAATATTTTCAAGGACCCAATCAGCAAACCTACATAAGTCTTTATGCAAAATACGGTGTAATGAGGTTTTTTTGGAATGCATAATTCAAAAGCACGACGAGGAATGGACAAACTTGGGATTTATTCAACACTTTGGGCTACAGCAGCAATATTCTCAGCTGTTCTTGAGCGACGTGCACGGGTTTTATTCTTCACATCACTTGCTTGTCCCGACAGCTCAAATTTGTCAACCAATTTCTGAATCGTAGTCCGACAAGGTGCTTCACGACACGAGCAAAAAATGTCTTACAAATCGTCTCTGCCGAATTTTCAGCTTTCTTATAGTGAATTTTAATGATTTCAATGCGTTGTTAAAGCGTTTATCGTTCCTTTTTTTTTAATGGCGTAGTTTCTACTTGTCAAATGTAAAAAAAATTACAGCTTCAAAAATAACAACTACTGAAATATCGGGCTTTTCAAAATAAAAATTATTAAACTTTAAGGTGCTTTCACTCCGAAGGCTCAATTCCTAAAAAAAGCTGTTTTTTCTAAATTAATGGGGCTGGGAATCGAACCTAAACCTCCGGCATTACAGTTGTACGCACTAACGACTACGCCGTGGACTTCTAATGGTACATTACTTACTTTGTCATCAAAACCATCCATCAAAAATCATCTATGAAAATTTAGTTTTCAGGACGTTTAAGAACCAATTCAAAAGTTTCTATGAATGCGTTTTGAATAGTTATTTGAATGGCAAATTAAAACAGCAATTAATAATTATTCAATGGTCAATTATTTTAACACACATTAAAACTCCATCTTGATTAAAATCACTTAACCTGATTTTTTTGGTTTCAATGAAATTTATTTAACACAAAATGGTGCAAACATACATACTATCTAAGATTACGTATAATTTGTGCAAGATTTTTTGTTCCATATCGGACAACATTTTGTTTTACAATTCAATCTTCTGCAATAGCACAGCACAAAGATACTCAAAAATAAACGCAAAAGATGCAGTCATCAAGCCACCGACCAAACATATCCAGGCAAATTTAAAATGATATAAATTCAATGGACGCGGTGTAGTCCTTATTTCATTTGGAGTCCCTGTTATATTTATCAAATGATACTGCCTTACCTCAGCCTCAACGTCACTCTTCCATTTGTTCAACAAACCTGTTCTTTCAATATCAATGATAACTGTATCTAAGATCTCCAAAAATGGCGAATGCCTAAGCAGCAGAAAACCCAAATGGTAATTTTCCAAACTCTCCTTAACCTTTCGCATGATGTTTTTATCGTAATCCATTAGAAATGTAGCTATATCTGAGCCCATGGCTATTGCATGGTTCTTATTACGCCATGAATATGTTTCCTTCACAAAAACTTCATAATCAACAAGTTTAACGATTTTTTCAAAATTTCTTGGAAGATTTTGAGAATCCAATATCGTATCCCATTCGTAGTCAATCATCAAAACTGGATAATTATGTTCAATTAAATCGTTGATCGTTTTGAATTGGTGGATTTTGATGAAAACTGTCAAAAACGATGTCAAATAAACCAAATAAATTTTAACCAGAAAGAATGCAAATATTTCAATCGGGATATGAAATAGATATCTGCGTTTAATAGGCCTTCCTGTTGGATATGCAAGAACTGTTAGATATATTTTGCTTAAACACTGCCAAATATTTGCAGATCTGCTACCGTATAGTTTGTTAAGCAGCACATTCACCGCAAATATGTATAGCAGAGCTATCCCGAAGAACAGCCAAACAGTTGTCGAAAACGGTCTTAGGAAATACTCATTCGAATCCAGGTGGTTGTTTAATGGTGTCAAAATGACCCAGTCTAGCAGGCCAAAAGGATAACTCTGTCCAAGACCGCTAACCGGACTGTATGCATTCAAGCTTAAATCAATTGCGTTATTTAGCGTTGCTCGAGTTATTGCCGGTATTAGGTGAGTTTTCGAATCTTGGATGTTAACTTGAGTGAAAGTGGCGTTGTGTCGTTGCAGAAAGAACTCAAATAATTTTGCCACGTAGCCTCCGATCTGGGGTTGGCCATTTTTGTCGGTAAATCTAAAAATTTTCGGAATATCCTGGTTAAATGCACAACGAAATGTAAAGCCATTTAGATTTTTGAGTACATTTGGAATCGGTTCTGTGGCAATAATTTCTTGAACTTTATCAGTTGGATGGTATGGATGGAAAGAATAAATATTGTTTCCTGTTAATCCGAAAATTCTTGTGAATTTCTCCATCGCAAAGAATTTGAAGCTTTTCTTCAGTTTTGCCAGGTTTTCGGCAAATATCAGTACGAATTTTCGAAATCGAATCCCATCGATTATAGATGTTAGTTGTTCTTTGCATTCACAGGCTTCGTTTATAACTAACATGGCATTCGTATCGAATAGCTTGGGACTTATTGTTTTCGATAATGGTGGGATTTGAAGATTCACCACTAGAATATCACTGCGTTTTTTCATAAATAAATGCAGGAAATCATTTTCCATGCCAATCAAAAATACGGTCGCAGCAGAAGTTTCATTGTGAATTCTTTCGAGGGCTTGACTCATTCGGAGGAATTTGCTTTCTATTATTGACGAAGAAGCCAGGAGATAAATTATTATGAAACAAATGTAAAATAATTTTTTCTTCGACATTCTGCAATGCCTGGAATTATTGGACTAATGGAAATTAGTAGATCCACTTAATGTTGTTGGCGAACTTAATTGAAATTGTAAGCTCGAGCTATTTTGATTGAAGGATAAAATTGCACTTTGAAATAAAATTGTTCAAACACCTTGCACTTAGTTTTTTATTTATTTAAGATACTTCGCCGATGATTACCTGTAACTCCCCATAACTAATATGCATTTTTAAAATATTCATCAAATAAGGATTTTTATTCTATGAGCGATGCACAATTAATGTGCCTATCAAAAGCTACTCAATACATCTAAGGTGAAGTCATAAATAAGAATATTCGAGCATTTTCTCGCTTTGCACCACCTGGATTCAATGAGGAAGTAGCTGTTTGATAATTTATCAATATATACAGTTACCTAATGTTTTTTTTTTTTGATGGAGGGATTTTGATTTTTTTGCTCCGTTTTGTGTTAGTCCCAACAAAATTTCAGGACGCAACATGCAAAAAAAGTTTTTAAGAAACTGCATTTTTACAAGTTTTGCCCTGCCAATCAAAAAAATAATCAAGACTCAAAAAAAAAAAAATCATTGCATCCTCCGGCATTTTTCAAACACTTTTAAAAACTTGAGAAAAACATTTTCTAAAAAAAACATTGCCAACTATCCTTTTCACTAAAAAGTTATTTTCGACGATTTAGAAAATGATATTTGAGTTTTATCTCGCTCAATATCCATCTGAAAATATACAGCGGTTGTTTTCATGGTGCACACTATTTCCTACATTTTTTGAGATTTCGATTTCATTATGGCAAAAAAGTTCAAGAAAGAAGTGTAGGCAACACCTAAAACAAAATTTGGTGATTAAAAACTTGACTTGGTCGATTTCGAAATACTGAATTACTGTCCTATAATTATGAAATATTTTTTTTTAAAGTCAAGTCTCGATTTGTAAATATTAATTGAATGAAGTATGTACCGTTTTTTAACGTAACATTTTTTTTTTTAATTTATCTTAGAAAAAATAATGTTTAAACATTTTTTCTAACTATGGACTGTCTAAGAAATTATTTATGTTGTTGATCGAATTTTTGTAAAATAAAAAAAAAAAACCTTATTGAAAATATTACTTTGAAATATGCTCATTTTATTACGTTAAGTTTAAAAATTCTTGGTAAGTGAAGCTATGTGACGTGTTTGATTTTGTCTACTTTTTTGTAGTAAATGAATGAACAAAATTTTCCTTATTTTTATCAAAACATATTTTTAACAGTGCTTAGTTTATGCAAGATTTGTAATGTAGTGCTCCTAAGACCCAGTTTTCCTTTGGTGAGTTAACTCTTAGTTAGTTAATCATGCAAAGAATTTTAACCAAAGTTAATTCAGAAGTAGTTTTTCAGTGAAGGTTTAATTTTAATCTAAACGTCATCGAAAATCTATCAAAATCGAAGTGCGACACTATGGAAATCACCATATACATGGTGCCATGGTGAATCTTTCATAAAATCAATTCAGTTAATCCAGAATTATTTAGAAAATTAGTGGAGTTACCTCTGGATCTAATTGGTCTGAAAAATTCTTTTTATGAGATAACTTTAGCTTAACCTCAAAACAGGGATGATCTCCCACTAAAAAACTAGCCTTAAATGTAAAAAAAAGAAGAAATCGTTGAAAAACTTAGACCACAAAAGATATTTTGACATGCGGCCTATTAGGAATATCTGATCATGAATATTTGGGCTAGATTTAAACATTGTATAATTTATTCTCACAAGAAATAGTCATTGATTTAAGATATCTCAGAATCAAATGAGCAAATTACAAAAAAAGGAAAATTATAGAAATATTGCGCGTTTAGTTATGAGAACATTTTTATTATTTAAAGAAAAAGATTGTTTTTTTTTTTATTCTCAATATTGATTTGAAAATGTACAAAAATATTACCTTTTTTGTAAAATCTTATGCATTTCCTAAAGTATTTGGAACTGAAGGAAGCAAAGATATACGAAATATTAAAGTGATCATTTTTTAAATCCCCTTCTTTTATACATATAATTGCAGCCGTTTCCGAGAAACCACTCTATATGTGGGTGTACGAGAAATCTGAAATTTAAGTTAATTTTAATCACACCGGCAATATTTTAGCTGCTACAATTTTTTCCACTTAAAATATGTACATAATGCAGTTTTAATAAAAAAAAATAAAAAAAAAGTAATATACTGAACATTTTATAATAATTTATTTCTTGTATTCTTTAATACTATAATTTCATGCACTGCATTTGTTTTTAAAAAAATAATTCGGCATTTCATTGAAAGTCACCCCATACCTCCAACCATCACTACATCTTTTGCTCTAGCGAAACAAGCTTCGTACATACAGTCTCCCTCTAAGTTGAATCTGCAATATCATTTCGATTTTTTTTTTGAAGTTATATATATTTTTTGCCTTTTCATTCTGCGAGCTTATATAAAAGAAAGTAATAGTTTGATATATTTTTGGAATACAGTGGGCATATTCATAGCGAAATTTTAGAACCGAGTCCAACTGGCCTCGAGTCTAAAGTTAACACACAGGTTAGAAACAGCTGCTATTCATAAGTAATTAGGCAGCTCTGTTTAGTAAAAAACAGAATTCTACTACAATTTTAGTACTTTTGCCTGTCAATCCATTGAAATCAAATCCAATTTTTGACAGATAGAAAAAAACAACTTAGTCAAAGAGTCAACCGTTTTTAAGGATTGAGCTCCAGTTTATATTTTGGACCCGGGTCTAAATTGTCTATGAATAACATAAACTCCAGGACTATGAATATGCCCCAGTAAATACAACACTAACACCACATACAACAACTTAGTTCGATTGTAACAGAAACAGTTATACCGTTATACCACATACTCGTTAAACCACAAATATCATAAAGAAAATCGTTACCCAATTTCGATTTCCCTTTTAATAATAGTGTCTATAACGTGAAACCAAAAATGGATTCGATTGTTTTTATGTGAATACAAAACTCCCTCCTCAGCAATTATGTCATTCATCCCCACCTCTATTATTTACCACAATTAGATGAATTCAACATCATTGATGTAAAACATTAATTCCATCACAAACAAACCCATAGAAATACCAAGTCCTTGAGTTAAGGAAATCTCCCCTTGCATTTCAAAATCTTATACCTCCTCTATACGACCTACATTCACAGCCCAAAATCACATGATTTCGATTCGCATAACGTAAAAGGATGGAAAATGCCACCCTTCATGTACGTATACAAAAGGGCAAAAGCATATAATAATAACAATAACGATTATAACAGCAGATATAATAATGTGTATTTGTACTTAATATTCACGACGATGATCTCGAGATGGGATATGATATGGCATCTTGGCCATTACTGAAGCCTATCATATTGGCCCTGTTTTTCGGCCCTATATAAGACGCTGGCTGGAGCGGAGGCTCATTGGGAAGCTGAAATTGATAGCCACACACACCCAACACATGGCATCGCATCGGTTTGTTTAATGATTAAAGGATGATCTTTGCTTTTATACTTGCATGATGATGATGGTTAAGAAAGGATACGTACGTCGTCGTACAGAGACCACCCCTCGCCCTCTGTCTCCATCCAATAATAATAATTATTGGGGTATCCGTGCTGCCTCTAATAACTCTCATTGATTTTCCATAATCTTTGGGTACTTTTGGCATCATATGAGTATAGAAGAGGTACGTACATTTAATACGTGCTCATAAAAAGGAAGCAGCATCACCATGAAAATCCCTTACCGTCATCATCCGCCGCTGCCGCTGCTGCTGCTGCCACATTCCATCGAACATCACATCGGCTATCAAGGAATAGCAACCCAAGATGGAGCCTTACCACTCAACCTCGAGGACGTGATTGGGAAGTGCTCTTGGCAAGGGCTGACGCAAAGATGTCCCTTCCTGCATCCCGCTTCTTGTCTCCCGTCAGTCCGTCCGCACCACAAGATAATTGTTTACATTGTGGAACAATATGCGCGCCGCTATCTCGAGAATATGAACTGCTGAAGGCTTAAGTATTAGCGACGGATTTATTCTTCTTCACAATTTTCCAATCAATTGGGATTTCTGAAATTTAATTTCAAGTGAAAAGCCACCGCAGGCACAGGGTGATGTTTATGTTTGTATTTTATGTTTGTGTGTGTATACATACACTACTTGTTTCATGGGCGTTATGCGGTTTTGCTTTAGGAAAATTTAATGAGAATGGAAAAGTGAAGAAGAACACTCCGGCTCCAGCATGATGGTGTTGTGTGGTGGCATAAGGATGAAAGCAGCAGAGCCGGGGGCGGGTTGGTTTTCTTGAGTTCTTGAGTGCAGGATTAGTGAATGTTGTGTGCTTCTGCATTGCACGGATGGAAGAATGTAACTTTTTTTTTGTCTTCAACAGCTTCGCCTCCTTCGCTTTTGCTATTGCTGCTGTTTTTGTTGTTTGGTCTCTTAAAATGTGTAAATGAGTTCGAAGTTATATGGCGAAGCCAGAATAAAGTGGCAAAAGATTCAGAGAGCCCCTTCCCCCTCCCCCTCACATGCAGAAATAAAGGAAGGAAAGTTGGGGGTCTGTGTATAAAGATAGAATGAACGTTTTGCCCGTTTTAATTACGGTTCATGAATTCATTTTTCATGTTAACGAATATCGATGTTTTGGCTTTGTCGAGATAAATGAGTTTGGAAAACTGTTCAATCGCACGTATTAAAGGGGCTTAACGTTGAGGGGATTTAGAGAGATATAAAATCTGGATAGCGTATGGTACCTACATATACATATATACAAACAAGCCTACATACATATAATCTCATATAATGTGTGCGGTTTTATCGATTGTTGATATTATATAGGATTGTGTTTTGAATCTTTTAAATCATACAATGTTTTTTTTTTCAAAGAGATTTCAATTTTGTATTAAATTCTACTAATTTTATTTTATCTTTATCTTTTAAATTTTCGAAGGAAACACTATTGGTCAAAACAGCTGTTTAAAGAAGTTGGTTGAATCACCAGTAACGTAGAAAGCTCGTCCTAAAGTGCCCAAAAACTATACTTTGCTGAGCAAGGAGAACCCTGACCTTTGCCACCTTTTTCTTTGAACTATGCAATGTGTAATGTGTATGAGCCAGTTGAAGTTAATAGCGTACAATGTGAATTAATTGAAACCAATGCAAAGTCGCCAACAGAAATATAGGCTTCGAAGGATACGAGACCTTCCAGAGACCTCCTTGCAACAATGAACACTAAAGCATCAGTATAAGCCTTCATTTTAAACATATCATCTTAGGCAACCTAGCTAGCAAAGAAGACGCTTGATAACCAAGTTCTAAAGGAAATATCGTTCGTTCCAAGATTATTGCCCAAGAAAGACAGGCCCAACTTGGCGAAGTAGTTGGATGAAAACTTTGAGCAACATTAATTCCATATTATATCATAGCCTTAGCTGTTCTAAAAAAAACATCTTGGCTTGAATTCTTCTTTTATATATTGAACACTGTTCACAAAATAACTAATGTCAGATTTTGACAGGAGATGCAGAGCAGGAGCCTGTCAACTCAAACTGGGCCAGCGGTTTTTAACAACAGAATCAAAACACTGTACATCGTGTAACTTCAGTTAACGGCTTCATAGAAAAATCGATTTAAGAAAAAAACCAGAAGAACGTAAACTTCGAAGGAGTTTGTGATAATAGACAGCAACTGAAAAAGATCCAACAAACGAGGCTAACTATCAAATGATGAAGAGTGAAGTCCATTATTCATAAGCTATGCTAAAGTATGCTTTTTAATATTTCAAAAATAACCAATAACATGGCAGTAACAAAATTTCTGCAAATTCATTAAACCCGCAACCGATTCGTATAAGCAAATCAACAAGATTATAGACAAAAGAAAAAATACATGATAAACCAGAGTACAAGGGGAAGTCACAACCGTTCATGAGAAGATGGAAGCATTTGCCGAATATTTCGTGGAAAATTTCGTGCCAAGGCACCTAATGATCTGAATTCTTAAAAGAAGTTTATACAAAAATACGTTAGCTGAAGTGGATTCTTCAATGAGATAAATAGGTACTTCCAATAATTCTGAGCCGACTGAAAGTTTAACCAACGCAAAAGAAGTGAAGTGGGTTAATCTTTAAAGAAAGATTTAAGAAATCATTGGACCAGACATGATTTCTAAATACATGACAAGAACGATTTCCCAGGCCATTGTGCTATTCCTCAGGATCATGTTCAAGAACTGCATCACCAAGTATGTCAATGGAAGACAACACAAATTGTACAATGAGCTGAGAATGTTGATAGAATTACAATTTTTGGATATCAATTGAAGTACTTTTTCTTTGGAAGCTTGAGCTTATGATTCAGCACCACAATAGCACCATTTTTCTATAAAACGAGTATGTTTTCTTCGAATCAACTGCAACCCAATTAATATGATATGAATGATTCTACAATCCGGTATAGACAACCGGTTCTGGCGAGGGCTCGTACCGAACGGCGACAAAAACAGCTACTCTCGTAGTGACTAACATCGATCTTTTAGCGGCGCCTCGAAAGTACGTCCCAGTGAAAAGCTGTAAATTGAACTAGAAATGAAATTCAAACAGTTAGACCAGCTCAAGAAACGGATTTGGAAAGAGCGCAGGAGTTTATAAAAGATGGAGAGCGATACATATATGGCTGATTTAAGCAACCTAAAATACCGTGAAATAAACTACTTTTTCGCCCAAATCCTCACCTAAATTTACTTAACTCCTTCCTCCAAAAGATTGGAAAACCAATGCAACCTGTTTTATTAGAATAAATTAACTTCATAATGTTCTACGCTTGTTTTTAAGTGATCATTAGCGTTTTCGTTTTTGTTCTCTACTGCGATCTGGCAAAATCGCCATACTTGTTGCTGTTGGAAATGGTCACTAATTCGGCAATATTGATTTTTGTTCTTGTGTTTATGTGTTAATACTCTGTCAGTCACCATGATTGACAGATCTCGTTTTTGACAGAATTAACAATATACCTTGTCTTTTGTAGTGTGATTTCAACATTTCGTAACTGGAAGAAAAATGGTCACACAAAAAATTTAAATGTGGGTTTAAAATTTTTTGGTGTCGGTGATTTTTGATTGATCCAAGGAAAAACCGACAGCAAATGTTTCAAATCGTTTGGTTCTTTCTTTGGTCTACGAAGTTGAATTTTTTATTTCATTTTTTTTTGGAAGACTGATACAATAATTTGTATTCAATTTGAAAAAGGATCATTTTGTGTTTAAAGGTCGCAAAATTAAAGGTACACTTCAAGAACTTGAACAAATTCTTTACGACAATTAGCTATTGGTTCTCGGAAATAAAAGTTTTGTTTAGTCTATACATTAACTTGAAATTTTTGAAACATCACCTTTTTTGCTTTAAGTTTTGATTTCTGTAGTAGTTTTGAGAAAAACTGTCCAATTGAGCGTTTTATTGAGGATTCATGAAAAGTATAAAAAAAACAATATCTGAAAAGAGTGTGAATAAAGGTCGAAATTTTGCTTCTTTTAAATTGAAGTGATCCTTTTCCATTTAAAAACTGATATCTCGGATACAAATTACTGTCCTTAAAAACAAGCATTTGAAGCTGAATAAACAATTTATCTTTTTTAAAAATAAAAAAAGCCAATTTATAGAAAAAATCGAGTTGAAGATTTTGAAATGCTATTATTTCAGCATTCTTTGCTTAGTCAATGAATTACCAAACTTATTTAAAATCATCAATGTGCAACAGTTGACCTAAATTAAAATAAATGCAAATTTACAAATTAAATTCAAAAACAGAAAATGTTGATTGTAGACTTTGACTAAATGAAGAATAAATATTTTTACTATAATTTTCTTTATGCAATGTGCATAGATATACATATAAATAATATATACCTAACCAATTTGAACAAACAGAAAAAAAATCCTTAACAGAGACTTATTGCCAGAGAAGAGTCCTAATTAAATGCATATCCTTGTTTTAAATTTACTTTATAATTTGCATTTACTATGTGTTTTTTTTTTCTTCCTTTTTTGCCTTCTATCAGTCTTCACAGTTAAGTCTAGTGCACTTAAATAGTTTTAAACTCTGGTTGAGTTGATTCCCAGTTATTTTCATGGGTTTGTTATATGTATATGTATATATCAGAGTTTTGTAATGGGAAGTAATAAAGCCCTTTCTATTCCATCCTGACCCCCTGTCCTGAGTGTTCTCTGTTTTCTACTTAAAAAATACTACACGGAAAAAAAATAACTAATGGATATTAAGACAAGTGATTTTTCTGGATTCAATTTATGACAACAAATCTAAATTGATATGTATAATATGTTTGATACACAAATTACACTGTACTTAAAATTTACGCAACTTAAAAAATGTTTTCAAAATTTCAATTTATTTTCAAAAATGTGTTATTAATGTTTTCAGTCACCAACAATTTTTACCAATTTAAACATTTTGCACTATTTCGAAAATACAAGTTTTTCCCCATTATAAAAATATTAATACATATTTATAAATTATAATGTGTGTTCAAAATTCAAAATGTAGTTTAAAATTCCTACAAAGTCGAAAAAAGTGAAAAAAAAGTTTGAACCTAATTTTTAGATCCCATACAAAAAATTTACTTATAATTTTTAACTGTAGCACATTGTTCTGGGTACACCTTTATATCGAGCGTAAAAGATAAAACGCAAAACCAAAATCCTCAAAGTCCTTTAATTCAGAATTCCAAAATACAAAACCATTAATGCCAGTTGTATTCCAAAATGAAAATGTTGAAACACCTCAATAATTAAAGTCTTAAAAATGTATAATAATGTATTTTAGTTTCGTCAATTTTGAATTTTTGGATTTTGGTTCCAAGATTTCTATTTTGGGATTTACATTCGGAGATTTTGTTTGGGGATTTCGATTTACTAATTTAAGTTCTGTGAATTTTTTACCATGGAGTTTATTTATAGGATTTCATTTTGGGGATTTTCAGATTTGTGACTAGGGGGTTTTAGTTTGGTGAATTTTGAAGTGGGGATTTTGGTTCCAAGATTTCTGTTCTGGGATTTACGCTCGAAGATTTTTTTTGGGGATTTCGATTTACTAATTTAAGTTCTGCGAATTTTGGACCATGGAGTTTATTTAAAGGATTTCAGTTTGGGGATTTTCACACTTGTAACTAGGGGATTTTAGTTTTCTGTATTATGAGTTGGGGATTTTGACTGTCGGATATTTTATTGGCGGTTTTAGTTTTTTGAATTTTTGACTGGGAAGTTCGATTGAGAGATTTTAGTTTAGGGATCTTAATCAAAGGCTTTTTGACTGTGTGATTTAAGTTTTGTGAATTTTGAATTGGGGAATTTGGTCCCGAAATAGATGTTTTTCTTCCGGATTATTTGATTTGGAAATTTTATTTTTGTTCATTTTTGACCAGCAATTTCGTTTGGGTTTGAGGTTTTGGGAATTTTTTATTTGGGGATTTAAGCTCTATGAATTTTGTATTTTCATTTTTTTTTGGGATTTCATATACCTACCTTATTCAATAATAACTTACATAAGTTGGAAAATAATATAGGAACTAGTTGAGACAGCAAGGGGCCGATAATTTTTGCTCGTTTTAGTCAATTCCTCTCAAAACATGGATCTCCATATTCTCAATAGAATACAATTTTTTTTTTTCTAAAACCTGTCCATATTTCTTTCAGTGTAAGTAAAATCAATGAGATGCGAACTAACAACTACATTAATATATACCTATATAAGTATATTTCTTATTTTTTTTTAAATTTTATTTGTGGTTTGTTGGTCTGTGAAATATTTTATTCATGACTTACGCCCAAAGATAACAGGATATTGCATTGAATTTAAAATATAGCGTGTGCTTGGGCCATTGTAGCTATACCTTCCTAGATACACTCTTTTTGGAACGGTTATTTGCTGTGCGCGAGACTTATATTAATGCAGTAAAAATAAAACTACCCCACGAGAAGCCACAAAAGTCAAGGAGCAGACGGTTGATATGTTAATTAATATGAAATACGAGTGAGACATGCAAATTTTTGAGTAGAAACTGTTGAGCAGAGGAAGCAATGGACGTTGGAATATTGGGATAGGTTAAAATCTGTCAGAGTTCAAAACAACCAAAAAAAAAAAAAAAAAATATGAGAAGTGAACCTTTTTAGGGGACGTTTTTTTGGTCATGATATGAAAAGGATAAGGGTTCGGTTTATGTGTTCGTTGGTAGGTAGGTAATATCAAAAAACTTTATTAATTTAAATTAAAAACACCTAATTGCTATTGAAATGAGCGAAAAACGAAAAGAATCACTTGAAAATGTTTTATAGTCAAACTGATATCAGAGGACTGCTATTAAAAAAAAGCATTTGGAAGGAAGCACTTAAATATCTGTTTTGTAACTTGTAGGTAACTATAGGTATATGTGTTTTATGAATATGTATAGAACTAGCCAGGTAACCAAAACCAGTCTCTGAAGTGAGGGGAAACTTACTCCTTAATATTCGAGACAAGACCAAGACGAAAACGTAGCTCTTGGACCGAGAAATTCGGTGGTCTTTGAAGAAAAGAAAATCGTTCAAAAATAATTTTTTTTTTAAACTGAAAATTTCAACATACCTACTACATTTCATATTTGCACTTCATTTTTAATTTTATTTTAACTTAATTCTTTTTTTTTTTTAATTTTAGGAACAAAAAATTGTTATATCAAGCATTAAAATCATTTTAAATTAAAAATTACAATCAAGAAAAACTAACCGCTTTTTTTTTTGAAACATTGAATTTTGAAAACAATAATAATTTTTTTTAAATCCATTTTGTTTTTTTTTTGTGAAAATTTGGATATGCAATTTCACTTGAATTTTTATAAATCTTCTGCTTTCTCTCCGATTGTGAGAAAATGAAAAATCAAACAAACTGTTCCATTTAAGGTACTGTCAATATTATCTGAATTTAAAGTTTTGTATGTTGAATTCTAAGCCGATAAAATTTTTTTTATAATAATTTTACAAAAATATATTTTTGCCAAAATTCTTGGACGCGTTTGCAAGCAATTTAAGATTACTTATTTTTTTATTAAAATTTTTTTTTTGAAAAATATATGGGATAGTTTTAAAAATGTTGCTAAAAATCAAAAAACCCTGGAGAGGGTTTCAAAATATTAGTTTTTCAAAAAAAAAAAATTTATTTTTATTTTTCAAAATTCCAAAAAATTATTAAAACTTTTTTTTCTTTAATTTTTTTTAACTTCCCATAGGGAGTTATTGTAATCGGTCCGATTTGTCAAATTGAAATTATTGACATTTCTCGACGTTTCAAGGTCCCTAGAGCCTATATCAATCATTTTTAGAGAGATGTCTGTGTGTGCGTGTGTACGTACGTTCGTACGTTCGTACGTTCGTACGTTCGTACGTCCGTACGTCCGTATGTTCTGGTACCATTTTTCGTCGTCGATATCTCAAGAACGAGTAGAGATATCGACTTGAAATAAATTTTGTTTTACAGATAATAACTTCGAAAGAAGCTGAAAGGGCGTTTATTAATATTCAATCAGTCGTTTTTTTACTATAGCAGTTTAAAAAAGAAGTGAAAATTTTGGTTGGGCTCAAATATCTCACGAACAAATAATGCTATTGACTTGAAATACATTTTATTCGACACATTATGACGTTATACAAATTTGATATGAATTTGGAAAAAAATCAAAATACTGTTATTTTTCAAAATCAAAAAAACTAAAAAAAAAATTTTTATAACTCGAATATCCTTAGATGAAAAAACGATATTAACTTTAAAATAATTTTATTTTACGAAAAATGTTAGTTTTTACTACTGGTGAAAATTTCAAAAAAAATCCAATGGACAGTTTTTTTACAAAAAATTAAAAACTACAAAAAACTCTACCAAAAATTGGTATAAATTGTCTTTCGACTCAAATTTCTCAAAAACGGGTAACGATATTGACTTCTTGTTTGTTTTATTTTCTACATAACATAATTGTTAGCAACTGATAAAATTTTGACAAATATTGAATGGGCAGTTTTTTAACAAAAAATCAAAAACTGTTAAACTGTTAATTCTAAAGAAAAGTAGTTACAATTGTATTTCAGTTCGATTATCTTGAGAAGGAACAACGATTGTGCCTTCTAAATTATTTTATTTTATGCATAATACAATTTTTTTATGAAAGGTTAAATTTTGACAAATATCTAATTAACAATTTTTGAAAAAAAATATAAAAAAAAAACTGGTAAAATTGGTTTTTCGACTCGAATATCTTGAGAACGAGCAATGATATTGACTTTGCTATTAGGTATTTATTCTCTATAATATGTGTTTTTGTAAAACTCTTTAAATAATTAAAATGCTTTTCAATCTTAAAATAATGATTGTTTGAATTTAACAGCCAAAGTTTGTTTCGCAGAAAATTTAGTTATTTGAAAAAAACTAAATATAAAGTTTTCAAGATCACAAATGGGAAGTTATCAGTGTGGGTCGCACCCAGCCTCTTTTTTTTTATAATTTGCGCGTGCTCAAGGGGATGGTGTACCCTTTATATGTCTTTTCAACACAGCGCGGGCGTGAAGAATATGGATGGGAAGGGTGTACGGAAAGGTATGTGGCGCGAGGTACTGAGACTGAAGGCGGTGGTTGTCTCAGATATTATCTCCAGGGTTGGCGGCTGGGCTAAAGCGGAGAAATGCCGTGTCTTATATCAATGTCCCTTTATAATTCGCTTTATTTTGTTCATTGTCATATTATGTTGTTAGTGTTATGCCTGAACAACATGTAACGAGTAAACCAGCGGCCCAACAATGATCAATGATAATGGAATAAAAACATGACATAGAACTACGGCAGGGATCGAACCTGTGACCTGTGAGGTTGACAGGCGACCACGCATACCATCGCGCCGCGGCCAACCCCAAATTGAATTTGATGGTCTAGAAAAAAAATGATCAAAATCAAACAAACAGTTGATGAGAAATCAAAAATAAAATAAATGGTACTTTGGGAGGTAATAGCCCCCCAATTTTTCGGAAACAAACATTTTGTCAACATTAAAAAAAATTGAAAAAAAAAATTCCTAGGAAAATTTTACTGACAGACAAAATTCCGAGACCAACTTTTTACGCTTTTTCATCATAGTAATGGTAAGTTTGAATTCAAAATCTGGAGATTTGTTTACGAATGCAAGACTTGTCCTACTTTTTACAACTAGTACCATATAGAGAAGAATAATATGAGAAATCATAAAATTTAATATTTGAATTACTGAAAGGACAAAAACGTATGTTAGTGCTGAAAACTGAAGGTGCCGTATGAATACTTGATTTTGTATACAAGTATAAAAGTTTTTTAAAAAATGCCAAATTTAAACGTATGGTAATATACTAAAAATAAATTTTCAACAAATGTATTCACCTTGTTTTTAAATAATTGAGTGTTTCCAAAAAAAATTGATTTTCTTTTCAACAATTAAAAATATATTTGTGAAAATATTGATACGCCGCGCCGGCAGTATTATTAAGATAGTAACCTCTTTTCTACAAATTTTGATTGCAATCCGTCAAGTCCCTGATGAGGAAATCGAAAACTAAAAATCCGGTTTCATAGCGGTGTTTTTTACAAAAAACCCAGAAAAAATTTCATTAAAATCGTTGAAGCCTAATCAAGATTAATATACTCAGTTGTAGACATTTAATAGATACAGTTATTTTGGAGGTAAAACTAAATTTCGCCTCTGGGAAATTATCTGAAAACCTTAACAGTTTCAAGTTTTTTCGCATTGTCAATCATCTTAGCGTTAGGTCTGATTAATATCTCGAACTCTGTTTTTTTTTTACGAATCCAAAACTTTGCCTTTTAGCACCTATGGTCGCTAGTTAGGTGTTAGATTGTGTTTAATTTTTCATTACAAAAGTCACATAGTTGTGCATCCACAAATTATTTTTATTACAGAATTCTGATAGTTTAAAAATTGTGCATTGTGAAAATCTTTTAATTCCGAAGGACTCTACTTCGCTATAAGAAAAATATGCAGGTAACGTTTTTTTTTGTTAAATCATTGTTTTCATTGTTTTTTTTTTTTAAAACTTCCATGGCTTCTCTATTAATATATTGTATACAATATACACATTTCTAGGTCATGGATCGAATATATATGAAGATGTGTAAAAATGACATTCAAGCTAAATACCTTCGATCAATTAATAAGCATTGCTATTCAAAATTTTGCACTTTTTGTCAAGCAAAAACAGAAAAGTATATATCCACCTAACTTATTACATCGTATATATACATCCTTCATCCATTTCACAAGTAGATTTGTTGTCATCAGTGCATTCAGGCATCAGAATAAATAATACCAATTTATACACACAGGTATATAAGGATATGTGTGAACTAGTTTGATAAGTGGAAAATTTCACATCGTTATTGACGGTGTGAAAATCAAATCAATCAAGATTTGCTTACACCATTAGAGTGTGTGGATTGATAAATTCTCTTAATTGACTTTTGATTTGATTCCTTGTCATCATCTTCCTTTTGTCCTCTTTTTACACATCCCAGTACAATTATTGCACAGATATGACACATATGCAGTATGTACGTTGATAAAGATCCACTTCATCAGTCTTTATGGCATATCTGCATCGCTCTACAAATAGCTGTCAATTATAACTAAATGCATATACATCATGTACAACCCAGCCCACCTTCCTATAGTACACAACATCATACAGAAAGAATTTCTCAAAAACTTCCAATAACAGATTTCAATTAAAAGTCAACTTTTGAAGTGACACAAAAATCATGTCGAACGTAAAGGATGACGTTCTACTGTATACCAATCTACTATATGACAGAATAATGGTTGCCATACCTATAGTATGTATGTAACTGTGGTTTACACAATGTAATATTCAAATTAACTTCAAAAACTATACAAGTTATGTAATTGGAGTTCGTAACAAGTTTCGGATCAATACCTAATGACTGAGAATGTGAATCCGTGTAAAATATATAGAGATAGATATTTGGTGCAATTGGTGCATGAGAAATATTGAAACAAAAAAAGAATTTGGTTGGGAAATATTGATGAACATTGTACATACACGAATGTTAATGATTTTGTTTTTGTTTGTTTCACTTTATGGAGATTTTATAAAGCTGGAGGTGGTATAGTTGGTCCTGGATCAATGATACGTGCATTTAGTTGGCCTCACACATTTAACTATCGAAATCCGGGAGGCCAACTCGGTAAACCCCACAAGTGGAGCCTAAGTGTGAAGCATGAAGTAGGAGAGTTGTGGTCCCATCCTTCATGAATTAATGGAGTCTTTGGACCATAAGAAGTAGAGGAAATAGGAAATAAAAAGCTGTTGAGTGATGGAAAATAAATTGTTAAATTTTGGTACTGGATCATTAGAAAATACTAGGGAATACGAGTTAAGTATATTAGTCTAAGTATTCAGGGCTTGGTCATTGCTTAAGAATGCTTACACTACTTAGTGTTAATCTGCGTTTTGAAGTACGCCTGGCTGCTGCCAAATAAGTATTATTGCATTTGATGTAATTCCAATTTTCGTCTATTTTTGTAAATTTTTGGCAACCGCTATTTCCAAAGTGAAACCGCCTAAGAACATGTGAACAGGTAATATTCGGTTTCCCAATATTTTGAAATTCTGATTTAAAACTTTCAATATTCTTAAAAACCCATGCTAGCGATAGATGTGACCTTATAAATTGATCTGAAAAATCTTAATACTAGATTTGAGAATACGGGTTTTTGAAAATTTTTAAACAATTGATAACCGTAAAAAAAATTGTTGTAGGAGATTTATAAGATTCTTTAAAAACCCATATTTTCAAATATCGTATTAAGGTACCTAACTTAATTTAATTTAATTCAATTTTTAATTATTTGTTCCGGGCGATATTTTCAAATTCATTTGGGAATTTTTGTCCTGCTTAGCAGTTTTCCTTTTTTTCAATAAAAATTCTGGACAAGCATCGTCTGAGAAAACGTAAAACAGTCAAAAGTGGAAAACCACTTGAACATTTTCAAAATTCGGAAAATCATAAAAATACAATTATCTTGTTCGATTTTTCAAAAACTGGTTTTTCAAATATTTTTAAACCACTCTAAAATTTTCAAAATATCATGCTGCCAATATTCGGCTCATTTGCAAATAATATCAAAAAATATCTTAATACTGAATCAAAATAATTTATTTAGTTAAATGTTTTACTGAAACTTAAAAGCTTCACTAAAACTTTTACCGAAATATTAATTTGGGCGTTATTTCCTTTTTTGAGCAGTAAATCTATGTTAGGCGTTCCCGTATGAATTTCAATTTTTATTAAAAATCATTTTTTAAATTTTACAACAATTAGTTAACAACAACAAATTTGTATAGAATTTTTTTTGGCGATGTTCTCAAATCGATTTGAAAATTTTTGCCCAACGTCTTATTTATACTTATTTATGTATTTTGGAGTGTCAAAGCTGCTTAATCATTAATTTCCACAACAAGTGTGTTCTTTATTTATTATTTCCCCTTGTAAACACATTTTCTTGACTTTGATAAAAATGTTCTGATGTATATGCAATAAAATTTTATTTTCTTATTTTTTTTCCCACGCAGTTTTTATAGCCTATTGTTTTCCTATTCCTATAATTGTATATATATTTTTTTTTTGTTTTCAAACAAATAAAAAAAAAAAGTTATAGTCGTCTCTAACATTATAATCGAAACAAAGTTTAAGGGAAATCGATCCCATGAGTCGCCCGAAAAGTTATTTGTTTTCCAGGTGTAATTTTTATATGCAGGACGGACAACAAAAAAAAAAAAAAACAATAGATTATATTGGGCGAAGAAAAAAAAATTCGTGAAGCTATTTGTATTGTTGAAGTAAAGTTTTCTAGGAGTCAATATTATATTGTTTTATTACATTACGAAAAATGTTGTAAATTCAATCCCAGCCGACACACCTTGAAGTTTTTTGCTTAAGAATCATGTTGAGTAGCAGAGACATATTAAAGTGTTTTTTTCATGGTTTTGTTTTGTTAAAGTTTTTTGAAATTAAGCAAAAAATGTCGAGTACAAAATTTGATTTTTAGGCATAAAATTTAAGTTTAGGCTATTTTGAGATGCCCAAATATATATTTAAATATTTTCACACATTTTTTTTTAAATACTTTTGAATATTAAAACCCGGCACTGGCCACTATCAATCGGTCTTGGACCTATTATTCCTTAATTAGGGCGCCATGTTTTAGCGATCAGCTAAAACCAATTTCTATTAACATTAGAAATACACAAGTTGGCTTAAAACGGTTTTCAGTCATCAGATGGTCTACTGTTTAGTAATAAGGTCGTTAAGCTATTGTCTTTAACCAATTTCGGTTAACACTCCAAATACCAAATTTGGTTTAGAATGGTTGAAAAAGTTGGCACTCCAGCTGATCCGATAGGTGGCTCTGAATTCCAGTAAAGAAAAAACAAATCATATTCACTAAAATTCACTCTCCGTTATTCCCAAATTATTTGAATCCATTATTGTAAAGTTGTGACATTCAACATGGTTTTGTTCAAAATAAGTCCACAGTTACCAACCTCCTTCATTTTACCTCTTTTTGTCTTGATTCGTTCGAAAAACGAAAGCAAGTTGACTGTATCTTCACAGACTTGCAAAGCCTTTGACAAACTGTGTCATAGGACATTAATTATATTATTAAACTGAAAGCCCTAGGTTTTAATGATAAATTTATTTTATGGGTCTCTTCGTACTTATATAACAGATCGTATAGCGTCACATTTAGGAATGTGCGGTCATCTCAATTTTACACCAACTCTAGCGTACCACAAGGAAGCCATTTAGCACCTTTACTATTTATTTTATATGTAAACGATCTACCTTCAACTCGTCCGTTTTAATTTACGCTGACGACATAAATTTTTTTAAATGTATAAACTCAATTGACGACTGCTTAGGGCTAAAGGATCATCTTAATAGTTTTCGGGAATGGTTAATATAAATAAGCTTTTACTTAACATAGACAAATGTAAGGCAATGTGTTTTACACGCAAGCGTAATGTTTTGACTTAACTCCCTGTTTTCGCTGACCTAGGTATTATTCTTGTCTTTAAATTAACTTTTACAGATCATTACGACTATATCATTAAGAAAGCCAACAAGACACTCGGATTTATAAAACGTTTTTCACATGATTTCCGCGACCCGTATGTCCTTAAACTTCTTTACATATCATTTGTAAGACCAATATTAGAATATGGCTGCATAGTATGGGCCCCCTATTATTCAGTTCATATAAACAGAATAGAAGGAGTTCAAAAAAGATTTATGCGCTTTTGTCTTCGCTTCTTTCCATGGTCCAATAGATTTAAACTTCCACCGTACAATCAAAGGCTCACACTTATAAATTTTCCATTGCTATCTAAACACAGACAATTTATTCAGCTTTGTTTTATTATAAAATTAATCAATGGGTCAATCACATCACCATTTATATTGGGTCGCATAAACTTCACTTATAGCCGAACCGAGTCCTTTATTAAATAGAACAAACTATGCTAAGAATAACCCTCTCCACCAAATGATTTCAGTTTATAATGATTACTACTTCTTAATTTATTTCCTTAGTGATAATTTTAAAAGTAAAGCATTTAAAGAAAATTTTTTCAACTATTCACTTTAGCTTTTAATTCAAAATTCCATATTGTTAGGTACATAAGTATTGTAGTTCATTTAATTCTAAGAATATAATGTGAAATTAGTTTTAAGCTTTAACGTTAGTTGTTTAACGGATTTTATAAAAAGTATCAGAAAAGAAAATCATGTAATAGGTGGCGCTGTGCTTCTTTACTCACTGACTTAGCATAATCATTGGAAGATCAATAAGAAAGGTGCTGCATTTAGCAGTCCGAAAAGGTGTACGGATTGTAATATTTGCTTTCAGAACTGCTGAAATATCCGAAGAGCCAGGCACACGTGTAACAAAAATTTCTGCACGTGCGATCTTCTGCTTCAAGAGCTGCTATAACACTGAAGATAGAGCTCAATGCTCACGATACTGAGTAAATGTGGACTGGATGCAGTTCAGGCATCGCCAAATATTAATATAGTGTTGAAAATTACCTATTGCAATAAATTTTGTAAAAGTTAATAAAAATGTTAATAGTTAATCACCTCAAACTACAGATAAAAGTCATCTGTCTGTGCCTTAAGTTTGCATTTTCATTTTTAATGAAAAAAAAAAAAAACAATTTTATTAACTTCCCATAGGGAGTTATTGTAATAGGTCCGATTTGTCAAATTGAAAATTCTGGTACCATTTTTCGTCGTCGATATCTCAAGAACGAGTAGAGATATCGACTTGAAATAAATTTGGTTTTACAGATAATAACTTCGAAAGAAGCTAAAAGGGTGTTTATTAATATTCAATCAGTTGTTTTCTTACAATAGCAGTTTAAAAAAGAAGTGAAAATTTTGGTTGGGCTCAAATATCTCACGAACAAATAATGCTATTGACTTATAATAAATTTTATTCGACACATTATGATGTCATACAAATTTGATATGAATTTGGAAAAAAATCAATATACCGTTATTTTTTAAAATCAAAAAAACTAAAAAAAAAATTTTTATAACTCGAATATCCTTAGATGGAAAAACGATATTAACTTTAAAATAATTTTATTTTACGAAAAATGTTGTTTTTGACTGCTGGGGAAAATTTCAAAAAAATTCAATGGACAGTTTTTCTACCAAAAATTTGTATAAATTGTCTTTCGACTCAAATTTCTCAAAAACGGGTAACGATATTGACTTCTTGTCTGTTTTATTTTCTATATAACATAATTGTTAGCAACTGATAAAATTTTGACAAATATGGAATGGACAGTTTTTTTAAAAAAAATCAAAAACTGTTAAAAATTATAAAGAAAGGTAGTTACAATTGTATTTTAGCTCGAATATCCTGAGAACGACCAACGATTGTGCCTTCTAAAATAATTTATTTTATACATAGTACAATTTTTTATGAAAGGTTAAATTTTGAAAAATATCTAATTGACAGTTTTTGACAAAAAATATAAAAAAAAATAAACTAAAAAGTGGTAAAATTGGTTTTTCGACTCGAATGCCTTGAGAACGAGCTATGAAATTGACTTTGCCATTAGGTATTTAATTTTATACATAATACAATTTTTTTACAGCCGGTATATATTTGACATATACTTAACTGACATTTTAAACAAAAATTTAAACAGAACTAAGAAAATTCCACTAATAACTGGAAAATATTGTTTTTCGAAGTTAAAAAACTACACCCAAACAAATACCAGCCTTATAAATAATAAATTAAAATTGTTTTAGGATGTGTTTGTTGTACATTATGAAAATGGAATGAAAACCTTTTTAAGGAAAAAAAAAACAAACAGGCACAATATGATGATGATATCTAGTTTTAGAGCGGGTATATATTATTGAAGTACCCTTGATTCAATAACCAAACCATATCATTTATATGTATGTAAATATTTCATTTTTAAAATTTTTCAATTAAAATGTCTGGAACCGAAATAATAAATAGTTTTATAATATTATAATTTAATTATAAACTAAATATAAAGTTTCCAAGATCACAAATGGGAAGTTATCAGTGTGGGTTGCACCCAGCCTCTTTTTTTAAATAGATTTCTTCTTGAAATAATGCACGAATCTTATTGTTAAAAAAAAAAATTCTCTTGCTTGTGTAAGGAATAACAAACTCATGTGAATAAGTTAAAACTTGACTAAAAGCAAAACTTGTTGGTGCTAAGACCAAACTAAACCCTAATTAAATTAAACTTTCTATCCAACTACTTTTAAAACTTTTTTTCTACTTTTAAAAATGCTCGCACGTACTTTACATATGTGGACTTGTTCACTAATTAAATCTTAATTTCTACTTCAAACAATGTGCATCCACAAAATGCAAACTACAAATTCAAGTACGTTTTAAACATGCACGCAAGATAATATCTAATCTAATTACAACTTATGAAACCCACTCTAGTATCTTTCCCCTCTTCAATCTATCCACAGCTTGTCGTACGTACAGAATGAACCGGAACTTGATTTGGTTCACAAAGTGTGATCTGTGAATAAGGATCTAAAATCCATATACATACTTACTCGCACATCGATTAAGGTCGAGGAGGGTTGTTAGCTTATTATAGTGCTTGATTATGTGGCTGTGGCATTGCATATATGGTTGAGGAAAATGTCATCATTAGGTTTATTAAGAGGCTATTCTTATCAGCTTTAGTAGCTAAGTTAACACTTCCTCTTTTATAATGATGACATTCTCATTGTCATTTATTGAACCTTATACATACTCGTAGTATAGAAAAATGGGGGATCCCTTTCTATCATGTTTGCACATTATAATATCCAAAGGTTTGGGTATAAGCCTTGACTCTATTTAACAAATGACTATGAAATTTATTTTGTATCCGTAGTGTGTTTTTTTTTATTTTTGCCTTCGACTTCGTACCGATGGAAGAGTTGAGATAATAAATGAAGAGAATAGGATTGGCATTTTCCTTTTGGGCTCACTTGAAAGGTTAACAACTAACTTGGCTCTAACTTTGTTTGAATTTAAGAACAGGTCAAGAATGATAGTATCAGTTTATAAATTTGTTTCAGTCATTTG
This sequence comes from Syrphus vitripennis, assembly GCA_958431115.1. Lineage (NCBI taxonomy): Eukaryota > Metazoa > Arthropoda > Insecta > Diptera > Syrphidae > Syrphus > Syrphus vitripennis. The sequence continues at coordinate 86,945,144 of OY288110.1, forward strand.
AGGAGAGAAAGGTATAATAGGCAAATTAAATTGCTCAAATGCATGCATGTGAGTTAATGCGACAAGAAGAATTGACGTTCGGGATAAAGGATTTTACCTACAGACATAGAATTAATATGAGTGTGTCCCAGATACGAAAAGATACATTTTTGGCAGCTTAAGAGACTATAAGAGGCAAAAAACATTTATTTCAAGGATTTTAAAATTTAGTTCAAATTTCGCTTTTGCAGATTTGCAAGTTTACTGTTTCAAGTACATTTTCTTCCATTGAATTTATTTGTTTAAATAATTCACATTGTCATTGGGAAATAAGACAGAAGGGTAATAATAGACTAGATTTCAAAATTTCTTTCATTCCTCCGGTTTCAGCAAACTCACAAACAACTGATTCACTATTAAAGCAGAGGGTTATTCATTTCGTGTTTTTAAATTGATAGCGCCGACATTTGACACCTGTCAGTCTCTGCTGTCATCTGAAATGTCATAATATTAGTTGAATGTTTTCCATTTACAATAATGAATCTTCGAACAACGCAATAAATTTATTTAAAAAAGTGATACAGAATTCAGGTGACACATACAGAATTTTAACAGGTTTGCAAATTCACTGTTCTAGACTCGTTTTCTTCCAAAAGTTCTAAGAGATTGGCTACGCAAAAATGAAAGGGTAATAATTCAAAAAGGTCATAAAGACCTGGATTTAAAAATTTCGTCATTTCTGAACATTTTTCATTACTAGGAACACAATTGAGATTCCCAGTAAGTCTTGGTCCATAAGTTACAGTCTAATCGCGGTCTGTTCTCGGATGCTTAAAAGTTATTTTCGGTTTCGGTCTCTTTTCGTTTCTCATTTTTCGAGACGAGTCCGAGATTGGTTTCGAAACAGAAGATGTGCAGATATAAAAATTGTCTGGTGGTCACTATTGTAGGATTTAATACAGCTGCAGTTGGGAGAGTCCAAGAAAACACAAGAAAGCCAAAGTTTAATACAGACAGACTAAAAAAATTCCGCAGTCCGCCAACAACTACTCAAGCAGCAGGGACGAACGAGCTAGAATCTACGAGTGAAGTTCACCGTAGCAAGCAAGGCCGAAGAGGCCACATGTAGTTGTGACAGTAGAACCGTCTTTAGAATTATTAAAAGAGAGCTAACAGGCGCTAAACAACGCCTGGTAAATGGCACAGTCGGATCAATGGTAATTTTGGATGGGGACTGAATCAAAATCATGTTTTCGACAGTGAAGCGAGTATAATCCCCAATAGCCCAATGAGCTTCTGCTCATTGTAGAGCTAGCGAAACATTGAACTTTCTTGAAGAGTGGAAGAACGGAATGATTTTCAAGCTCCCAACGACGAGATCTTACGCAGTGCAAAAACTGGAGAAGAATTTGCGGAAGGTCATCGAACAGAACGTGGAATATCGATCGATTAAATATGAATTCAACAGCTGTTCATCGATTTTGAATAGGTGTTCGACAGTAACAATTTTGCTTGCTTTTTCAGGAGGGCACCATAGATCAATTGATTGTTATTTTTAAGCTACATATGATGGGACCAAATGTCAGGTTCTGCATGAAGGAAGATTGTAAGAGAAGTTTGAAATCAAAAATGGGTTTAGGTAAGGTTGTTTATTGTCACCAATACTGTTCTTGTTGCACAGAGTTTTTTTCGACTGGAAACGGAGGAATTCAGTGGGCTCTCCAATCATACCTCAAAGACCTGGACTTACTTTCTCATAGGATCATGGATTTCCATTAAATGAGATAGAGATATAGAGAGAAAGAGAGCCTTGCAACAATCAGTTGAGATTGTAGATCATATCTGAAGAGTATTGTCTCTAGTACTGATGACAAAATCAATATTAACAGTCGAACGAGAAAAACAAAGGTTGCTTTTGAAATGCTGTCCAAAATATGGAGAAACAGCTCTAAAAGCTTAAAAACTAAGCTACGATTATTGCACTCCAAATTTGCATCCGGTCTTTTCTATACAGTAACTAAATGTCTGCGAAACATCTTCAAGATTTTCTGGCCCAGTTGATTTTCCAATGATTAACTTCATACAAGAACACGTCAGGAATCCATTGACTCTATCATACGAAGACGCAAATGGCAGTGAATTGGTTATGCATTTCGTAACATACGCATTCGCGAGTTTACTTGCGAGTCAAGCGATGGAATGGACCCCCCTCCCCCCTAAGGAGACAGGTGTGTATACGAGCTGTTCGACTTCCGGAAGAACGGTCGAAGAGGAATCAGCACAACTGGGGAAGAATTAAATGGCGCGTAGGAGTATAGTTAAAGAAAATGTTGAAAATAATAAAACTTTAAAAAATCCAATTGCAATCTTTGTTGCCATATACTGCCCAAACGCCATGATTATCAGCTTTAACTCTTCAACAATAGGAATACTAAAATGCCCTCTCTTTATTTCACTGATTTAATTTGATTTGAACCAAGGTGTCACCTATTATTACATAACTAGTAATAGGTACATCAAACATCAAAAAAGTAAAAATCCATAAACCCATGATTTTCAAACTTCATAAACTAATTAGGTAACTTAGAGATTAAAGTTTGAAAAGTTGTTTGAAGTTCGTTAAGTACCCACCAACATATACCTACATAAGTATATCCTTTTCTATAAAGCTTAATTAAATTTTGAATATTTGAGATAAGCAATTTTCAGTTAACTCACCTGTCAAGAAAACATCCGTTAGGTGGAATGTAGAACTGTCACCATCAAAATCTAATTTCAATCGTTGTGTTGTTAATTGGAATTTCAGCGCCTTCTCTATAATGTTGTGCTTTTCCAACTTTATGACGATAATGATGAGGGAAGATGTGGCTTCAGAAATTTGTCTCCCTTTCCTTTTAATTATGAGAAAGTTAACGCATTGATTCAATTAAGTGTAGGTTAGGTTAGGTACCAGTATTTTATAATCTTTACGTTTGTTTTCAACAAACAACAACAACAACAACAACTTTCTAATAATTCCTGTACAACATACCCACGCAAACAGTTTGCCACATTTCTCTTTGAGTTACATTTAATATAACCAAACACGTAGGTAAACAGTTATATAGTAAATTAGTATAAAGGAAGATGTCTGTATAAATGGCAACCCTCACACACGCCCCAAAGTGCTCACAAATTTTCAAATATTAATTTTCAATTACGCGAATATCCCCAGCAATTATACAGAAACATTATCCCCGATAATCCCCCTATTAAGGGATATTAACATTTCCTCTACACGACGACGACGATGACTATGATGACGGCGACGAGTACGACTACGACGACACGACAACGACAACGACGACGTCAAAAGTCCTTTGTTCGTCTCCTTTGCCTTTGGTTGCATTAAATATAATATCTCGCACGGCAACAGTTCTCACTACGGCAACAACAACAAACATAACCGAAAGACAACCAATTTGCTCGAGGACACCCCACTCCACCTTACCGCACCGCACCGTACCGCACTTCACTTCACCGCATCAAATTGCGAAAACTGCTGTTTAGAAGGAGATAAACACACAAGAACAAAACACAGAAATTAGTATAGTGTCGCCTTTTACCCCTCCTCGCCTGCTGTTGTCAGTCGCTTTCGCTTGGTCTCGGTCGTCTACTTGAAGTTTGTCGTTGTCCTTTTGGTCCTTTATCGTCGTCCTTTTTCACATTTACTGTTACGGCCTTAAACCCGCCACTATAAGGCAATTAACTTTTAGCCTTTTGTCGTAACACCAACAATATATATATATTAGCAAGGAAGAGGTTGTGTCGCCTTTCAAAACATTGTGCAAACATTAAGCCAAGCGTATAGCATCAGCATCAGCATCAGCATCAATGCCAGGATCAGCAAAAGCAGCAGCACACAATCGTTCTTGTTGGGTTAGTGGGCAGCATAAACAATAATCGTATTATTATACTTATCAGGGAATACTTGGGGAGGCTTGCAAGATGTCGATTGTGTCAACCGTAGTCCTTTTTGTAGTCCTGTTCCTGATGTCTTTGGCTTGCCACCACCCGGCACAAGTTTCTTTTCTTTTTTTTTCAAAATGAATAACTCTGTGAGTTTGCTATGTTCGTTTGGAGTTGCTTAAGCATCCTGCTACTCCTACTCATCAGCATTCAACATTCAGTATCCGCCACCAGGCGTCCGTTTCACTTTTCGTTTGGTGTGTATTGAAAACTTTTCTAATATTTATTGAGTATCCGGGAGTTTTATTGAGCGTAAACGTTTTTTGTATTGACCTGACTCAAGTTTCCATATCCTGCTGTTGCACCGCACCACACCGCATACTCCTCCTTTCTGTCTAATCTGAAAAGGAAGAAGTTTTTTTTTTCATTTTATTTCGCATATATACACTTTGCCGCTTATTCGAGCAAAAACACAAAGTCAAAGGAATTTAATTTTCTTATATTTTATTAATAATTTTATCAGCGCGCCTTTCTCGGACAAAATATTTTCTTATCTTTGAACTACAAGTCGTTCTCTCGTTGGCATGGCCAAAGTCCAAAGCTTAGCCTTTTCTTTATTTTAATTAAAAAAAAAAAAAAAAAAACAGGAGAAAAATTAAAAAGGGGCTGCGAAGCCAAGTGAGAGACCATATAATCCAAATGCTTTGTTCTTTTTTTTTTGTTTTTTAATTCTCTTGGATATTTAATTCATTCTCGCATTTGCAGAAATATACAAAATAAAATTATGATCTTATATTATACTTAGGACTCTCTCTAAGGGTAAATCCTTAACACGGTGCATGTCTTTTTTTCTTCGTTATCAAGAACGGAAAGGGAGAGATAGATGAAAAATATTTTTTAATAAAAAAAAAACAAAAAATGTTTTAATAAAATTCTTAAATAAAATTATAATACTCTTATGCTTCAGGTGAAATTCATACATATATGGTCAGAAAGATAAGGAAAAACGTAATTTTTTTTGGTGGAGTTAAGGTTGTTTCAAATCAAATTAAATAAATTTATCAACTTTGAAGAAATAGGCGCCACGAAAATTATTCTAGGCAACCATTTTGTTCTTTATTATTATACATACATATTATACAACCATAAAACCCCGAATTTATTACCAAACATTTTTGTCCAGTATTTTTACACCTTTAAAAAAAAAAACTAGATTGAAATTTATAAAAAAAAATACACAAACAGAAAATCATTTTTGGGCGTTTTTCTTTATTAGTTGTGAAAAGAGCTCTGAACAGTGAACAGTGAATAGAGTCTGAACATTCCGAGTGCTCTGTTTTGAGTGTTCCAATTTCACTTCACCGGCTGTCAACTTTTTCATTTGTCTTTCACAGTTGTCATTTTCCGTGTTCAGCTTTTGAACTTTGCCTGCTTTATTGTTCTTCTGAGCTCATAAAGTGCGTTCTGAACATGTTCAGAGTGAATAAAGAAACACAAAGCTGAAGCTATAAACACAATTTTTTTTGACAGTTCAGGCTCTGCTCTCAACTAATAAAGAAAAACATCTTTTATTAAAATATTAATTTTTTTCCGTTTTCAGTTTTTTTTTTTAATTTTAAATGTGTTTCGTATTTTTTAAGAGAACAGATTTTATGATAAAGAAAAAATTTTATTCAGCAGTGTTTTTTCTTTTCGAAAAACATTTTATCAGTATTAGTCAAAAATATAATCTAAGAAATGTGTTTGATAATAAATTGTAGGGAAACCGTCATCCGCACAAAAATTTGTTGTATTATTGATAAAAATTTCTGATTGTTTTTGTATAACCTAATCAGAGGTAAGAAAACTAAAAATGTTAAATTGTTTATCTCAAAAAGGAAGCGAAATCAAAATAAAATCCTTTTGACCGCATAACGACTGAAAATTTCTCCACACAGTGTATAATTTTTTTTTTTAGTTTCATTTGGAAAGCATATTTAAAATCTTATTTGCGTTCAATCGAAAGCACTACTATTTTTTGAACACATCTGTAAACTTATATATTTGGTTTCTCGAAAATGGTTCTAATTATTTTGATAAAATTGCCAGATTTTGTTTTTGTGCACGGGAAAAAAATTTTAAAGTGGTTTTAGTCATATCCGCCCACTCCCACGCCCACTATTCTTCGGAAATCTTTCAAATTAAGATGATTTTTAAGGGTCTGTCTTATGAAAAAAAGAAGAAGAAAACATTTTTAAAATATACATATGTACATGTCGATTACAAAATCCGTCCAACTCGATCCGCAGTGTAGAGCTCTGTTACCCACCTATTAATTTATGGTGAAAAGGCGGATCGACATGATATATTTTTTAAAATAGCTTTTAATTTTGTTATAAAATTTTATAAGTATATTTTAATTAAAAAGTTCAAAAATATCATCCAGGGCTGTTTCAGGGACTCCAAAAGGGATCTTTATTTTGGCAATGGGTTAAACGATATAGATACAATTTTGTGGGTTCAGGATAGTACATACCAATTCAGTTCATACCACCATAGTTCATACAAGTATACACCATACCAACCCAGTTCATACCGAGGGACACTTCATACATACTCGTACATAAACCAAAAGTGAATTATGTATGGAGAAGCTGTCCAGTGCAACCCCCCTGCTTGGGTACGCTAAAGGATTAGTGGCAGGTGCAAGGTTGGGTGTATTTTGGATTTTTGGTATGAACTGTCCTTCTGCATATATGGAGTGTCCCTCCTTATTAACTGAGTATGAACTGTGGACGTATGAACTTCGTATTGTATGCGATGACACGAAATTTTCTATATTTTACTTTCAAGGTAATAAAACAGTTTCAATTTTAAATATTTGAATAAAATATTCAGACATTTAGATAATATTTTATTAGTATGTACCAACAATTACTCTGAAATTATATTAATATTATATTCAATCAAAGCAACAACTTTCGTCTTCCAGGGCCGTAGCCAGGGGATGTCAAAAGGGGCACCAAGCTACAGTTTTATTAATTGTCATGAAATGTTGGGCTTAGATAATATTTTACTTTCCATGTTTATCCACACAGTCGTTGTCATTCAAGGTTGTTCAATTTGCATGACATTTTTAGATTTTGGTAATAAATGGGGTTTTCAACCTCGCATCGCGCATTGGCTATACATTTCGGTTATTAGACCGATTCTCACATATGGTGTGTCTGTTTGGTGGACGGCTTTGGACAAAGCCATAAATCGTGACATTTTAAGTAAGGTCCAGCGAACAGCAGGTTTGTGCATTAGTGGATCACTCCGCACAACTCCCTCCGCTGCACTTGAAGTGTTACTCCATCTGACACCCTTAGATATATTCTGTAAACACACAGCTGCGAGTACTGCCATCCGTCTCAAAGCTTCCTCACAGTGGATCAATAATGAAATTGGCCACTCGATTATTCCGAACTTACTAGGAACAATTCCCAGGTACATCGATTACTCCATTTCGCGATTTCAGTTTGACAAAAATTTTCAAGTTTCAATACCCTCTAGATCAGTCTGGGAGGATTTGTCATTCCTTGAGGATAATTGTGTCCACTTTTATACCGATGGATCAAAAACTGAGGACGGGGTGGGATGTGGGGTGTACTCTGACAAGCTTAAACTAAGCCTATCCTTCCGTCTTCCTAATCATTGTAGCGTGTTCCAGGCGGAAATTCTAGCGATAAAAGAAGTTCTATCTTGGCTTAAGGAAAACGTGATATCAACCACTGATATCCGTATTTTCTCTGATAGCCAAGCTGCCATTAAATCTCTTGACTCTGTCTCCTGTAACTCACTGACAGCTCTCAACTGCCGATCATCTCTCACGGAGATGGCGCAGCAGTTTAACATTCACCTATGTTGGGTGCCGGGCCACAGGAATATTAATGGCAATTGCAAGGCTGATGAACTCGCTAGAAATGGAACCATCTTACCAATCGCACCATGTAATGCAAATATTGGTATACCTCTCGCTACCCGACTAGAAATTTTTTTTTGCGACCTATTGGGCCCTCATTGGGTTGCCCTATAGGGACCACAAATAGGGATGTCACGCAAAGCCCTGTGCGGCCCTAATTGGGCAATCCCATTCGTGCCCCAACGGGAAAATCCCAAGATGGTCCCAATAAGGTAATCCAGAAGTGGCCCCATTAAGGGTGTCCCAACTCGAGCCCTAAGAGAAATATTTAGATATAAAAAAATTACATGGCAGATGTAAAAACGACATTTACATTACAAATAACTGAATCAATTAAATACTTAAAAGTCACAACTAAATTATTTTAAAAGTACTTACGTTTTACTATTAATAGCCATTGGTAAATGTTTATAATAAAAATTAGTATTAATAATAATCTGAAACAATAAAACTGTTTAATAAAAAAACAAACACTCGATAATTAAAAAGAACCTGTCGTAACTTGTCACCGCGTTTTCTCGATTGTCAACTTAATCCTTTTTTCCGCTTGGTTTCGCACTATTGATACATATTCATATCAATATACACATACACATATGTAGATGTACACTAACACAGTGTGTATAGAGACAATCGTAAGCTAGGGTGTGAGATGTCGCAGTCACTTGACTTGTTCTATATAGGTGTACAATATAGGTGTGCGATATTGAAGAGTTATTTGTTATCTGTGATTTTTTTCTAAATAAGATAGCTTCTTGATAAAAATCATTCATAAATTTTCTTAGTACTCTGCCAAAAATAATTTTGAGACTTCTAAGTGTGGTCGGACACAAAGTATAACGCAAAAAAGCTGACTAAAAATTTTTATTTTTACTTTGGGTTTTCCCACTTAGGTCCCACTCAGATCCCAATTGGGAAAAATTAACTAAAAATTTTTATTTTTGCGGTGGGGTTTCCCGAATGGGGGCTAATTGGGGCCTTCTTGGGATTTCCCTATTGGGCGTACCTCTTCGGGACCCAATTAGGTCCAGATGTATAGGCTGGGTTATCCCCAAGTCATTTCTAGTCGGGTACATGTAAACTCATGCTGGTGCAAGATGCCATTAGGTTAACTAATCTAAGATGGAACACCATCACTACATGTGTGGCGACAAAGCAGATCTGGCCATTATTAAATCTGAGTCGATCTAAATGCTTGTTGTCACTAAATAGATCGCATATTAGCTCCGTAATTGGTGTCATCACAGGACACTGTCTAATTGGGAGACATGCCTCAAGGCTGGGTGTTTTCTCCAATGACTTTTGCAGAAGCTGCATGGATGAGGAGGAGGAAGAAACAACTACTCATCTTCTTTGTACATGCCCTGCTCTGTCCCAGAGACGTAGGGTTCATTTGGGAGAATACTTTTTCAACGACCCCAGCGATCTTGCCAACAAAGACATTAACAATCTCTCACGCTTCATAAGAAGCTCCAAATGGTTCAACGAGTAGGGAGGAAAATCTCTAGATTCTTGTGGTACCACAACGGGCCAATCCTGGCCTAAGTGTGTTGGTTTTCACACTGACAGCCACGTCAACCTAACCTAACCTTAGATTTTGTTCTTTCTTAATAAAGGAGTAAAAAATTAAATTGGTTTTAGTTGTAAAGTCCTCGAAAATCATCTCTTGCGATTTTTTTGCTTGTTTTAGCAATTCAAATGATACATTTTATGCTATCTGGCTCTCTATTCACCCTCGTAATAAAATAAACTGAAATTTTAAAATTGAATCTCAGCAAATGCTTTTTGTTCCAATTGAGTTAAAAATATATTAAACCATGGATTCGTTATCCTTAAAATTAGGTTAGATGTTTGATGTTTTTTTTAATAATAGGGTTTTATAGGTATAGGTTTTGACAATGCAGGTTTGACAAATGCCTATGTAAGCTTGGTCGAAAGTATAAAGCGATATAAGCGATAGTAATTTAAATGGTACACTTAGGCGTATACGCATTTTTTCATTTATTCGCTAATCGTCCTTTATTTTCGTTTGTGCATTTGAATTTTCCTCTCATACCACCACCACCCTAACTTTCAAATCGATTTATTCCAATTCTTGTTCATCGAAGAGAAAAACTGTGTAATATTAAATAGTTCCCAAAATTTTGTTTTTTTTTCATATTCTTCCATACAAAAAAAAACTAAACCAATGATTGTAGCTACCCGCCCATATGTTGCTTCCCCCTTTTTATTCTTTAGAAATTATTCAAATCTATTCAAGTGGTAGAGAAAAACTGCTATTCACCTCTAAGTTTTGAACATTCATATGTTATTTTCGACTCCCTGTAGATTGTGCACAAAACTATAGGAGGGCGACAAAACTTCCAAAAAGTGTTTTTTTGTTTCTGTTTCATAGTCAACAAAATAATCAAATAAAAAGGGCCTTGCTGAACAGTGTGCCTAATTAATATGCCTATCATAAATATATCAGTTTCATCGCATTGTGCCACGTGGCGTATGTGGAACATTTTTTGTTTTGCTTAGATTTATTTGTGTGCTTTTACTTAAAACCATTGTTTAAATTGTTAAGAACGCAGCACTAGAAAGTTCCTTACACAGCCTGTAAGTTTTGAAAAAACTTAGTTGTCATGTTTGGTTTGGAGTGTTTGGTGAGTGAGGCACTTTTTCAAATCAGTAACATTATCGGACTCGTCTTAGATGATTTGGGAGTTATGTCACCAAACGTCCTTAAGATGAGCTCTTGATTATTTTTACTATCGCTTCTTATCCAACTCTTTATCTTCATCATCAACAAAAAAAAAATTTCCTGACAATAAAGATTCATCTAACAATTGAACGCTAACTGTCATAAAATGTGTATTAAGGAATTTATCGAGTTTTGATGATCCGATATCAAAATTCACATCGCTTAGTAAGATTCTTATTTCTTTGTTGAAGAACTCTAAAAATAAAAAAAATTATTGTTCTAACACCATAAACCTTTCTTAAATCACCATTGCAACCCTTCAAACCAAAAAAAAAAAAAAAAAAAAACTATCAATCTATCTCTTGAAAGGATTCCAAAATAAGTTTATGTGTAACAATCTTCACTTCGTCTATATTATAATGGTTGCCGTTACTTTACTCCACTTCTTTCTTTTATCCTTTTGTGCACAAAATGGAGTTAACAAAATTTATATTGTTATCCATGAGCGCATATACACACATCCAAATATTGGAGGACATTTCAATGGTAAGGGAAAATTCATATAGTAAGCAAAAGAGTCTATAGTCCAAATGGAAGTACCTAAGCCTAATGGCACATTGAATTTTATTTCACATTATTTCCTTATATCGCAGCAAGGAAACCAAACGAACTTTTTTTTTTTTATTGGTACTAGTTCTCTCTGTACATAGAATTGTGTTTTTTTTTGGAGTTTTATTTTTATTTTCAAGAATCGGAACTGTCAAGACCGGAAATGTATTCCGATTCATATTTTATTATCAGCCAACAGGAACTAAATTCAAGAACCTACACATACACATACCTAGCTACATAGAATACAAGTTGTGAAAAATAACACCATAGCTTCCTTTGGCCTTTGAGTTATAGTAAACCTATGAGCTATGTGAGTTATAAAAGTTCTCGGGGATTTTGTAGTTTTATATTTTAGGAAAATTCATCGATAAATAGATGTACATATATATATTTTTTTTTATATGAATTTTGTATTTAGAATATTAAAAAGGTTTGATATGTGCATAGAAAAAGTTATGAAACAAGATAAAAATCTTTATTGTTGAAACGATTATATTCATACGAGTATATGTGAAGTCTCTCTCCTCTCTATACATATATAGATATTATGGGTTATAGAGATGGTTTTTGAAATATGATAGATTATTGAGACTTAAAATTTTGAAATGTTATTTGAGATGTCAATTCTTGGATAAATGCATATACGCGCCCTACATACATACCGAAAAAAAGACAACTTTACTCTTTGGTAATAAAAAAAAACATTGTTTTATTAGAAAAAAAAAGTTTTGAATTTTAAAGAGCATCAGTTTAAAGTTACATTATGCACGCTATGTGAACGTGACTCACTCAAATCGAATACTATGTAGATAAAGTTATCGATAGTTGGTTCTAGGCCAGTTGCACCAATCGATTTTAAACATTTGACAGGCTTTTATTATTAAATTATTAATTATTAATTATTTATAGAATCATCAATCGAAAAATTTCATACAAAAACGACAAAAGGAAGTCATATAAACTTAAAATTCCGATTTAGCTATCGTTATTAGGAATAATTTATTATTTTTCTTAAGCAAATAAAAATTAACAAATTTGTGCATCCCAATGGCAATGACCTTCAAATGCGAGTACTCAAAATCCCCAATTAAGATTTTTTTAAAAACACTAAAGTTTTTATGTAGCACTCAAATTTCTACTTTCGACTATAGGAAGAAAAAAAAAATATTTAAAAAAAACGTCATTAACGGTACCTCCCACAGAACCGAATTTCTTGTTGTTCTTGATTTTCTCATAAATGCAATAATAATATTGCATATCAACATTTTCTAAATTATTTTTTTGGATTTTTGACAAATAAATTTTTTTTAAACTTAATTTTTTGAAAACGGGAGAATACTTTTTTTTTTAAATTTTTTTAGGCAATATTATGGAATACTTTAAACTAAAAAAAAATTAAAAAAGCTGATTATTATTTATAACAATTTTATTTGGTTAAATTCTAAAATTTAACGGTAAGACCTATAACTTGTAAGTTTTATTTAGTGTATTCAAAGACAGTGCCTGATATCCCACTTAGTGGCTTCCAAGCATTTTAACTCCCTTTTTGGAGTTATCGGTCCGCTCAATTTTTCACGAACTCTTAGACAGAAAAGTATTTTTAAAACTATAATGTATGTCAATGAACCGAAAATTGGCTGATAAAGTTAAGAAACTAAAATATTTTTGAATTCTTAATCTTTGTAAACTGAGATTGAAAAATCAAATGTCCAGATTTATGTATATACTTAATGTACCAGATCCGGATTGTGGTCTGCCAATTTCCGACCCCGCAGCATACCAACAAAAATTTGGTGCGTCACATTTTTGGGCATTTCCCACCTATATTTTGTCAGTCAATTTATTCCAATTCCCATTTGTCGCCTTGTAGGTGAGAAAAGTATGTGGGTGTGAATTGTTGGGTTCGCAATTTTAAACATTTGTTGACTCAAGATTCGACTCACTAAAGGGGAAGTTTTCAGAAATCATTTAGTTCAACACATAAATTACATAGCTAATAAAACTTAAATTATTACAACTTTCATAATAATAGATGGAAACAATTAAAATTTTGTAAAAACTTTCACAAGTCTTTTTTCCTTCCCTTTGGAAAAATTCTTTTATAATCCCCAACTATAAAAATATGCCCAAGAAATAAATCTCCAACTATCGCCCTATTGCTAAGTTGTCTTGCATCCCTAAGCTTCCTGATTTTCCACTGCAAGCATATAGTCTCCCGAACACAAAATTGCTTCGTCAAAGATAGGTCTACAACCACTAATTTTATATAATTTGTTTCTGTAACATTATGCTCTTTGAACACAATAATGAGGTTGATGTAATTGCAACTGACTTCAGCAAAGAACAAACTCTGATCCTAGTTTCAAGCAGTATAGAATACCACAGGTAAGCCAGTTCAGGCCACTGATTTTAATTACTTTGACTGTATTGCAGATGATAAGAAAATCCTTAGGTGCATATCATCCCCTGCTGAATCTTTCCAACTACAAAAATTACCTCAACAAATTTTCAAAATTCTGCCTTAAATACTTTTTTGAAATCAATGTTAACAAGTGTCAAGATATCACCTATTCCCGTGAGCACTTCCAACTACCTCCTAAAGGGTATCTCATAGACAATAAGCCAGTTCTCTCAATTGTTTCTCTGTGTGATTTAGAAATTATCTGTCACAGAGAACTGAACATTTGTTTTCACATTTACTAACTGTGTAATCGACTTTGTGAAATGATGTTTCAAGGAATTTCCCAACCACTATCTTTCCAAAGCATTTTTATTACGCTTTTTTTCAAGAAGTCTGGTCACCCTCTTATCATAATCACTGCCAGCGAAGTGAAGTTGAAGGGGCGCAATTTATAAAACTCGTACTTCAGGGATTTTAATTTGTTTATTTCCAAAATGTTATAGAAGATGGAGCGATCAAAACTAACCAATATAAGGTCCACCTTAATGTTATGTTAACTTTATGTTTCAATCATATCTAATTATTTAGCTATGTGTTCCCATTTTTTAAATATAAACGAAGAAATATGATAGATGATATAATGATTTTCCAATCATGTTATTATTCAATAATCTCTTTAAAATCCCCAACACAGTTAACAAATTATTTACCAATATAAACTAAGTAATATACATTTCGAATATACAGAATAATTTAACAGTTCAATTCATCTGCAAATTTTCTAGGTAAATGAGTCTGTGTATATAAATCCTTTATAACGATACAATTAATCAAATTCTGCAAGAAAGACTCAACGTCCATATCCGTCCGGATATATAAACTCTCTGAAGTTGGAAATTATCCAAAAAAAAAAACGAAGAAGAAAGAAGAAAACTACTTCTCAGTTGCACTGCATCAAATACTTGCTTGATGCAGTGCGACAGCCGACAGCTCTAATATCGTTTCACATTTCATGTCCTTTAACTCAATTAATACTATTTTGCATGCGCCTCTGTGTTATAAGGTTATGGTTGTTGCAGGACTATCTGCCATTGGATACCAGCTGATACCATAAACCGAAGGCAGAATCTCATGTTGACATATTGGATAGATTGAGAAAAACGATCTGCAAGAGTGTAGTAGTGTCAGTGACGGATTCATTTTTTTTTTATGGAACTAGGATAGGAAATCAACATTTTAAGTTTGACGTTTTCCAACAAAAAAATAAAAGAAAGCAAACAAACAAATATGCCATTTTGGAAGTATTTATAGCATCGAGTTATGGGATGTATTTTTATTTCCTGGATAGAGGGAATATAGATTGGAAAAATACCTTTTAATAACTTGGATGAATGTCCTGCACTTTAATTTGGTTTTTGTTTTGTATAGAGAGCAAAATATCACACAGTTATTAAGGCAGCCATTATAAAAGAGAATAAAACGTTCAGAAAAAATCCGATAAAGAGAAAAAACTCAATAAAACGTATTTTTAGAAGAATCATACATTTCCGAAAAATTGGAGTTAACAGTTAACGAACACAAGCTTCTAAAGCTGGTATTCACTCAAAAAATGTTCTCTCATCAGCTCATAAAAATATCCCTTCGGTTATGTAAAGATGGAGGATTTTTTAAGTTATGAGCGGTCATAAAGTTATGAGTGCTAGGTGAATACCGGCCTAAGAGTTTCAGGTTTTTTAAAATACCAGTCAAACACCAAAAGTTTTGAAAATAAGTTATGAACCCTAGTCCCAAATACAGAGCATTGTTCAAAAGCGATGAAATTTATATCATACTAGCTGACACGGCAGACGTTGCTGTGCCCTTTCTTGAAGGTGACCCTTTGAATTTGATTTCAAAAGAAAAGTAAATTGTAAGAGATTATATAAGAGCGTCTGGAAGACGCTTGTTTGAAGTTAAATGAAAAAAATTAAAATATTTTTTAGCAGTATACTAAGACGTTACTGTTCAGTTTTCGTTTATGTGGCGATGTTTGAACCGTATCTACTCCGCATTTATTCAGTATTCAGGTTTAGTACATAATTTTTTCTTCAACATATAATTTTAACATGAGACATACGCTTTGTTATAAGCGTTTAGCTTCAAGTCGGATTTTTACTCTTCGGGTGTTGCAGTAGGTCTTCAAGTAGAAGTTCGCGATCATTTATTATCTACTTGTGTGCCTCACTCTTTAGATGTTCTCTGTGCAGTTATTATAATGCTAAAAATTCCTGACTTGTGCCTCGTTCTTTCGAAGTTTCTGAAATTTCTGTGACGGCCAGTTCAACAACTAGTCTTTTTATTTATATTTTCTTTGGCATTTTTAATAATTATTTCATTCACCTCTAAAAATAAAAGTGGAAGATAGTCATATCAACGTCCAAATTGTTTTCTATTTCAAACTCACTCATAGAATAGTCTCTTAAAGCGACGACAACTCTGTGATGCACTGGGGCGTATACGTAACGTACCTTTATTTGAAAAACCAAAAACTTACAGCGTGACATACAGAAAAAGGTTGAATGACTTCTGCTGAGTCAGCTAGTTAAAAAGAAGACGTCATATCGACGTTAAAAAAAACCGACGATGTTGCCGTTTTTGACTTAGTTAATATTTTTTTTTTTAATTGGAAATGATTTTTTTATATGTATTTTATAGTTCTTAAAATATTTGAGAAGTTAAGAAAAACTGTGAACTTTTAAACAAATTACTATAATGTGAGAATTTGAAAATTAAATTGGTACGGGATATTATCAAGTTACAGGCTTGAAACTTGGAGAATATTTTTTTTAATTCATTTATTACTTTTGAGTATTTAGATATTTTTGTACAACCAGTTTAGATGGTTCAAAATTGTCATTATCTTTGAAGTATTGTTTACTGAACTGAAGCTGCGTTAGGTATGCTGTCCAAAATATGGAAAAATAACTCTGTGACCTTAAAAACCAACCAAAAACAGTTCCTCTTCAATGGTTAATTTTTCTTGAAACAAATGTGCCTCATCTTATTTCTCTTGAATATTATAGTTCTGATTTGAATGCACACATATCTCATGTCATTACTAAACCCATTTAAAACACAATGAATTTCCAGGAATAAAATCAAATAATTATTACCTTAATCTAATAAATAATCAATATTATAAAAATTATCACAGCTTGAAAAAGCGTTATGTGATATTCTGAGAATTATTCATATATTTTGATTATTTAAAGACAATAAAAGTAACCTAAGGACAGTAAATACATAAGCTAATCTGTCAACTAAAACTGTTGTGGTTTCTGATCTCAAAAATATTAAAGTGAATCAAATACTAATGTATACACTTATATATATTTATATTTTGTTTTGCCTTTTCTAAGAATTCATTTATAGAGAAGACATTTTTTAAGGTTAGGTACCTTTTCGCAGAATTAAAATGTCAAATGAATATCTTAACAAGCACTTGGCATATAATAAAAGCAATTCTTATTGAGGTCAATAGTATTTACCTGTGAAGGTAATGGTATTTCCAAAGAAGTCTAGTTGAGAGGCAAATAATTCAAACAAAGAAATAAGTATTAAATTTGTAATGAGTTTTATTTTGTTAAAATGAATTAACTGTTAAACCAAAAAAATTATTGGACAGAGAACCAAAATATTTGTCATCATCATTTATAATAAAATTTGGGTGTGTTTTCTTCAAAGGTTAAGGCCAGGTTAGGAAATTGTTTTACACATAAAAAAATATCAGATAAAACGGTGTCATAGAAGCCGTGTGACGTCTAATATAATGTTAATAAAACATTAAAGAAAATATAATTAAAACATTTGTTATTATCCAGCTGTGTTAAATTTCAATTAAAAAACTTGCCCCAATTTGTTCTTCATTTTGTTAAATTAAAAAATTACTTGAATTTATTTTTGAGCCAGTGATTTCTGTCAAAGTATGAGCTGAATAATGAGTAAGTAAGAAGTTTATTTTATTTTCTACTTTTCTCCGTCAGGTTTAATCTTCTACTTTAACCAAGGTAACGGTCTGGGAGACTGGGACCATAACTCTCCCACTTCATTGCATCACACTAAGGCTCCACTTGAGGAGTTCGCCGGTTTGACCTCAGTAAACGTCGACAGATCTCCCGCTTTTGGATTGTCGCATTTTCGAGAGCAACTAAATGCATGTGTCGTTCTTCCGCGATAGTGTTGGAACGTTGTGAGCCATTGTCTTTCGAACTGGGTTCTCAGGACATCTTCTTTTTTACTTTAATAGGGTCTTTGGGATGTTCAAAGACACTGAATGAACGTTCGGCACTGGCAAAAATAGGAGACCCAAAATATGCCCAGAGAAACAGAAATACTTTTGAAAATTTTCTGAAAAATTCGGGAAGAAAATCGCACTCAGCCAACTAAATGGTGAAAGTTGTGCCTTGAAATTTTCTGCATGGATGTAGTGTACTAGTTCTTCTTCTTTTCACTTCATATCTCAGTTTCGTCCATTTTGCTGAAAATTTCCATAGAAAAGAAGAAATCGCAGTCAAACTTTTCATGCCATTTACGCTTTTTTAATC
This sequence comes from Syrphus vitripennis, assembly GCA_958431115.1. Taxonomy (NCBI): domain Eukaryota; kingdom Metazoa; phylum Arthropoda; class Insecta; order Diptera; family Syrphidae; genus Syrphus; species Syrphus vitripennis. The sequence goes on from OY288110.1 coordinate 86,963,296, forward strand.
TGTCACTCATAATCTTAAAACAAATCGAATACATCAGGACACTTTCAAATTTGTTCATGTATTCCAAAACGCGCCGTTTATAGGCGTTTCAGCAGTAAAAGTAATTTTCCATCGTTATTTACTACTGCTACATAAGTTAAAACACTTTTGGGAACAGAGAAACATTCTGCGGAATCTGCGTTACGTTAGAACTTTGCATTAATATCTCCAAAATTTGCACTACAAAGTATGCACGTAACTATAGTCAATTATACAATTAAAAACCAAATTTGAAAACAAATTATCAAACTCGTTTAAAAAATGTTAAATTTAAAAAAGTGTTTATTATTTTCACAAAAAATTGAAAAAGTTTTTTCAATACTGTTTTTCTACTTTCTATGACAGAAACAGTTATTATTGGAGGCAAAGAAATAATATACACGACTTTATCGCGCACCAACTTTCTGCTATGTTAAGGTAGGTAGGTGCTTTAGAATAAACAAAAAAAAAAATACCGTTTTCTTTAATAAATAACTTTTTATTTAATATAAAAAAATTGATGTGCAAGTTTTTAATATTTAATGAAATACGCTTAAACCCATAATTTCAAAACAAGCATATTCACCTGGTTTAAAAATATTGAGTTTCCAAACAAGATGCAAAAACCTTACACGTAGTTTTGTTTGGAAAATTTTGATACGGGATAGTAAAATTGTTATGTGGGACATCTATCATAAAAATAAGAATCGCAATTCGTCAAACGGCTTATGAGAAACCGTTAAGAACAGTTCATGAAAAATTTATTTTCACCAAATAATTTTAGTTACTTAAAAACCCCACACCAAAAAAATACAGAGCCACAGAAAGAAAGAAAGCGGAACCCTTTTTTCACGTTCTCTATCACCCTAATGCCAGGTCTATGAATCAGACTAAATTCGATTTTTTTTACCAATCCAAAACTTGCCCAGTACCTTTAGCCGGAAGTAAAAATTAAATTGAATTCCAACAATTTGAAAAAAAAATTTCGCTTAATTAGCTAAGGCTGTAAGGCGAGATTCACACGAACAAAATTTAAGTACCCATTCTTATCCACGCATCCTCTATAGGCAATCGTCCAACTTTTCTTACGAATCCAAAATTTACCCTAAATTGCTATAAAGTCCCAAGTAAAAATTCAAAAAAAATGGATTCCCGCCACTATACGATGTCTGTGTCCCATAAAACAATTTGTATTTAAAAGCAAAAATCACCACCAAGATAAAGGTGAACACAAAAAATTAAAGAAACAGCCAAATTTTAATCACAAAATATGATTATTGACTCTCTAAAACTATCACTAACTTCTGCCTTATATAAGTTCTTCAATTTCCTTTTTTAACCTTTGCCAAAATACCAAAATTTTAACCTGAAGTATCTTAAGAATCCAAAACAAACTTCCTCTACTCCAAAAAAAAAAATGATATTCCCCTAAGCCCAAATATCATATTTTCCAAACCATCCATATCCGAATCCAAAGAAGAAAACTTTTTGCAAATAATTAACTTTCTCTAAACGAACCCAGCATAAGTTAGAAAGTTTATCGTTTTCCCATAAACTGGGTAATGCTTTTTCTATTCGAATTATCTTTTGATGCACTGCAGAAACTCTTCAAAAAAAAAAAAGAGGAGGGAAAAAAAATTACAACTTTTCGTTTCTTCATCCCTCCAAAATAATATACCTCTGTGTCACTGCAATCCCTCCACCCTCCCCAAAAAGACAGGAGCCAGCATATAAACAAACTACAAATACTGAACTTACTGAAAAGAAATGATAAAAGATAAACAAAACAACAAACAAAAAAAAAAAATTATAGGAAAAAACTTTTTTGGCAAAGTTTCATAGAAAAATAATATATTTCATTTTTTTTTTTTACTTGTGTTTGACTCTTTCTCTTTATTTCGTTGTCCTCATTAATATCCACCAGCAAAAAGGACAATATCGTGCGTATAGTTGTTGTAGGTGTAGATTAGCTTGCAAAACTTTACGGCGAATTTATTCAAATCGCTTTATACTCAAAAGAGATAACGTGCATAATTATCTATGAAATGACCGAAGGATCTATCCTTTTTTTTTTTAAATGCAATCCACACTATCCGATTAGTTTGAACTTGTTTTCGAACTTTTTTTTTTTTATTTTGTCGACGAGCGCAGTGATGGAACTTGAAGTCACAAGGACTTTATCAGGATAAGCGATTTTTTTTTTAAATTAAAAAAATTTTTAAACACTAACTTTCTTTATAATTACAGGATATCCACAAGATTTTTTTTTTTTTTGATCACACTGTTATAATTATTATTTTTATATTCCCATAATCCCACACGCACTGTGAGATATATTATAAGTTAAGACGCTCTAAGGATATAAGAAACGTGATCGCGTCACACCGGTTAACCTAAGCAGAGCATATGTCACGATTAGATGAATCCCGAATATCCGGCGTGTAGCACCTACGATTTTTGACTAATTCAACTTTAAGCAGAGGATTATTCGTCACGATTGGGGAGGTTTGCGTTGTAAAAGCTCCAAAGCATCCTTGTCTGGCATCATTCGTGGTTGTGTCTAAAAAAAAACCCACTCATGAAGTCACTCAGTCGGGCTTCGAGAGCGCATGCTCGGAATTTTCAATGGAAAGATTGGAACTCACCATACCTACCGAGGAAAGCTTAGATGCGATGCCCCAATTAGTCTGTTAGTCCCCAAGTCACTATGATGCTTTTTTTTTTGAATTAAAGGACGATTAGATTTGAATAGACTTTGGTTGGGCGCCAATTCGAAGAGGATGCCTTTGCCGTTTTGTTTGCATATATTTAGAACAATGAACAGGACAATGAACGTGCGTTATGCTCCACACACCATGTGTGGCATGTGTGGCAAGGCTGGCTTTTAGCTGCAAAAAGTTACACATGGATATTGTCCTCGGAGCTCGGCTAGAGACTTTTTGGTGTGAACGGCGGCGGTGCGGGGGCAGTTTGCGGATTGTTTTGGTCTTGGGAATTTGCCAACCTGGATATGATTGCCATTGTATTGTCTCACAGAAAATTTTGTGTGGTATTAAGTTTTCCGGTGTAAAATTTGTACCTACTGTTGGGTATGATTCTATTTGGAGGTGTATATGGAGGAAACGATATAAGCGGGTGTAATTTTGTATGAGACCTTTATTTTCAAATGAAAGGCACAACTCTGGTTTGAATATAGGTTTTAATGGTGCATTCCTGCCGGATCTGTAATTATCGAAAAAGCTTGGTTGTAGTTTATATCAGTGTAGGTACTGTGCAGTTACGGCTTAGTTGTAGCATTTTACGGTTTAATTTTGAAATCACTTCAGCATGTTTTGGAGAATGGATTAGATTGGGATAAATGTTTAATCTCAATTGGTTGGATAAAGGTAACTGGTTAGGGATTTTCGATGAAGGGTTTAACTTATTTTTGTTTTAGTACGAGTATGTAGATACTGTTTTTGACATTTAATATTTTTTAAAGAGGTTCTGAGCTCCCCTTAACATTTGATATCCTCATCAGTTTTTGGTTAAATTAAAAAAAAAATATATTGTTTTCAAAAGTTGAGAAAACGTAACTGAAATAATAATACAAAATTGCTAATATTTTTTATTAGCAGTCAACCGCCATTTTAAGTTTAATGTTGTCTGTGTTCTAGTTTTTGTCAAATTATGATTTTTTCTGGATATTTTGAGATAGCCCAACGCCCGATGCAACAACTTTCACTGAAGAACAACAAAGCTGTTGGACTTGACGGTATTCCCGTCAAGCAGTGCCAACAACATCGAGTGGGTTACTAACCTGCTCATTGAGAGAGCCTGGGGAACTGAAAAATTTATTATCAAGTCTACATAATGATGTACGGTAAAAACCAAAAAGATCATCATTGGAACTTCATCATAATTTGTGATAAAAGAAAATCTTGGAAGAATTGTCTCTACTTAAGGTGGAGCTGAACTGGATATTAACAGCCAAATCGCGAAAGTAAAGACTGAGTTTCGTATGCTGACCAAAATATGGAGAAACAATTCTATATGACCAAGCTATGACTGTTTCACTCCCTTATTGAATCCCTTCTTCCTCACTGATTCAACACTTGGAAAGTCACATTTTGAGGATTTTCTGACCAAACGTATCTCTAATGATGAAGTTCATTCGAGAACAGGGCAGAAACCTATTAATTCTGATCATACGAAGAAGTAAGTGGCAATGGATTGGTCAATGGCCATAGGCTTCGAAAGGGTAACGTGTGTATTGTAAGTAAAACGAGCAGGCTCTCCTAGAAGCGATTGGTGAAGAACGGTCGAAGAGGAATCAGCACAACTGGGGAAGAGTTGGAGAGAGCTGAAATGAATCTCTAGGAACAGTACGTGATGGCGCGTAGGAGTTGTAGAGACCCTTTTACCTGTAAGGGCAAACTAACGGACGTACTTAATCCGAGGACCAAAGTTTATTAAGCAAGACAAGAAAAAAATCTAACGGGAGTGAGGTCGATTTCCCCCCAAAGAAGTGTTGCTTTTGAGGTATAAGTTTTGGAATGATCCGGTGGTGTTAAGTGGTTAACTTTAAATTTATAAGATCATTAAATAATAGTATCAAAATTTAACATATGCTTTTACCTAAAATTACGAAGAAAAAAAATCAGTTTGACTTTAAGAATTTTTTTTTCAAATTTTGAGTTTGAAAGTTAATTTTTTTTAAATCATAATATTTTACGAGTTGCATATTTATTTTTCCTTTTTAAGGATTTTTTTTTAGAACATTTTGTCACAATTTATGTAAATAACCTTATAAAGACTTAAAGACACACAGACGTACCACTTGACATCATTATCATCGGCTCGACAACCAGGGTCCGGTCCTGGCCTTTTTCAACAAGTCTCTCCACCTATCCTGGTCGCGAGCCGACGCCATCCAGTTGCGCACCCCAAGGCTTTGGGTGTCCTGATGGTCAATGGTCATCTCTCCAGCGCAAGCATGGTCTAACACGCTGTCGTCTGCCATAGAATGTACCAAAAATGACTTTCCGAGCCGGTTCCTCTTCACTCATACGAGGTGCCCTGTCCACCGGTGCTTCAAGGTGCATTGCGTACAATTCAGCATCAGTTTAAGTAGGAATAGTCTCAGGAAAGTAACGGGTCTCCTCACAGGCCATTGTATACTGAGAAGACATTGCAGCATCCTTGGCCTAGTGAACAGTGCTTCTTTCAGATTCTGCAACGCTCCATGGGGAGACACCGGACCACTTAATAGTAAGATGCGATGTATATTAGTGCATCAAAGACAAAAATATCTGGGCAAGCACCATATACTATAGAAGTGAACAAAATACATTCTCTAAAAATTACCCAAATTCTTAAATTCCTCAAAGGAACGAATCTGGAGGATTAACTGTAGATGAGAAACCTCATCCGGTTCAAAAAGGGGGGGCACAATAGATCTAAAGGTCGCAGTGCAATGATACCCATTATAATTCATTAATGGTCCTTGTACACTTGCAGTTTTGAAGTTATGGTGAGATTTCTGGATTGGAAGACCAATCAACAGTCTTGCTTAAAAATAACAGTTCTGTACTTTTTTTGAAATTGCCACAAAATGTTAAATGATCTAAAAAATTCCCATATCTTTAAATTTGGTCTTCGCTATTTCTTCGTTCAGTTTTATTTGTGCAGAAAAATTATTTTGATTTTTTTCTTCAACGACGAAGATCTAAAATTATTTTCATCGCGATTCGTGGCCGTAAATTTTTATAATCCTAGATTTGTATTTTGTGCTTCATTTATGTACACGAATGAAGTTTTTTCTTTCACAAATGTACCTATCTAATTTTTTTTTATTGAGCTATCCAATCCAGACTTCTCCTGTACAACTTCATATCCATAGTAAACACTGTGGTCATGTCCGTCCCATACACTTAATAGAACATATTTCGATGTATCCTTAAGTGGCTATTAGTTATTTAGGTATACCTAATATCCAAATTATTCTATCCCAGTGTTAACTCCCATCGGGAAAATAAGGCAGTGGATAAAATAATTCAAATCCAACCCACACAACATATATTCTGGAATACACTCAACGTCGCCGTGCGTCGTCATCTTCGTGGTACCTATACGTTCAGTCCAGTCTGGCCTCTTACCCCTCAACTTCACCTCCCCCCCAAAACCCATTCGAATTTTCGTTTATCCTTTTTGCCACCCCCCCCCCCTTTGATTCATATATATTTATTTGAATGAAATTGTTTTGTGATGAAAAACGAACGTGACCAGGAAATGTTCGACCTAAATATTACAATCGTCCTTTTTCTCATATAAAAAAAAAACAACGTCGAGGGAGAACCGGCCAACCAATTTCATATAATTCGTCGTATGCGTTACGTATATATAAACAGTATAGAGGTTATAAAGGATTGCTAAGTTCTGTAGTATTTTTTTTTTTATGCCACTCATGGTGTAACGTAACGAATTTTTTATTTCGGCCACCTGGGCATAGGAAGTTTTACTACGAATCGTATAATAGTGTCCGTTGATTGTATTATATCCTGAACAATCATGGAAACGTACTCTTGAGCTCGTTATGCGTTCAATCTTAAAGGCTTCAAGTGCAGTTTTTTTTATTCAATCAAAAAAATACAATTTCCAGGAAGCTATTTGGAAATAATTTTGAATTGGTTGCTATATTTTGAGAATATTATCTGTCCAGTACCAACTTGAGATTGACAATGTCATTTTATCGGTTGATAGTTGTGCTACTGTGCCAGAAATATGTAGTATTATTTGTCTAAGCTATTTGCCCTCGGATCCAAAATGAAATCTTCAAAGCTCAATACCCGCAAAATCAGAATATTTATACAGATATATATATATAGTCAACAACGACTTCACAAGGATCAAGATTGACTGCAAACAATAACAACAACAACAACAAGAAGAGAGGAACGGATCTGGATACAATAATAACGATATGAAAAAAAATGGCATTTTTATGATACAAAAACAGCAACGAAAGTACAACAACAGCAACAAAAATGTGCCAAGAGTTAATAATGGCTGAAATGGAAAACGGTTTGCTTTTTTTTTTTATATTCTGCCACAAGATTTCGCTATATTGAGGTTGGCGATGGGGTCGTGGTTTTTCAATGAAGCTAAAGCTGAAGCTGAAGCTGAAGCAAGCGGCAGAGAGCATGATGATGATGGCAGAAGAATATATCGAGGGTTATCCAAGTGAAAGGTTAGAATTTCATGTCAATTGATGCTCAACTTTCGAATAACAACAAAACAAAATAAAACTGAATGGAGTGGAGTAGAGTGTGGAAGGAGTTATTTATTTATTGATTTTGAACTTTAATAAGACTCACTTCCATATGCGACGAATTCAAAAATATAGTGCAGATTTTGTAATATTTTCTCTATACGATATGTATCTGAGTGCAAATGACAGGTTAATATTATTTTTTTTTTATAAAGTTAATACGGTATTTATTGGATATGGAAGGAAAGGGTTTTTTTTTGTTTTGTTTATGAGGGATGCGCACAGGTTTTGGTTATTTTGAGAACAATATGTGTGAAGTTTTGAAATTGATTGGTGAGAGGGTTTTTGAAGTGTTGTTGTATCTTTAAAAAGGATTTTATCTTAAATTACAGACAAAAAGGGAGAGTGTGAATAATTGAATTAAATTGTGAATAGTGTTATCATAGCTATTGCCTTTTTATGACTGCCCCTTCTAATAAATTGTTTTGCTTTGAGAGAAAAAAGATTATGGGCTGGGGGGAAAATTATATACATACCAAATTACAAAAGATGTTAGAAAATGTGGGCTCCAATATAATAAATGGCATACATAGTTCTCATTTCAGCATATTTTTTGTACTTGAAGTTTGAAAATAAATCTTATTAACAGAACAAATTAATTTATACCTAAAAGGTGTTTTTCTGGCAACACTTTTTTAACTGGCAGCCATTTTAATTTTTAACAGCTTTTAAGTGATTTGTGTTTATTTTGGTTTGGCATTTCAACATGACGCCTAAACAACACTTCCAAATTGTGCAAATTTATCCCGATTTTAGGGATGAAGCTCAGTTTTGGTTAAATGGCTGCGTCATTAAACAAAACTACAATATTTCGAATGAAGATAATCCTCAAGTGTATGTTTAGATACCGTTACATGTCGACAAACTGACAGTTTGGTGAGCTCTATAGGCTGGTGGAATCATTGGTTCGTACAACTTTGAAAACGGGTTTGGCCAACACGTTACAGTCAATGGTGACAGCTTTAGAGCCTTGACTACTGACTTTTTCGTTCATCAATTGAACAACTATGACATGTAGGACGGCGCAAATGTCACACAGCTTGAGTCACAATTGATTTATTGAAGGAAACCTTTGGTAATCGCATAGTCTTACGTTTCTGAATAATTTCCATGCTATCTACTATATTTTTATGTGTACCTGTGCTGTGGTGAGAATATAACAAAATATTGCACTTTAAATCAATGCATAATGCATCAATGCTGAAGTATTGACTTTGATATAATAAAAGTAGATTGTGGCTCTTTTCGTGAGGTATTACTACGGACTCTTGAAAATCATTTTTCAAAAAATTTACTATCCGATTTGTGCCATACATGCAACAAATTATTCTCGTCCCATTTAAACTTTATACTCTTTTTACATACAGCCGCTTTTGCAATCAAACCTTGTTGTTGTATAAAATCGCAAATTTGAAGAAAAATAAAGGTATGGGAAGCGGATTGTCGAACCCAACACTTTTGTAAGAAATTAAAATTATGTAATTGAAAAATGTTTTCCAATAAAATGTTTATCGAATCCTGATATTCAACTACTTTTTTATTTTAGATTTTCTCATTAATTGTTTTATGTAAGATTTTCTACATAATATTTAAAAAAAAAACGTACTTATCAAATTTTTTTTTTTTTTTGGATTTTCGAAAAACAAAATGAAATTTATTTTAAAAAATTCAATAATTTAAAAATTATTTTTAATGTATGTGATAGATATTTAAAACTTGCATTCATGTACTCAATATACAAACATTTTATAATACAAAAAAGTATAGTAAAGCTAACCAATTTAATTTTTTTTTTCAAATTCGTATTTTTAATCATTTTAATCATGAATTTTCGTTTTTTTTTTAATACAGTTCAATTATTAGTGCAATTATTAGTGAGTGTCAAAAAAATAGATACATTGCATTTCGAGCAATGTAAAAGGTTAAAGATTTTTTTTTTAAAACAAAAAAAAAAAGATTGTAATAAAAAATTGATAAAAATTGAACAATCAGAATTCTTGATATTATTTTTTTTTTCAATTTGTTTAATGAATTATTTGAGAATAAACTGTTTGTATGTGAAAAGCATAGTATGTACTATCATAGTGGCATTCGAATGGGGTGACATCTAAAGTATGGGGACATCCTTCCTCAATTTTTTTTTGCCGAGAGCTTATAGAGGTTTTAATTGATATTTATTGCTAATACTAGTCAAAATAATATTATCATCTTGCTTCCTTCTTTCCAATGCTTGAAAGGCTCCCAAATCAACTTCTTGACCTAAAAAATGCAGCGCTACCACAAGGGTCAGGGCGACATTAAAAAATACGTGTAATGATGGTACCATGTTCTTAATATACAAAGACTTTCTTCTTTTCGAAATAATTTATGCCCAAAACTCTTTATGCGCAACCTACGTAGTTATTCAGTCCGTCTTTACTGAAGAAGTGAATAAATAGGTAGGCGGTTCAATTACCAATTGGTTTTTTCGACGGTTTCTTTGATCAATTTTCTTTTTTTCTTAAATTTATGTTTTGAATTTTTTTTTGAAAAACTTCAGATGTGATCAAATCGTTTTAATCCATAAATATAACGAAACGTATTATTGTAGGCAACGTTAATCTTACGTCTACTGTCTGCGTCACTTTTGCAAAATAATTCACACCCGCATTTTGGCCAGCATTAATCGTGTTTTTGGGGCGTAAAATATTGTGTCGATCTTAGCAGGCGAAGTGTACTATACACTTTCCCAATTTCCGCGTTTATATGTGTATCCCAATTCAATGTCCTATTAAATACTACCCCGAGATTTTTGGCAGTTTGAACATATTCTATAGGAGAGTTATTCAATTCTATAGAAGGAAAATATGATAGATCTAAAGACTTTCTGCTGATAAATAAATAGGTAGGCGGTTCAATTACCAATTGGTTTTTTCGACGGTTTCTTTGATCAATTTTCTTTTTTTCTTAAATTTATGTTTTGAATTTTTTTTTGAAAAACTTCAGATGTGATCAAATCGTTTTAATCCATAAATATAACGAAACGTATTATTGTAGGCAACGTTAATCTTACGTCTACTGTCTGCGTCACTTTTGCAAAATAATTCACACCCGCATTTTGGCCAGCATTAATCGTGTTTTTGGGGCGTAAAATATTGTGTCGATCTTAGCAGGCGAAGTGTACTATACACTTTCCCAATTTCCGCGTTTATATGTGTATCCCAATTCAATGTCCTATTAAATACTACCCCGAGATTTTTGGCAGTTTGAACATATTCTATAGGAGAGTTATTCAATTCTATAGAAGGAAAATATGATAGATCTAAAGACTTTCTGCTGATAACTAAACATTAGACTTCAGGGGATTTAAAAACAACCCATTTCTTAACGACCATGACGAGATGCTTTGCAAATCCAGGTTTATAGAGCTTGCACAATCTTCGATAAAACCGAGGGGACAACTTTTTAATAACTGGACATTGTCTGCATATATTTGAACCGATGAATATGAGATTTGAAGAGGTAGCTCATTAATGTAAAAAGAGAAGAGAAGAGGTCCCAATATTGAGCCTTGAGGTACCCCACGAGCAGTAGGAAGAAAACCAGATAAGTTATTCGCGACAGAGACGGCTTGTTTTCTATAACAGAGATAGGATTGCAATAACTTCACAGAAGAAGGAGAAAACTGGTGTAGCAACAAGAGTTTTTGCACAAATTTATGTGATCTATAGTATCAAAAGCCTTGGAAAAATCTAGAAGCACCAAAAAATAAACATGATCATCATCCAGGGCCTGTCTGATATCTTGAACTGCGTTAATAAGGGCAGTCATGAAACTATGTTTAGGTCGAAAGCCAGATTGCATGGGTGAAAGTATATTTTGGGATCTAAGATGCACACTGATCTGCTTCTGCATAATCCTTTTAAATACTTTGGAGAGGTAAGGGAGAACTGAAATAGGTCTATATTCATTAACTTTAGGACTTTTTGGAATTGGGATGACTTTAGCCCAATTAATTTGAAGAAAAAATAAGTGTGCAAAAAATTTCTTGAGACCCTCAAAACACTTTTATTCATAAAAAAAAATGTTTACAACGGTGCCTTTCTGGAGACTGAACATAGGTACACTTATTCGAAGAACGGAGTTATGTGAGCACCCCCAAAAAGGGGAGTTAACTGTATAATATTTTTACAATTTTAGTGTATTCTTTGTATTCTGGAACAGAAAAACCCTGTAAAAGAAACTCTGAATTGACAAAATACAAAATACTTGAAAATTCTCTTTATTTGCGTTATTGTATGACAATCGGCCTCGTGGTCTGGTTTTCTTTTTATGTTTAATTTTTCCTTCTCGAACGTTTTGACATTTGGGTATATAAAATGGCTAAAAGATAGAGAAGACCATCTTTATTCGTGGCTTGCGGCTCGGAGGGTGTTCAGAGAGTAGATTTTGTTACACTCCTCCCTTCCTGGACTGGAGCGTGTTGGCGGAAGCTTTTCTTTTTTTTTTAAAGATCCCAAGAACCGATGTTGTTTCCTCGATATGCGGCTAAGCGATCAATGTGAACGATCTTGGGCTTACTTCTGGGCTGCTTTTGGATCTTTGTAATATCTTGGGTGTCCTGCAAACAACTAGTTCACCATATATTTAAGAGGTCATTTCACCATACTTTTTAAAAACATTTCAACATTTTAGAACTATTCGAAACAACTTGCAATTCTAACCTAACTCCCCCACGAATTTAGGGTAAATTTAAAGTTTGCCATTTAAGACACTCTGTAATGAGCAACAAAACACAATTATTCATCACTGCGCTCCGCATTGTATGAGTTGAAAGACGATACATAATTAAAATGAATATTTTTGTATGGGAACAGTTTAATGTTCAGATGTCTTTTCGTACGAATTCCACAACCATACACAATTCATATTATTATCTGTATTTGAATCTTCATTTTTCCCAGCAAAGAAAATAGCATTTTCACCAGAAAAAAGAAAAGAAAATACCCAGATGACTATAGAGCTTCAAATTTTTGTATTTTTCTTTTTACTTAAGCTTCACTGTTTTTTTTTTTGTTTTTGAAAAAGATTTACATAACATTTCAGTGGAAAAATTTTACACATTTTTAGCCCCAAAAAGAAATAAGTTTGCATCTTGTGCAAAAGCTGTGTTTTGCAGACTGCACTTTTAAGAGGGTTTTCTCTTCGCCAAGTAAGGATTTTTTTTTTCTACCATTGCAGCTTATGTATTTTTTGGTTTGGTTCTTGGTTGTGGAGGAGGTTCTTTTTGGTATTTTTATTTTCGATTCGAAGGATGACAAACTGAAATCAAGGATTTAATTTCAATGACATTGGCATCGAAAGAAAAAGAAAAAGAACAGTTTGCATTTTTTTTTCTTTGTAACCATGTAACGGCTTGCCTTTTAAGAAGGCACTTTGCACTTTGTTAATATGTATGTGGTTTTGGTGTCTTGACTTCTTTAGACTTTTAGAACACCAAAAGAAGCTGAGCCTGAATCTATAAGTCACTTAAATGGCTTTGGCAACATTTGGGCTCGTAGAAAAGATACTCACCCCACGTAAAGCCCTTCAACTAATGCAACGGATTAAGGGTAAAGTTCTCTCGCTTTCTCTTTCTCTCTAGGTCTCTATGAAGCCCTTGTTTGTCACGAGGTAGTTTTTGTCCTTATTCTGCAATGTAGGTATTTTGGGATATAATATGAACACGAAGTACTTCATAGCTGCATGCCAGTTTCCATCAGTGCTTACAAAAGATACAAAAAGGGGGCTATGTGCGTCGCGTTTGCCTCGCGTTCTCGTGTCGAGTTGCTTCGATAGTGAATTTGCCATCATCCGGTGTGGCGACAAATATAAATCCCGAAACGGAGTGTAGGTTACTGCATAATGGATACAAACTCACTTTGAATTGGCCGCCCTATACCTATACGGGCGCCATCTACTCTACATTGTAGCTACGTTTGCTTAAAACTTGATGATTTATTCACGGGGGCGTTTTTTGTGTCATCGTGGTAATTTGTTTAAAATACTCCTCGCGGCATGCAGTGGGAGTAGTAGAACGATACTTACTCTATGAATTTGGGACTTAAAAGTGAGTAAATCTTTTTTTTTTTTTTGATATTCCAAAAGTCCAGTTTAAGTTTTGCAGTATTGTGTGTGACATAAAATGTGTTTTATATTTTGTGTACCTCTACCTACCTAGTCCATTAACAAATGAATCTGGATGGAGGAGATAAAAAACATAATTTCTTTTATATCCATAAAATTCAACAAACTTTTTTTTTTGTTTATGCAATTCGGTTTTATTCATTTCAATAAAAATACCTTAAAAGAATGATTCTGTTTCTTTTATAACAAATGCAAATGAACTGATTTTTTTATGAACTTTGTTTAATATTTTTGTATGCATGAGCAGGTAGTGGAATTAATTTAGTTGTAGACTTATAGATCGAGGCACAATGGAGTAAAGACGGGAGTTATGGAAAAAACAATTCTAGGTTTAGTATGTATTTTATAATTTTATTATATTTTAACCTGCTGAGTGATGTATTAAAAAATTAACAGGGGTCAAAAAATATAAATACTAATTTTAATCATCTATTTTACGCTTGGCGCAGGAACATAATTCGACATGACTTAAGTCCATAATTGGCTTAGATCTCATCTGGATGATGACAATTCGATTATGGCCGTATTTCTCCACCAGATATGGGGCATAAGTACAAGTATTCAACTAAAGTACTGAGTTTCAATTTTCCAAAAAAATATTTTTGGAAAACTTTATGACAGGTTCTCCTGTATTTAAGAACATTGATGGTTTCATGGGATAAATATACTTTCGTACTCGTACAGTTGCCAGAGTCCTCAAGGATCTCAAAATACATAAATCCGCTGGTCCAGATAGTATCTCCCCCATTGTTCTGAAGAGGCTTTCTTCCACGCTGGTAAAGCCACTGCGTAAGCCATTCCATCTCTCCTATTTTACTGATCTCTTCCCGAGTGGATGGAAAACTGCATTTCTGCAGAAATATCTCGAAGAACGAAAGCTTTTTAATTACCGGCAGTACGGCTTTCGCAGCAATAGGTCCACTGGTGACTTGATGGTTTATCTCACCGAACAGTGGCACAAATCTTTACATCCTTTTGGAGAAAGCAAGACTATTGCACTTGATATTTCAAAAGCGTTTGATAGAGTTTGGCATCAAGCTCTCTTATCGAAAATGCGAGCATTTGGAATCGATGAATCTCTTCTTCGTTGGATTAGAAATTGACACCTTTCAGACCACCGCTCAGTACAAATTGTATTGGATGGTTTCAAGTCTGATATCTTTAAAATAAATGCTGGTGTGCCCCAGGGCTCCGTTTTGTCTCCGGCTCTCTTCATTATTTTCATCAATGATCTTTTGTCTAAAATTTCTAATCCATTAAATTATTTTGATGACGACAGTACTCTCAGCTTTTCATATTCGTTCTCAGACTACCATCCATATGTTCTTCGGATGTAGAACTAGAACAGCAGCTTATGACAAGCTTATTAAATTCTGATCTTGAAAGCATTGTCCAATTAATTTCCCAAAATTCAATTCTGCTTACTGCCGTTAAAGCGAAGCCCACCTCCCATGCCGCTATCCATGAGTGGCACTTTCATCGAGGAAACTGAACACCTTTCAGTTCTCGATATAAGCATCACAGTCCACCTTCTGTGGAATGATCCCATATTCGATGTCACCAAAAACGCTGCTAAGTGTCTAAGGTACTTTCGTCGATGCAAGAAATTTTTCACCCCTTCTGATGTGGCTATAATCTATAAAGTACTCGGAATATTGTCTTTCAAAAATGTCTGATAACGTTACTTTTCGACTACTTAACTTTTGTGATGTTGTCATGTTTCTTTGAAAAGCTTTTGTATGCAAATAAAAATACTAATTTATTTTTGTACCAAACATTAAAAACAAAAAAAAAATATTTTAGTCCAAGGAAAATATGGTTTGATGCGCAAATAATTAATTCATGAAATTTTAAGTCTCCCATAATTCCCTTATTGGCTTTTCTACAGAAGAATTGTAAGAGATTAAGAGTAGGTGGCAAGTGCAAGTTTAGCAAATTTATTTCGGTAGAATATATGCTGGGAGTACAATTTAATATTCTACTGAATAAGTTTAAAAAAATGATTGTGCTTTTTATGAAATTTTTATTTTATTTTTGAGTAAAACAGGTAAAATAGAGGGTCCGCCATCTAACGTTTTTTTTTCAACTAGGGCTTATTTCGTGAATGGTAACACTTAGCTCATGTCTAATTTGACAGATAATTAGTTTTATCCTTTCGCTGAACGAATATGGTTGTGTATACGTTTGAACAACGCTGGGAAATATTTGCGACATTACTTTAAAAATCATGGTAATGTTCCAAAATGTGTGAATGTGATTTTGCCAAAAAAAAATCATCTTTTCAGATGAAGCAGAGGCATAATTGGGACATTTTTCTTCGAAAATAAGCAAGGAGTAGCCGTTACAGTCAATAGGGCCATGTTGATCGAATTTTTGTTCACAAAAATTGAAGAGGAGGATATTGGCAACATTTGGTTTCAACAGGGCGCGGCGCGGCGGCGCTACGTGCCACACAGCCGAAGCTATACACTCGATGTTTTGCGCCCTGTTTTTGAAGATCACATTATCAGCCGCAGAGCTGATGTCGTTTGGCCACCTGCGATTTGAGACCGTTGGACTATTATTTGTGTGGTGGCCCAAAAGATAAGTGTTACGCCGACAAGCCAGAGACAATTGACGCTTTAAAGGACAATATTCGTGAAGCCATTGGTGAAATAAAGCTGCACACAATCGATATTGTGCTTAAAAATTGGACCGATCGTGTAGGCTACTACATGGCCAGCCGAGGCAGCCATTTGAATGAAATTATTTTCCATTATTAACCGGAAGGATTGTACTTTAAAAAAAAAGAAAATATTGAGAAAATATTTAGTAGTTTGTTTTATAGCATTTTCAAAAAAAAAAGTTATTTGGCTTACCCTTTATTAACAAAAACGCATTTAAAATAAGGCGAAATTCTGC
Source organism: Syrphus vitripennis (assembly GCA_958431115.1). NCBI lineage: Eukaryota > Metazoa > Arthropoda > Insecta > Diptera > Syrphidae > Syrphus > Syrphus vitripennis. Next base: position 86,979,689 of record OY288110.1, read on the forward strand.
AATATAAATTTGATTAAGTAATTATTTGCATATCCGGGAGAAGAATTTGCTGTCATAAATCTGCTAAAGTTAATAAAAAAGTTAATTACATTGAAATAATTTCGAAAAAAAAAAAACAAATTTCAAAAAATGTGAATTGCGAAAATTCAATAAAATAACTATTTTCATCCAAAACAGATTGTAACAAGGAATTAACATTTATGTTTGTTCACGGTACCCGGAGGTGCTTGCTATTATTTCAAAGACTTATCCTTTTTCCTATATAAAAACATTTCGCGAACAAACTTAGGAACTAATTGCATTTCCCCAACACAGTCTTCTAAAATCATCTTCGATTTAATTCTATAACGACAACAATCAGCTCTGCCTGGCACTGACAGAGTTAATAGAAAAATCTAATTAAAAACATCAAATCTTAGGAAATTCATTGGCGTACCACGACATCGTTGTACGTCGTCGTTGTCGTTCGTCGCGCCCAACCCATCCAACCCCAGCATCCTTGCTTCTTATACAAACGAAATAGACGTAACTGTCCTCTTTATGTTGATAATAAAAATGTTAGGTAACCTGGCTGGCAAAGAAAGAAAAAAAAAAAAAAGAAAAAAGGCCAACATTGAGGCTTATACCATAGCTACAGTAACAAGGAATCATCGCTAACAATGTGAATATTTATCAAATTTTGAAAGTCTATTTCATTTGTTGGGAATCCTGTTTTGCATACGAAATTGACGGCAAATATAACAACTATGGTTGGTTGTAGGAGGATGTACTCTCGATACGTATATAGGACGCGCAAGGAGCAGGATACTGCGCTGCTTATCTTCTATGTGAATCACGTACACCTCCAGGATGACTGTTTAGCACACTAATAAAATGAACTGCTATAGATAGCATCGCATCAGGATCGGCAGAACTTTGCATTCATAAATTCGGTTGGGAATTTTGGGGATGAATATTTTTTTTTCTCTGGGTTTTATAGAGTCGCGAACTTTTCATTGTTAATTAGGCTTGAATGTAAGTACGTTACTGTATCTTTTTTTTTTCTCTGTGGTAATTTTTTTTTTACTTTTTTTTTGTGGGTGATTTTATGACTGTAATGTTTTGAGTTCTTCAATTGTTTGCCCTCTTGCTGATTCCAAGTACGGTCATGACTTGGACCAGCTGAGATGAGTTGTGTTTTTTTTTTCGAGGGAATAAATTAAAAATTAGAACCCAAATTTTGTATCCGCAAGGGATAGGTATTCCCAGGGAAAATAATTTCAAGGCTATTTCACAGAAAAAAAAAAATTAAAATTTGGATGATAGCGAAGAAAACAAAAGTGATTATTTGCGTTTATACGTCCACTGCACATCAAAGTAGACCTTGGATAATTCAAATTTCTTGTATTGCATTTTTTTGGCATACTTGAGATCTTAGTTGTAAGCTCATCGAGAACAGATGCCGCTCCCGGATACATAAATTTTGGTTTATTCATTATATCTATATCTATAGATATTAGCTGTGACAATTTGAATTACACTCCTGAGCAGCGACACTTGCAATTGATTTGCCTCAGAAATGGAGCAATCAAAAACCCGTAGGCTATATCAACGTATTATGAGGTCATCCCGGGAAACCGCATCAGAAGAAGAGTTGTGGTCCCCCTCAAAATTAATGGCAATAGCTTGTAAATGGAGAAGAAGAGGGATTTTAAAAAAAATTCTATTTTGTGTTAAAATTCTTTAAGAATTTTTGGAAAAAATATAGTTTTTAAATTTTTAGTAATTTCTTTCTTTTATAAAAATTTTGATTGCAATTAGGCAAACCATTTATAACAAAGTGAAAACTTTGTTTCTAAGTTTTTATTTTATTTTTTAAATTATGCGAAAAGAATTTTCCCATGGTGCCGAAAATCCAAAACCCTGAAAACCTATTAAATCACAAAAAATGGTATAAAATAAATAATTTGCCGCAAAGTTTTCTTAACGGGTAATTTTCTAGGGCGCCAATTAAATAGGACACACAAATCTGTTAATTTCGAATACCAATTAAATTTAATAGTTTAGTTCCTTTCTTTTGATTTATGATTTGAATCTTTCCAAATACTTTATTTTCTTTTTGAAAAATTATTATTGGTTACAGAAGGTGTCTCAAAAGAAAGTTTGTTTTTAATGCTTCAATAAATGTTTATCAATTATTAAAGTACAAAATTTGTGATTTTTTTTTGAAATATCGTTCAAATGTAGACCCTAGCCTTCACGGTACTCGAACAAGAAAATTAGTTGTTATGGCTTCTGAATTGAAAGATTCGAGTCGTCACGAACAGACTGATTTACATTCTCCACGACTTTTAAACTTTTTGGCACATTCTTGAATAAGAGGAATGCGCATCACTTATGTGCGAAAACCTCAAATACTGCAGAATCTTCAACGTGTTACAGTCTCCGAAACAGCGTTTTTGTACGAAAACACGCACAACATCTGGCCTGCAATTTACATAACCTCCGCCCCCCAGTTTCGTTGTAAGCTAAATAAATATAAACTGTATTTTGATACATCTTGTATAAGACTTTATGAAAAAGTTATAAATTTTAAGAAACGATTATGTAAAATTATTTATCGTGTTTTATGTAACTATACCAATCAAACAGGTTTTATTTTGAAATTTTAGGAAAGTATATCTCGAAAACTCTGTTCAATTCAACAATTCCGGGTTCGGAATCGAACTTGGGACATCAAAAATCTTTGAAAGTAAAGAACTCGGTTTCTGTTGCAGAAATGTAATATTTTTTTATTTGATACTTACACTCTGCGTTCTATTGATTTAAATATTCATAATAGGCATCGCTAACATTTTGCAAGTATTTTTGTTAAAAGATTCGATATTTCGTAACAAATTGCTTAAATATTACAGGTGCAATTAATTTACCCGTCTGAATATGTTAAAAACGCAAAAATAATAATACAAATAAAATACGTATTTTGGCAACAACAAAAAATATTTTTTTGCCGGTTTATTTTATCAGATTTTGAAAAACGTCAACTTTGAACACTAAACTTTTTTGCTTTCCATGCTTACTTCTTGGTTTTATTATTCAATAAAAAAATTCAGTTTTGAAAGTTTTTATGATCATTACAAAAATTAAAAAAGCGGTGGAGTGCGTAGTGCACACGATTCCTAAAACTGAGTAAATCTGATGTCCGTGGGTTCGAGTCCTACCAGCTTAGAAAGTTTTTTAAATAAAATAAAGACATGATTGTCTGGCAAGCATGAAGTAGCAATAACTCCGGCCAAATAAAATATAAAACGAATTAATGAAAAAATTAATTCGTAAAAACAATTGGTGGTAGCACCTTTAAGTTGTTTTTGTTTTCCACAAATTCAATAAAATTGACGGAATAAAAAATGGCCAAGTCCAATAAAACTGACATGAAGAGTCATGGGGTTCATTAATTAATTAATTAATTTTATTTAAGAACATTGATATTCAGTGGCCTAGGCCAACAGTATCCAGCACATTATTCACAGGAGTTTCTGTTTTTTTTTCATCGGTTCTTAGATCAAAATTGTGAACCATTTTTTCTGATGATTTTTGTTATTAAATGAGAATTTTTTTTGAAATCATTCATAGATTAGTTACATACATATGTACATAAATAAATAATTGATATCAAAACGTTTTCGTAGAAAATATTGTCCATATGGACCCACTGTCACGATTGTTTCGAATTTCTCGTGTTTTGAAATACCGTAAAACGAAATCTAAAAAAAGTTGTGGAATGTCATAATTTTTGTATGAAATTCAAAAATTTATTTTTAATTTTGTATAATTTATTAATTTTGAAAAATTTATTTTTAAACCTAAAGTTGAAAAAATACCATTATTTTAAATGTTTAATCTTCTTATTCTTCAATACTTTCACAAATTTTAAATCAACCCAAAACCAAAAAACTAAATTTAAATGCTTTTTTTTTTAATTAGGGTCTTTAAAATTTAAATTTGCCTAGAGCAGCAAACAATCAATTTCAGCACTGGTTACAAAGGATCTTGCAATGAACGTTGAATTTTAGTTTTTATTTATTTATTTATTATTAGTTTAATTCTTCATTGTGGACTAACTTTTTCTGTATACCCTATTCAATATAATCAGATCTCCTTCAATATATGTTATAGTTTTTAAATAAAATTAAGATTCCATAATAAAATAAATCCTCCAAGTTAAGTTGTCGTCGGTAAACTCCTTCTGCCATTTGAAACCAAACATTATGTCGTTGCAACGAAATACAATTAAAATAATTTATATTTTCAAAAGTGCTCAAAATATTTTTAAGAAAACGTATGTTTTGCATTTCGTTCATGTCAAGCATACATACGACCTACAATAATCAAAAGCAGTTTTCACAATACATATAACTATAACTTCTCAAGTTTATTTTATTTAAAACGTAACATTTTCATTTGAATTTCTTAATTTCTTAAGTGCAATTTATGCAAAAGTTTTGTGTTTCCGCATCCTTAAACTAGGAGCGTATGTGGATGAAAGTCTTTTTCATTTTTTTTTTTTTGCATTTTATAAATCCTTAAAAGTTTGTAATCAAGTTAAATGAACACTTAAGGATCTTCGTCTAGAAGCAATTGAAAAAAAAGAAGATAGGTACAATCATTCCATCCCATTTATTGGGCCAAGGTTCTGTTAGTTAAAGTACTCGAGTAAACTGTTGATCATTTCGAAAGACGGCGACGACGGCGAACTAAATTTTTTCTAAATCCCTTCTTTGAGTCACAAAACGTGCTTGTCTGCTGACTTTTTAAGATTGCATACAATTTTCCAACCTAATGTTATCCAAACAACGCCTTATACCGACTACCCGATACGGAGGAATGGCAGGTTCGCCATCTTGCATATATGCCTTACTACAAAATCTAGCTCGAACAAAATTTATACGAGTGAGCAGTGTGCAGTGTGTAAGGGAAAAAATGTTATGATGGGTGGCGGTGGGTGGGTGGTATGGTTGATGGAAGGATACTTCGTTCGGATTCGTGAACATGAGGTGCTAAGGAAAATTGTTCATTTCATTGTTGTCAGACTAGTTTCTTTTTTGAAATTAATACGAATTTATGATTTTGCAATTTGAATATGAATATTTTTTTGTTGTTGTTATAATTTTGCTCAAATAGTAGAACGTTCGGAACCAGAGTAGCTAGGTACCTACCCAGAAACGAAACTCTCCATAGAATATGAGCCTAAGCAAATAGTCTCATACACGTAGAACATACATGTGTTTCCATATGTTTTTAAGTAAATCAAAAGGTGAATTTTGCCAAACCAAGGACACATGCATCATCAGCACAATAAAAAATACAGAAAGTATAAGGGTCTGTGTTTTGGGAACTTAAAATTTGTCACCAATTTTTAGAATGTTTTATTTTTGAAAGATCTTCCAGATCCAACTAACAATTTTTTTCGGTTGTCAATTTTTTTAAATTGTGGAAGTTTATGCTTCCATAAAACTTGTATTAAGTTTGTTAATTAAAGTAGAGAAATTTCGAAGATTCGTTTTCTTACACAACTTTTTCGAAACTTTTTGGGGGTACAATTTGAAATTTTACACAAGCTATAAAACATAGCACTTCGTAAAAGTTTCGATAAGGTTTTTTTTAGAACTCGCTTGTAGAAACACTGATTCTAATTGGGAAATGTTTAAGTAAATCAATGGCTGGACGAAAATAAAATTTATTTATAAAAACATTTGATTGTTTTTTAAATTAAATTTTAATATGACTTCGATAAAGTTTCGATAAGCCTTTGATTAAATCTTGTAAGTATTTAGAGATGTTTGGATGCAAAACAAGGTTTTTAAATGAATTGCTTCCTTGCCATTGCAGCAGCCTTCTTTCTTGGAGCTTTTTTTTATAGAAACAATAGCCTGTAACAAAGCTTGTAAATTGTTTTTCTATTAGCCGTATAATATTATCGTACTCTAAATTCAAGGAATATAATTTAAAACATTTTACTGTTGATATTAATTTCCGACAAGTTGTCTTGCCTTCTTTCTTAAAAAAATGTGTTGCATTTTTCACTTCAAAAAAAAAATGATTCTATTTAAAATTTAATATTATGACGTTCGAGAACGGGTCATTATTCTGTATTTCAAAATTCTGTTTGACCAAAATTCTGTCTATGAAGTAAAAATTTTTGTATTTTATTATTCGTCTTTTTCCTTACTCAGTAAATTCAGAATTCTGTGATCAAAAATTCTGCAAATCCAATATTCTGTATTTTAAAATTCATGTCATAAAGCGACAAAAAATCATGTGAATATTTAGGATTCTATTTTATGTTTTCATGAAAACGGTTTTATTTTCTAAAACCATGTTGATAATTTGAAACTGACCCAAAATTCAGGTTTTCAGGATTTCAAAATTCTATTTCCTGTATTCTATGATTGAAAAAAATTGTTTTGATAGTAAAAGAACTGCGGACTGTTTTTCATTATGGAAATAATTTTTCTTTTATCATTGTGTACTTTCAGAATTTTGATTTTTTTAGACCACATAATTTTATATTTACAGACTTTTGAAACACAGAATTTTGGAACTGTGGCATTTTGAATTTCCATAATTTTAGAATACAGAACAGTCCGAAATTAAGCACTTACAAAATTATGACCCCAACCCGTGAAATTCACCTCTATAACCGATTGCTAGTGTTACCTCATGAGATGATATGCTAAATAAAACCTTGCCTTGCACTCTCTCTCTCTCTCTCTCTCTCTCTCTCTCTCTGAAGACTGTATTATAATATTTTTTTTTTTCTTGTGGCATGAAGCATATTGATAATGAATCTTACACGCTCTGTAAACATTTACATACCACATCAAAAATTTAAATTGTCCTCAACTTCCGAAATATTATTTGAGGCACATAAATATAGAGAAAGGCACATTGGTGTATCATTTGAAATGGTCTGTAGGTCTCCTTTTTTTTGGTTTTTTTGCCTGAACAAGTAGTGTTTAGGGATTGGGATAGAGGGAGCTTTGTTCCGCCTACGAACGTTCCGTCTAATCCATCCATCCTGAGCTAATGTAATATGAATATGTATAGCAGTTTAGGAGTTTAAATGACACGATCCACAGCCCAAGTTTTGACATAATATTTCCAGCCAGCCGCTTTGATGCATTTTATAATTTTTCATGTTAGGGTTTTGTGTTCAACCACAGTAATAGAAGAGCAAGGGAGTGGAATACGAGTATTTTGGCTTTGTTAATTCTGTTGATTTTCTGGTATAAAGATATGTTCATGTTGGTAGCTTTATTTATTTCCCTGTGGGGTTGTGCGAGTATATTCCTAAAATTGGATGGGAATGTGGAAAATTGTGAGAAAGATGCATTTCAGGAGCAATTTAAACTATAACTGCTATATATTTAGTGAATGGTAAAAACGATTATGTTACTCGTAAGTCAATAGATTGGAAAAAATCTTTGGTATTGGAATTAACAATTATTCGTACATAGTTAATTTTATACAAGTTTTCTTTTGCTTTCATTAAGGTTTTTTTGTCATTTCGGAACCGCCGAGGAAACACCTCAAAGAGTGGAGAGCCGGATAAAACCGCTCCTTATGGGCCGGAATTTTGAATATGTCCGAGTAGTCCATATAAGGTGTTAACCAAGTAGTTCGGTCGACTAAGAACTTAGATTCTATCTAGAGAATTCATCCACTGGCTCTGCTATAGTAGTATTGTTGATGTGCTTTGATGGGAAGACTCTTCGTTGAAGGGTAATAATTAGTGAAATCGAACTGCACTTCGACCATTCGAACATGTGTGGCCTTTCTGCGTAATCTTCTTGTGACTCTAAGTCTTATAACAAAATGTCAGGCAAAATGTAGTCCTAGGAGTTTTTTTTTGGGACATTTTTCCGGTGCAGAGAAATAACTTCACTAGAAATATCTTCATATGGGAAATAATTATTTCAGTTTTTTTAAGTAAAGTTGTTTTACACTAGGAATGGTAAATAACCTAACATTCTTGTGGGAAACTATTTTACTTTTTGAGTGACATTATTTCTCATTCAAAATGGGCAATAACTTCACTTTTCATAGTGATCCAGTGCCATCTTTGGACTTTTGGTTCATCGATTGGGTCATGAAAAACGATTAAATCTCTCACCATCAAAGTTTCAAAAACAGCAATATCAGCAGCAACAACAATAACATTAACAGCAATTCAAGAGGAATAAAAATCATACGTAGCAGCAATTTCAACGGCAAACAGTGATGGAAAAAGTGTTAGCAACAGAAACAGAAAAAAACATAATCAATAGCTTGGGCAATATCAACAGTATCCTTATGTACAGCAGCAACAACAGTAGTAGCAACAGTGATAGCAGGAGTAACAGAAATAGAAATATCAATAGCAAAAGTAACAGTAACAACAGTGTGAGCACCGTGAAAAGCAATTAGAGCAGAAGCAACTATATCAATCTGAGCAACATTTAAAGTAATAACAGCAACAGCATCAGCTATAGTAACAGCTTCCAATGGCGGTAGAAGAGTCAGAAACATTACAATAGCTCGCATACACATTTTATTGCGCGCTTTATTTCACACTATGAATTTCTCGTTGGATATTTGCTTACATAATTATTTTATAAAGTGTATTTTTTCAAAGAAATTTAATCCGATACTGATTTTCATAAGAGAATTTTGTTTAGCGACGAAGCTCACTTTTGGTTGAATAGCTGCGTCAATATACAAAACTGCAGTAGGTATTTGAAATGAAGATAATTCTGAAGTGTATGTTGAGACACCAAACACTCACTGTTTGGTGTGCCGAAACGTTACAGTGAATGGTGACAGTCTTAGAGCCTTGACTACTGACTTTCTCGTTCTTCTATTGAACAACTATGATGTTCAGAAGCTGTGGTTTCAACAAGACGGCGCAACATGTTGCACACCTCATGCAACAATTGATTTATTGAAGGAAACCTTTGGTAACGGCATAGTTTCACGTTTCGGACCCGGGACCTTGCCTCCAAGATCGTGCGATTTAACGCCGCTAGACTATTTTCTGTGGGGATATGTAAAGTCGCCCGATATGTATGATAAGCCCGAAACGATCGACCACTTTGAGGACAGTATTCGTCGCATTATTGCCTATATACGGCCATAAATGTTAGAAAAAGTGAGCGAAAATTGGATCTGCAGATTAAAGTACATCCAAGCATGTCGTGACGGTCATATGCCTGAAATGATAACTATAATGTCAAAAGATTATCTTTCGAAAAAAAGTCAATTTCATGACAATTTTAAAAATTCATCTTTGTTTTATTGCATTTATAAGTTCTATATCTAATACCTCTGAAAAAAGTACCCTACCCGCTTATCGGCGATTGTCATGATCTCGAGTGTGACCACAACTCTCCACAACTCTTCTCGCATTGTTGGTATAAAACAGTTTTTTCAATATACAATAGGTCACTACAAAAACATCTCAAAAATCGGCCAATCAATGTCACTCACTACAGCTGGTCAAGTGGAAAAGCTAACTATAGGAAATCCATATGCCATACCTAAGGTTTTTCAAACATTTAAAGAAAAAAAAAAAAAAAACACTCAATACAAAAATCAAACACGTTCTTATCGAAAATCAGCTTTTTTTTATACGTTTTACGGATCTAATAAAAATTTAACTTCGTGATAAGTTTCTTAAAAATAAAAAAATAAACACATCAACACGAAGACAGAGGCAAAGGTGATAATTGCTTCCCCTCTAAATAGCTGCCATTATGCTTCCTTTTTCCCTTTCTACTTATTATTATATAGATTTCGAATTTAACAACACACAATATGCACTCAACTCGTGCGACATTTTATTGAATTCTCCTATTTTGGGACCATGCATATGATATCGAAAGGCAGGCAGGGAACTTGTGTATAGTACCTATACTCGTACCTAAGTCGTATAGCAAAATAAGAAACATTCTCTTAATATTCATCTGAAGCGGTATAGAGTTTCCAGGGAACCCTAGAGAATCCTATTCTAACCGTCAGCCTTGAGGCACCAACAAAAGGCATATACTATACACTCACGCAATACGTGCGTCCCATTGTGCTTTCGATTGAATGAGCCATCCGCATCCCTACATACTGCTTCTGCTGCTGATAATGGGTGAAATTCAATAACAGCTAGAGAATGCTCTCTTGAAACTTCAAAATGTATAAGGCAGTATAGGTTTTTTTTTTTTTTTTTGGTAGGTATGTGAATTGAATAAAAGTCACAAGAGATTAAAAGATTTGAAAAAGAATTTATTTCCCAAATACACAATTTAAGTCACAATAATATGAAATAAAGAAACAACAACAACAAAAAAGGACAAAAAGAATTTGCAGTATGCTATGAGTGTTGAGTGGAAAACTGTAGCTACTGTGTTTTTAAAGGACTTTTCGTAATATTTGAATCACCATTGTAATTTGAAGAAATGTAGAAGATTGATACACCCAAATTTAGGCAGCATGTATCCGGATTCGGAAGCTGGAAGAAATATCAGCAATATTGATGCACCCAAAGCGATTAAGGAACTCTGACATGCCAACAAGAACAATGATGAATTTCAGCACAAAGTAGATGGCGCTACAGTCTGGACCAGGGCTTAAGCCGACATGCTTCTCCAGCCAGCACGGTTCTTAGCTAGCTGTCTTCAGTTTTGCATGCAAAGTCGAGATCCTCTTCACCCTTCCTGAACCACCGTGGTCCTCCTCTACTTCGGCGTCCCTCAGGATTGGACTCGAAGACTTTTTGCGACGGAGCATTGGGGTCCATTCGCTGACCATGACCCAGCCATCTAACTCAGTCGACTTTGGCTCCTTGCACCATTTTGTGGAAATATCTTCTCCTCCATCACAGCCGAAGACCTTGCCCTGATTTATTACTAAACCATTCGTCTTTGCTTCCATCTCAATCATCACAAAAACATCACAATGTGTTCTTCCACTTATGTCAATATCATTTGAGTATCCGACTCATTGGACGGATGTTGTGGTAGCAGTTTAGCACTATTCTTTCCAGAACCACGTCGAAGAATTAGTACGAATGTTCATCATCTTGAATAAAACTTTTTTTTGACATCAAATGCGCTTTGGTTGATCTTTTCTGAACCTGATCGAGCAGCATGTCCAGGATGTGCCAAAACTAGGAGTGGCTCCCTTATTCAGCCTTAAAACTATAGGCCGTTTCAAGGCCGAATGCTAAAGGCTACAATTTGAAGTTCTAGGTTTTTTTTTCAAACACTGCCTCAGTGTCAGGATGGACCAATCGGGTTGCTGACAAATGGCTTCAGATACTCACACAATACGGTAGAGAGGATGCTATAGGTTATGTTAAAAAGACTAATACCTCTGTAGTTGATGCGTGTCAGAGTGTCTCTTTTCTTGAGGACTGGGAAAATAATGTTGAGGTTTCATTCATCTTATATTGTGTTGCAGACGCATACTTCTAACCAAGTCATCGCCTGCCGTTTTGAACAATTCGTCGGTGAAGCTATCAGTTCCAGCAGCCTTTTTGGACTTAAGTTTGGAAACTGCTATCTTCACTTTGCCTAGGTCGGCTGGGCGGAATTGTTCATTTACGGCATTGGTTTTGAGAACTTTAAGATTTTGAATTTTTTGAATTCGGACTGGACTAGACTTAAAACCCTTAACAAAAGGCTATGCAAGTTGTTCTTTGTATATGAAAAACATAGTACTATAATGGCCAGTATTTTTTAATGTTGCCCCGACCCTAGTGGTGGCGCTGCGTTTTTTAAGGTGTGAAATTTGATTTAAGGAATCTTTCAAGCACGGAAATTGGGGGCAGGAGCAAGAGGACACTATTATTTCGATTTCCATAACCAAAAAATATAAATAAATATCAATTAAAAATTCCATAAGCTTTCGTATATGCAAAACATAAGCTCTCCGAAAAAAAAAAATTGAGAAAGTGTTGCCCTCATACTTTAGATGTCACCCCATTGGACTTCCACCATGATAGTACTATGTTTTTCATATACCCTTTGTATATGAAAACTATAGTACTCTCATGGTGGAAGTCGAATGGGGCGACATCTAATGTATGCCGGCAACCCTTACTCTTTTTTTTTTGCGGAGAGCTTATGGAGGTTTTAAATGATATTTATTGATATTTTTTGGATGCAATTATCCAAAAAATAGTCTCCTCTTGCTCCTACCACCAATTTTCGACGCTTAAAGACTCACCAAATCGAATTTTACACCTCACATTTTGCAGCGCCACCACCAGGATCCGGGCAACCCTAAAAAAAACTCGCCATGAGAGTATTATAGTTTTCATATACAAAGCATATACATACATACTCGTACAAAGGTTTTTATATAATTTTTTTATATTTACCTGACATTTTAACTTTTCTTTGTTGTTGATAAGGAAGTGTGTTTTTGAACGAACATGAACCGGAAATACTTTGTATAATTATATATACAAAGGGAAATATATGTATAAATTAAATATAAAATTTCCCTTGTGTATTTTGGATATCCAGTTATAGTTGATCTTCAAACCATTTTCAGTTTTCAATCCCAAACGGTTATGAGGGAAATTATAAAGTGAACTGTGGAACGTGGACCAATTTAAAAGGTTCGGCACTTTGCTTAGTGAAGACTTTCAACATTTTACAGTTTTAAAAATATTCCGTATAATTCCCCAATGAATTTCCCAGCGTTACAGTTTGAAACAAAAAATCAAATAACACAAATTTCAGCTATAAAATATTTTTTCAAAAAGTCGTAATTTCCAAAATATTAAAAAAATTAAATTATCGATCGATGATGCTGGATTTACATATGGCTTCATCTTCATATTGAAAAGCAGTAGAGTGGGACAATTTCATACCAAAAAATCGAATGTGCGAAATAGTATAACAGTAAAAATAAACATTTTCGTTTCCATATTTTCGCTATGGTAACTTCCTATAATGCAGATTATGATGTTCTTGTACTTTCTGGTTCTATCTCTCTGTCTAAAAAATATCAAGAAATTAAATCCAGATACATTTAAATTTAGGAAGAATGTTTTTCGTAACCGCACATAAATGCATACCTACTTGCTTATCAAATTACTAGATAGGAACCACACGGGCTCTACCCTGCATCAGATATTCAAACATTTTAAGTGAATCTTGCGTAAAAACCTTTGCAAATATTTCTTAAAATTTATAATACATAAGTAATATCTAACGTACGTCGTCTTAGTCCTATACCCCCAAGTTTACATTCTTCTGCTCCATTTAGATAGTACTATCATCAGCACGTTCCACACGTCGCGACGCGTCGGCCCCCTGGCGTTCACAGCACATACTAATTTTCGGGTTGCTGTTTCATATACATAGTACAAGTGCGCCCTCAGACGACCACAGCACACAACTCAAAAATCATCGTGACCATGGTGTTTTTTTTTTATTTTTAAAAAGTGCGAAAAAATAGAAATAGGAATTTTTTGAAATCTTATACAAATTTCTGAATTTTTCCATTTTTAATTCTTAATTTGAAATAAATGAAAAGTGAATAAATTGAGTGATAAAAATCGTTTTAGAAGTTCACTTACCTGTTGAGTTTTCAAAAAAAGAAAACAGATTTTTTATAATGAAAATATTTCACCCCAAAAATAAGACTTAATCGAAATACAAAAATTATTCCCCTTTGATAGCAAACATTAGAGTGATATCAATTCAAAATAAAAATTCGATAGCTTCGCTATATTATTTTTTCGTTGCGTTATGTCTACGTTTTGTGGAGTTCTGCGGTTGAAGTTACTTTACCCTATTCGCCTTTTCTTGTCTGGAAATCTACCTTACCACCAAAATGTTGTTTTCTTCCTCATTTCTGCCGGCGCGGCGCAGCCCGGCGTGTCTGCTCATGGCCACCGAAGGTGGAGGGATTTTATTTTTACTACACCATAATACCATGACCATCTATTCCGTTTTACCGTATGCCCATTGCCCGTGTGTTGTGTTCTCTGTTACAGTGGCGGCAGTTATGTTAATAAATTTGTATGTAGACTGCGTGTAGAGTGTAGTGTAGAAATACCATTAAGATAAATTCGCCGCATTTTGTTTGGCCCATTGAGATTGAGGCTTGTTCGTTGTCGATTCGCATTTAGATATTCAGTCTGATTTTCATAGTGCGGATGGAATAATATCTGAGCAGGAAACTTCGGTAACCATCAATTAAATAATAAAGTGCAAATTCACGTTTTGTGATTAAAATTAAAAATTAAATCAAAATTTATTATCAAAAGCAAAAGGAGAAGAAGCTGATTTTACTTTTGTGTGAATTTTTCAAAAAAAAAAAGAAAAAGGAAATCCTGTTAGCTATACATTTCTGCAAAAGCAAAGAAGTGTTGAGCGATTTTTTTTTTTGGCGGCGGAAGCGATTTTTTTGTGTCTGTTAAATGCCTCTATAGGGAAAAGGATTGGCCTTCGTTCGATGGGGTGGTCTTTGACGGGATATTAAGAGTGCGAGTTCAGTCCATGTTGTGTCCGTAAATGCAAAAAAAAAATACCCACCTACCTATACCTAAAACGTAGAAAAGTAGAGAAGGACTACCGGTTAAACTGCATTGCCGACTAAACAAATCAACCCCTTTCCTTGAGAAGATATTTGTGTGGTGCATTTTTTTTTTATAAAGGAAATTATATACCTATCCTTTGATTTACGGGCGAATCCGTTTTTCTGATTGTACAACTTTGTTTTGATTGTGTCGAGAAAATATTGAATAAAAAAAATCGTATCAGGTATTTGTAAAAAAAATATGATACAGAAGATTTTATATAATTTATAATACATGTGCCAGTGCTTATAATATTATTAATAAAATATATGTGTTGTACATAGGTACACCATATGTACCTTCTCCTAGTGTTCTTGTACGCAATTCCATAGAAAAAAAAAATAAGGATGTCAACAAAAGGATCATTGAACTTTTGATTTGATATAGCAACGACAATAACAACAACACAGCAACAACTGAAATCGCTAAATTTTTTCAGAAGCCACTTTCATAGAACCGTCTTCATCACAAGAACTGACAAAAAAAAAAACAGAATCTAACGGTAAGAATGCAATTATTTTATCTTGTCCAACTTGGTTTGGTATTGTAGATATAGAAACCTATTTAAGAACTATACATTATAATCATGTACTCCGTGTGCGAGGGGGTGGGTTTAAAATTTTGGTTTGGGTGGTGGAAAATTATTCCACTTGCAACAACATGAAAGCATAATTTTGTAGTTTTTTTTTTTTGTTTCTCCTCTCCTTATGCCAAAACGGTATTTTCTATTTAGAAATGCATTCTGTCACTGACATAACTAGATCTTGGATAAGATTTTGACGCGAGAAAAGAGAAGAAAAGAAACAAAATATTGTGCAGGGTAGGCTAGGGTTAGGCTAGGCTGTAGGCATACCTACACATTATTCAATTCATGCATAGGCACTGGTTAACGTATCCTTTTTTTTTATCCTTTTCGCTGAACCACAACGACGAAAGTCTGTGTATTCTGGGGGGAAGAGGGAGTAGGCACCTATATTTTCTTGCAATGCGGATATTAAATGTGGCTCGGGGTGTTGCATTGCATTCAGTTCTTCTGTGCTCTGTGTGACGGTGTTTTTTTTTTCTACAATCAATTCGGGGTGGGGTCGGGATTTAATATTCTTTTATTTTCATAGCGATGCTATTTGCACAAGGGTGCAAAATGCTAAGAGCATCGGCTTATACCTACACCTATTATGCTTTGTCAAAAAAAAAAAATCAATTGGATTTAGAAGAATTATTGATTTTTTTTTCAAAATTGTACGTTTACGTGAAGAAATTATGATTGTAGAGGGAAGAGAGGAAGGTATTTACAAGTACCTATGTATAGCTATTGAAATTATAAAAAAAACTTTAACCTCTTTATGGTTAACGACTTTTTTTATAAAACAGAAATGGGTAGATATTAGGGTGGCACTTATTTTAACAAGTTTTTAATTAATTATTTATTTTTTTAATCTGCCTAGTTGAATCTTGGTTTAAGTTCTTAGTTCTGCATTTTCGGAGGATCTTAGCTGTGGTTCAACGCTGCTGGTTAAATCGTTTAATTTTTTACTATTATACATAGGTTCATATTATGTACATGAACTTTGTACCAGAATAAATAAACATTTAATCCGCTGAAGTCAGTAAGTTTAAAATTTGTTGAACCCCATTATTTGTAAAAAAAAAATGAAATATCGAATTTAGGGTCAGTTGGGGTAGATGGGGACAGTGTTTTTTTTTTTATTAAACCTCTCTTTAAAAATATTTGCAGCTAACATTTTTTTGTTTTGAAAATGGAAAAGAAAATAGCATAGATTCTAATAAACATGATTAATTAAAGTTTATTCGCCACATATGCAGTAAGGTAGTGTATACATTAGCACCTGCGCTATTTATATTTTCCCACTATTTTTTTTTTAAATAAGAGGGAAAATGGCAACTAACTGTCATGTTTCAAGCAGAATGAATTTGGGTATAGAGTAAAAGTCATTAAATAAAAATAAAAATATGAATTTAGTTTTAGCTACATCAATTTTCGTGGTGTTTACATTTACCCCATCTATTGGATCTTAAAAACAATAAAGTCGCTGAAGGTCTTAGTCATTTGACGCACTCTAACTACACTTTAACTACTAGTTAAGATTAGGTTAAAGTGGCTGTTGGTTGGGATATCCAACACACTTAGACCAAAGTTTGGTCCATTGTGATACCACATGGATCAGTTGATCAACCTCACTCGTTGAACCAGTTGGAGCTTCGAAGGAAGCGTAGGAGACAAGTGATGTTGGAGTTATAAGGATCGCTGGGATCATTAAAGTAAAAGTCTCCAAGGTGGAGTTTTCTTCTTTGTGATAGGGCAGGACAGGTGCATAGAACTGGGACTGTTTCTTCTTCCTCTTCGTCCCTGCAACTCCTACAAAAACCATTTGCAGGGCCTCCAAGTCGAAATGCATGTCTACCTTTTAATTAGTGCTCAGTCAGTACATCTATAACGTATGTAGCTAATTAGTTTAGTTTAGTTTAGTTTATTTATTCATCGATATGCTATACACCTTAAGATACAATATCTTATTAAAAAGCTAATGATAGCTTAATAAAGTATAATATTAAGAATAAAAGCTAACTTAATTTGATTTAATTAACATAGTTAAGAGAAGAAAGATATATACATGAGTTAACAAATATGTTTTAAGTTAAAGTGAAAAATAAAAAGTGAAAAAGTGAAAAACTGAGTGTTACAAGCTTTAGATAAATTCAATTAAAGTTATCAAAGGTAAAACCTCGCTATTAACGCAAAGAAAAGTGGAGTTTTAATTTATTTTGAAATATTTTAACGTCACGAAGTATCTTAATATAACTCGGCAGAGAGTTCCATAGGCGAACAGCGTTGACAAAAAACTGTCGTTCGGATGTAAGGCAGGTATGTCGAGGGATGATTAGTATGTTTGATCTATTAAAGTAGAAAATTGTAAGCGGTAGTATAGGTACTGGGGCAGACGCGTCTGTTTAATACTGAAGAAAAGTAGGAGTGTTCGATATTGTAGGAAATGTTTAAACTGCATATTATATAGAGTAGAGACATAGCCAGAGATATGGTCATACCTTTTAAGGCCATAAATATACCTAATTGTGTTGTTGAATGCAACTGTTAGTTTACGTCTACTCTCAAAATCACAGTTACAGTAAATTTCACAGCCAAACGTGAGGATAGGGATAACCAAAGTTTTAGCTAACATCTTCCGAGTTTCTAATGGAGTTAAATGTTGTGAATCTTGAAGAACTCTAAGGGATCCATACACTTTACCAACAACAGAATTTATGTGATTTTCCCAAGTTAAGGATCTATTAAAAATGACTCCGAGATTTTTAGCGGTTTCCACAAAATCAATAGGGATATTATTAAGAAATAAGCGGGGGAAGTACGATAGATCTAGAGGCTTTTTTGAAATAACCAAACATTTAGTTTTTAAGGGGTTCAAAAACAGGCCGTTTTGCTGGGACCATGTATGAATGCTTTGCAGATCCTGATTTATGTTGTCAACGCAGTTTTCGATAAGACCGAGAGGACTACTCAAATAAAGTTGCACATCATCTGCGTACATCTGTATAAGTGAGTATTTGAGTATGGATGGCAACTTATTTATGTAAAGAGAAAAAAGAATTGGGCCTAAAATCGAACCTTGAGGAACACCTTTCAGGACGGGAAGAAAAGAGGATAGTGTATTGGAAATGCTTACAGCCTGCACTCGTTTATTTAGATATGAGAGTAGCAGATTTACAGCAGAAAATGAAAAGTTAAATTGGTGTAGTAGCTTACGAATTAGAATAGAGTGATCAATTGTGTCGAAGGCTTTCGAAAAATCTAGCAGAACCAAAAAACTCACCTTATCATCATCAATAGCTTGCCTAAGGTCTTCAGTCACATTGATAAGAGCTGTCATACAGCTATGTTTTGGACGAGAGCCTGACTGAAAAGGTGTCAACATATTTGTTCTATTAAGATAAGTATTTATTTGTTTTTGCATTATCCTTTCTAAGACCTTTGAGAGAAAAGGCAGTATAGAAACTGGACGAAATTCTCTGCCATTAGAAGTTTTTGGTACGGGGACTATCTTGGCCTTCTTCCAAAGATCCGGAAAAATTCCAGTTGTTAGAATAGAGTTAAACATATAAGTGATGTAATTCAAAATCAGTGGAAGTAAAGCTCTTATAAAAACAGGGTGAATATTATCAGTTCCAACTGCATTTGATTTAACCAACATAATATTTTCAACAACGTCAGCACAATCAATTCCAGAGAACTCAAAGTCTAATTCAGAAGCAGAAAAACGTCCTTCTTCTTCATTTAATATCCCATATTGAACTGGTGAAGATATAGTGGGTAGTGTTAAGAACTGTTTATTTAACTCATTGCTATCAATGTTATTACACTCAGACCTTTTTTGTTTACCAATACCGACATCGCGAAGATTGTTCCAAAGTTTTCGACTATTCATTGATAAGTTGAGTCGACTTTTAAAGATTTTTGCTTTCTCATTACGAACCTTGCAAACTACTTGATTCCGTAGCAACCGATATGATCTGTGCAGATCTTCCAACCTGTACCTTTTCCACCGAATGTAAGCCTGATTTCGACGTTGCATGAGCGATGAAATTTCAGGTGTAAACCAAGGTCGTGATTGGTGTGTTACATATTTTTGTTTAAGGGGAACATGTGCTTCAAAGAGATTTTGTATATTCATTTGAAAGAACTCTACTTGGTCATTAGGCGATGACATGTAATAAATTCTATCCCATTCAATCATAGAAACATTTTGCTCAAGAGCAAAAGTATTAATATTTTTAAAATCCCTGTATTGAAAAATTGTAGGGGGCCTAATGATATTAAAATTGACAGTAAGAAAGATGAGATCATGCTTAGAAAAAGCAGGTGCAACAAGTTGGTCGTAAAACAAAACATCGTCCATGCAACTAACAAAAACAACATCAAGTAGTGAACTGGAGTTACTAGTAAAATGAGTAGGCACATTTAAGTTTACCGGTGAAAGATGAAAAGATCTCATAGTATTAACTAAGTAACTCTCAGTCAACAGGTTACTATTAATATCCCCACACAAAACAATTTTTGTAGACATCACAGCGATCTCTTCCAAAAGAGTTTCGAGGGTTGAAAGATCAACATATCTGTTGGGTCTGTACACAGTACCGAGCAAGAGCTTATCGTCCCCACAAACCATGTCCACAAAAATATATTCTATTTGACTACCGGGGTTAGATACGCAATTTAACTTACAAGTAATTCCATCTCGAACGTAAATTGCAACTCCAGTAGCAATCATGGCAACCCTGGACAAGTCTCCATTATTGTCAATAATTTCAGCATCATCATCTTGTTGACGTTTAGCGTACACCAGTCCTCGTCTTGTAAACACCGATGACAGTTTGTTTTGTTTTTTTAATTTAAGTGCATATTGTAACAACAAATGCTTTTTTTTTGTCAAGCACTCGCGAAGAAAAATAGGGCTTTCTGCATTTCGGCCAAAGTTAACATCACGGAGGCAAAGCGGTTTATTGTTATTTTTCTTGCAATGTTCTGCCACAGATTTAAGTATTGTGTTTTTATCATAAGGTGTGGAAAATTTGATGATGATTGCAGAATCAGGTGAATCACAAGTCGTCGGTCGGGTACGAAAAATGTTAGCCAGTGTTGGTGGTTTTGCACTAAGTGAGAGGCACAAGTTATGGAAAATGCCTTTAAGATTTTCGTCGGGTAAAAAAGGAATTCCATTAAGAACGGCATCACAAGCAACATTTCGATTTTCCTGAATCTCCTGTGTTCTACTCAGTTCGTCAAATTCATTTCGAAGTGCGGAAAAATTATTTTCATATTTGTTTATTTTGGAAGTGCAGGTCGAGAGCTCGGTTTTGACGTCATTTAACGTCGCGTTTAGTTGGTTGACATCATTTTTAAGCAACATGTTTACAGAGTCAAAGTTTGATTGAAGTGATTCAATATTGGATACTCGTTCCCCCAGAAGAGTGATATCTTTTTTTAATTGTGTGAATTGTGCATTTATTGTTTCGGAAATTCGTACCTCATATTCTTAAAATTTTGTGGAAATAAGTGTTGTAATTTCTGATGTAATGCTATCTTTTTGTGCCTTTAGCATGTCGTCCATTTTTGTCCACATTTTGCTGTCATCTTCAAAGCTTTTTTTTGTGCTTTTGAGAGAAGAGTTCGTTGTATTGAGTGGTGAGTTTAAATGACGATCACTAATACCATGGCGATTTGACATTTTAAGGCAAAAATTATCTAGAATATGTAGGTACACCAAAATTCACTTTTTAATAAGATAATCGCGATATATTTTTCTTATTAAATAACGCTTAAATAAACGATGTTCAAGTAACCAAAATACAATTATAAATTTAGTCGCACCAAAAAAAAAAAAGAGTTCTTGTTTGACGAAAAGGAGTTTAAAATGTTTTTTTTGACTTAAAAGTAAACTTGATAAAGGTATGCCCGATATAAAACACGTCTACTCGCTAGCTTTCATACTGTTAAAAAAAATATAATATGTAATCTACTCAGGGAGATCAGTTGTTTACAGCGTCTGGTCCTAAGATTGGGCCAAATTAATTTGTCATTCCACCTGTAGTTTGTTCCCTCTATGGTATCTTGCTTTAGCATGAGCTTGCATGTAGCCAAAGGCATACCCACGCCCGCATTGTGACCCAACAGAGGTAAAGTTGTTTCTCTTTTCTCAAGTTCGTCGGTTTTGAAATTTCCTGAAATGTCTCAATGGCCCGGCAACCAGCAAAGGTGAATATTGAAAAAGTTCAGTGTAATAATAATTTTTGAAATTATTTTTATCAAAGTTCTTTTCAGCGGTTTTTTAAGGTTAAATAGTTTTATCTTAACGATTGTATGCCGTTGAGTTTTTTGGAGTTAAAAAAAAAATCAATTTGCCTGAATTTGTAGTGCAATGTTTTCCAAAACTAATACGAGAAATATGTAAACTAAAATATTTATCATCACATTAAAAACTCAAATACAAAGATGACATCCAAATGGAAAAGAAAAAAGTCCCCATTGATACTACATCCTTCTTTTAATAAGAAATTTTTATAAAAGAGCTGATGTATCAAATTTTCAAAAAAAAAAAAAAAAAAATATCACACAAATAAATTGGACTTTAGTTTGGCTTTGAAGGCTTTGACATTATCTAAATAAAATATATTTAACCCCTCTTGTCATTGTTTTTGATGTGTGTAGGTGTATACCTATATCAATAAATATATATGTATATCGACATAAAAGGAAGTCATTTCCTCTCTTTCAACATTTTTTTCTTCTAAATCCTTTAACCTACCCTAGTTTGAAAATTTTATTTACGATAAAACCACAAAAACACACTTATCCATCTGTATCAAATTTTAACATTTTTTTTTATAGAATATAAAAATATATCACAAGCACAGTAACAGTAACACAGTACACCCACCCTAATCACACAATATACATATAGGTATGTACATACACGATATCCTTTTTCATTTTCATATACTCGTATAAAGTTGTCATATTCCTGTCCAAATTCGCATATCGCATTCGCCCACATTATCCTCTGAGATTAGAAATATTTTTTAGATGACTATAGTTTTGTTGAGTTATACATATGAGATGTACATTGTACATATATTTTACTCATATCCTTTTCATTTATAGTTTTATAAAAAAAAATCTATATTTTTTTGTTTGTTTCTTTCTTTAAAGAAAAAAACTATGATTCTCTCTCTGTTATGTGAAATACGAATATGATGCATAATTTTTTTTGTTTTTTTTGAGACTACAATATACAAAATATATCATCATCATCATAAACATCATCATAATAGAAAAAACTTGTTTCATTTTCATTCTTTTGCGTATCCTTTGATGTGGTTGTTGTACATTGTTTTATTTATTTTAAAGGGGTTGTGAATTTTGTTGTTATGTTGAATTTGTTTACCAGGAGCGGATTTGCAATAACAAAAGAGAAAAATCCAAGGCCAGCCTAGCTTTAGGAATTCAATGGGAGCCTATTTAAAGAGCACTATGGTCCTTTTTAATGGAGAAAACTATGTTACTGGAGCGAATGGTTAAATGATATTTTTTTTAGAGTTTCGAGTGCCTTGAACCGACTTTTCTGCAAGGACAATACATTAATACTAAAAAAGAAGCCCCAATACCTAAAAAATAACACGCTCCAGAAATCTCACCATAACTTCTAAGCTGCTGCTGTACAGGAGCAATGTCCTGCCAGTACTCTAGTATGTATACGAGACTTGGGTGCTTAGGAAAAGACACTCATATACCTCTTAGCCGCATTCGAGAGAAAAGTGTTAAGGAGAGTTGTTGGCCCCATATGTGAGAAAGGTCGGAAAGTCCTCTGTGGTACATTCTAAGGTAGACGCCGTAGATCGGTGCGCCCGAAGCCTTGGGGTGCGCCTGAAGCCTTGGGGTGCGCCCGAAGCCTTGGGGTGCGCGACTGGAAGGCGTCGGTTCGAGACCAGGATAGGTGGAGAGACTTGTTCAAAGAAGCCAGAACCGGACTCCGGTTGTCGAGCCGATGATGATGATGATGATAACACTTTTTTCAAATATTTTTTGGAAAAGTTTAGTAAAAATGTTTTCTATCAAAAATTCTCTTATTGTTAATTACAACTTCGACAAAAGGATTGTGAAGAATGCCAAGCTGCATGTTCTCCTATAGGCCAGTGTCAATTTGCCTGTCATTGCTAACCTCAGCAATGCATGAGCTGAGGAAATCCCTAGAGGACAAGTTCGCACACTTGATAATCTAATTACCCCCTGAGCATTTCATCAGAGTCGAAAGCCTTAGAGTCTGAGAGGTTGCCCTTAATGAAGCTCCAAACAAATCCTGGAAAACCTACTTTGCGATCAATTATTTAAGTATCCAAATCGATTAGAGCAACGGGGTTTTTAGCGCCCTCAGTGCCACGCCCCGGCCGGCCGCACCATGCCACATCGGCTACCTGGCTACGGCCTTAGACTTGTAAATTAAAATATTATCTCAATAGAAAATTTCTTCAAAACCGCTAACTCTGAAGGAGCTCTCAGGGCTCTTTGACGCCCCTGAGCTATACGGGCCCATAAAAAAATTAATTCAACTTTTGTCAGGTAAAATATTAAAAAAAAAAAAATAGGTCTTTCCTGTACCCCTAATCCGGCCATGTCTTTTAAGTTAAAAACTTGATAGTAGACAGAAAATCTATTGTTGTTCCTATTAGAATGTCTCTTTCAAACACAAATAGCCGTAAATTATGTAAAAAACACGTATAGGCTGTCTTGGGGTTTCCTGCCCTCACATCTATTTTCACACCACACCCTGTAATTATGGTTATTGAAAACAAAAGCTGGGGATAAGTTAAGGGCAAAGTATATCAAACTCTTGTTGATTCAGAATCTAATAAGCGTGTGCCACTATTCCCTATGTACATACTATTGCTTGCACTCTTCCTGAATTCCAAAATTATTAAAGGGGAAACATTTTAAATTTGAATAAACAAAGAAAGGTAAGGCTACAGGTGGTGGTGGTGGTTGTAGCTGCCACAGCAAACCGCACTTTTGATAGTTAGGTACATGCATTATTTTATTTATAGTTTTTTTTTTTTTTTACTTCTGGCCTACCTTTGTTAACAGAATTAGGCTTTTAAAACGAGTAACATGTTAATGAGAATGCACTCAGGTGATTGGGAAGCCTCTTGGGAAAAAGGGTTTGCTTCTTTTATTGGCATATTGCACGCTAAAGGAAATTTATAACTGATTACTTAACAGCACGAATGAATTTGTTTAAAGACACTCCTCTTAGGACAGTGGTTTATTGATTCCTTCTAAATGTTGAGGTTTTTGAACTTTTAAAAATTTAACAAGACTTCAGCATTGCGAACGAAAAGTTCCCAAAGAATTGTGGAAAATATTGAAATGGCTTAATTCAAGGGTATTTTTTTTTAAGAATTACTTTATGTATATTTATTTAGTTGAAGATTTTGTTGTTTATTAAATGTGACAGAAACAGCAGTTGGTATATTTTATCTCTGCTGTGGTTGAAAGCAACGGAGAACCTTGCTATTGAAATATTATATCAGCACTCTGCTTTTGAATTTTCATCTGTTTGTGACAATATTGATAAGCCATCTTTTTTTAACCATTGTTACCTGTGCTACAAGCATTTGGATCAGCTCATCACTTAATATTAATTTTTTTTTTTTAAAGAAGAAGGAAAACATTAAATTGAATGTACCTAACTTTATATAGGGTGCTTTGAAATGGAATACAACAGAGATTAATTTTGATTACATTCAAAAGATAATCTTTTGGCATTGAAATTTCTGGCTGGCTTGGACGTAATTTTCAACATTTGTGGCGCTAAATCGCCAATTCCCGGGTGCGAACGTGTAACAAAGCGGTTACTTCAATAAATCAATGGTGGCACGAGCTGTGCAACATGTTGCGCCGTCTTGTTGAAACCAAAGCTCCTGCCAATGATTGTTCAATTGAGGAACGAAAAGTCAGTAATTATGGCTCTAAAGCTGTCACCCTTAACTGTAACGTACTGGCCAGCATCATTTTTTCAAAAAAGTTCGGACCAATGATTCCATCAGCCCATAAAGCTACCAACAGTCAGTTTTTCTGAATGTAACGGTGTTTTAACATACACTTGATTATATTACATATCTTCACTCCAAATACGGCAGTTTTTTTATTGACGTAGCCATTCAACCAAAAGTGAGCTTCATCGTTAAATAAAATTCTGTTCTGAAACATCGGGATCAACGACAATCTTGTTATGGGTCAATTCACCGAATCTACGAATCGTTTTTCAGACGTCCGCGTCCGTCTATTCATGTCAAACCAAACCAAATACAACTCACTTAACAGCTGTTAACATGGCCACCAATTAAAAAAGTGTTACCAGCTTTAAGGTCTTTGCTTCCGAAAAAAAACACTCTTCAAACTAAATGTTTGTTGCGTTTTTATGCAGACAATTTTTTTTTTTTGGTTTTGGTATTTTATCTAAAAAGATTATTGATTGAAGTTGAACTGTTGCATTTTACGAAGGAAATGTAGATTTTAAGTTGGTTCAATCAATTAAGCTGTATATAGCCGAAGGAATATTATTCTTGAGTACTTCTGTCTGCTTTTTCATTTCCTTTTTTGTTTGTTTTTTTTCCAGATATAGTAGAAAAGGTAGTAATATTGTTATGACATGTCCCAATGCAAACCATGAGCTCATCACACCGCAAATTCAAAACCATTGGTATTGATTGCTCTGTCTAGAGTCTATGGTGTCTTAGAAGGAAGGAAAAATTGCATTGAATTGAATATATTAATTGCAAGTGGTTAGAATAATAATAATTCTAATATATGTAAGTATTTTCATGACTCTATACACTATACACTTAAAGAAAAAACTGTACGGTACATTTTACATGTTGTTTTGGATATGTGGCGTTTGTTAACTGTCTATCAAAAAATTGATTTTGATTTATTCAAGTGCAATTTTTGTATTGCCTTTTATACGAGTAATGTGTAAATAAAACAAAACAGAAGTTTTGTTTCTCAGCCAAACCTATGTTGACTTGGCTTCATTCATTTTGTTTCAATTTTGTTCCATAGAGGTAATCAATAAACGACAAAAAGTTAGCGAAGCACCAAAAAACATTCTGTTAAGTGCTCGAAGAAATCAAATGCTCCAAAAGCTTCGGTAAAAACTTATTTTTTGGTAACTTTACTTCAAACTAGTAGAAGAGTTTCCTCAGGTCAAAATAAACTCGGTTTGTTTATTATAAGCTATTCAGGAGCTGTTTAAAATCTTTACGAATAAAAAATAATAAATAACAAAAATACAAGTTAATATTTTTTTTTAAATTCCTCCAACGGAATATTTTTAAGTACATAATTGAAAGATAACATTTAAAAAAAAATGTAATTTTTCATTTCAATTTTCCTTTTTTTTTTTAAGTTACAGATCGCTCGAAACTTTTAAATTACGTATTTTTTTTTTAATTTTTCATAAATTTTTCATTGTCGTCATGAAATCTTGAAAAAAAGTTCTGAAACAAGATTATTGAATTTGAGCTAGCTGATCTACGAATTATTAAAAAAATTATCGGAAAATATTCCAATTTTTGAGAAAAATCGAATTGAAGTTAAAAAAAAAAATGAAATCATTGGAACTTATTTAAAAAATTGAAGTTTGAATTTATACTCTATAATCTTTGTATATACCTATCAAAAATCACAAAATTTAAAAAAAAAAACTAAATTTTAAGTTTTCAAAATGTATTTTCAAGTTTTTTTGATTCATAGAATATTCAATTAGTTTTTCCAATACAAATCTATTTCTTTTCTTTGTGTTCTTATGATTTATCGGAAATTGTTTAGCTATGACCGCTTTTGACCATCCAAGGAAATTGTTTATTTTTTTTTTCAAATTTGATAAATTTTTTAATTTAAGTTCTTTAAGTTATTGTATAAATAGGTCGCATAACGAATAAGACTGGCATGGCGAAAGTCTGGGTTCGATTACCTGACTCGTAAATTTAAAACAGAAATTTTTTTTCACGGGCTGTTGCTTCTTAACAGAAATTGAAAAATTCTTCAAGAGTATCACTTCGTCAAGAGTAGAGTATCAGAGTGCCTGCACCCTAGCCATTCGGACTCGGAAAAACTTATTGTATATCTCCTCCATTCAGCATAAAACGCACGCAGGAGTGTTTCCGAATTTCGGTTCTGGTTATTCATTGACTGTCGGGCCACCAAACTTATTCATTTCTTTATGGTCATTATTGCGATACCTGAAAAAATCAAATGTTTTTACTAAAATTGTAACTTTTTAGAAAAAAATAAAGAAAAAAAATAAGGAGTGTTTCCGAATTTCGGTTCTGGTTATTCATTGACTGTCGGGCCACCAAACTTATTCATTTCTTTATGGTCATTATTGCGATACCTGAAAAAATCAAATGTTTTTACTAAAATTGTAACTTTTTAGAAAAAAATAAAAAAAATGGTAACCCTTATGAAAAGTCTGAAGTTAATATATTACTTACTTTCTAGAATTCTTAATAGTTTTTAATTATCAGACAATCAGGTATGTACGTGCGAAGTGGACGTGATATTTTGTTTAATCAACGCATTAAAATGATTCATATTGAAGAATAACACTTCGAAGTACATACTTAATTACCTTACAAAAACATGAACTGACCATCAGCTCTAAGTGTAAAACTATTAAACAAAAAAACAACTTTTAAGTATCTTCTCCATGAATCTTGCTCTTTGTTAAATAATAAATTTCTATATGAAATTTCTAACCAAAACAAACCCAGCATGGAAATGAATTAAAATTCGTTTTCTTAAATTCTGATTTATGTTGTTTTATGGAAGTCGTTTCTGTTGTGTGGTGTGGTGCCGATTGTGGAAACCGTGGAGGCCGTTTGAATTAATTGCCCAGCACGGTCTTACGTAAAGATTGTTCTTATTCTATAAATACATACCCACATGAAACACAAACTATGTACCTACCTAGAAGAGTAAAATTTTCATCAGACTTTAAAAACTCAAATTTGAGTTTCAACTTTGCCATAATAATAAATGAAATGGAACGAAACAAAACGATTACAATAAAATCATTTTCTAGCGATTGTCTTGTCTACGCGACCATAAAAATAAATTCTATATATCTCCGAAGTGAATTATCGAATCTCAAAAAGTATCTATACCTAGAGATGTGAGATGACATCAATGAAAAATTTGCATAGCGCTCGTTTCCTAGCGTTTCTATTGCCTGGTGCGTGATTTATGAATTGCAAATCAATCAATTAAAATTGATTTGTTATTGTTTTTGTGAAATATTTTTTGTTTAATAATATTGTAGGTATAGTTATCCAACTTGTTTACTCTTAAATCTTAGATGATCTTGAATTTTATCTTATGTGTAGTTTATTGGGTATAATTTATTGTATAAAATATTTGGCGCCTGTTTTTTTTTTCAGAAATCTTGTTTACATGAATATACAATGCAAAATATTCAAACTCATTTTTACATCAAGATTTTAAATTCTAATAAGCTAATTCTTCGTTCGAATTCAGCACGATTTATTATTTTGATTGTTTGTATATATTGATTGTGGAAAAGAATTCGATACACAATAACGAAATCTGATTAAAGTTGCCCTGAGGCAACAATGAATAGCTCTAGAAATAAATGTTCGGATGATCATGGACATTTACGAGCAAGTCGAAGCAAAGGTGGAATGCCCCGCAAGGGGCACCAAAAAGATTTCAACCAAAGTTGATGTACATAAGGGAAGCGTCTTGAGTCCTTTACTTTTTATTACGGTCATTGACTTTCTGTTTCTGGTGACGGACTTAAAAGTGAATCAGTAATTTTTATCGCCGATGAATGTCATCTTATGTTTGATTTTTTGACGAAATAAAAGAACTTCTACAAATTTAAATATTTGTTTCATGTGCCTCAAAAAATGTATATCTCAATTCTGATGATTCACTGATGTTTTCATCATCAACAACATAAAATAAAAACATAAACAAGAGTGGTAAATTGCATAAAAAAATTCTTGTCTATTTATAAAACGTCATCTGTCGCAGGTATCGTGTTAGTCATCAATGCGTTAAATGTTGTTTTTTTTTTGGCAGAATCTAAAGCCGCGGGTCTCATTTTCATTGTATTTAAAATTTACCATTGACCATTAAGTTTATCAATGAACTGAAAACTACAGCAAACTTGTGCCCTAAAAATGATTCATGCAGTAGGTGAAGGTATCATAAGACACGAAATTCATCAACCGAATTGTGTTTTACTTTTTCAAAACTGCTTGAAGTTTGAATGCATCGGTCATGGAATCGTATAGGAATTTCGAACTTTTATGCGTCGTTATATAGTTTTGCTCTTGAAAAAATTGTAAAATTGAACAGTGCAATACGTATTGAGCTGCTAAAAGTTCTGAGAAGCCTAACTAACTTTCAATAACAGTCTGCTAGTGGTTGGTTTCAGTTACTTCTTCTTTATTTACCGGCGATTGTAACGACATCGAGCGTGTATAGTGTATACATCTCTCCCATTCTACAGCTTCACCTTAAGGCTCCACTTAATGCAGATATTTGCATTTGATTCATCCGGGAGTTCTTGCCCTTCTTAGGCGATAATGTTGGAAGGTCAGGTTCGGGTGCTATTGCCTTTTGAACTGAATTATCAGGTCTTCTTTTTTTTACATGACAGTCATGCTGTATTGTTCGATAATGATTCGCTCAAAAGTGCTTCTTCCACTTTTTCGGAGAAATGCTAAAAATTTTAAAATGCATTTGCTGTATGGTATGAACTGTCGCTGGGCATAGTTTGTCCCTTGGTATGAACTAGGTTGGTAGACTGTGTACTGGTATGATCTCTCTAAGTATGGATGCTGCGGTACGCTTTGGTAGTTCTGTAGACAGTCCTATTGTCATACCTACTTCCGGCCGGCGTGTAGCGCTTCTGTAAGTCAATAATTACGCTTAGTTATGGTGAAGTGGACTGTAATTCATTTCGCCTAGCTGCTGAAGTAGATGCAATGCTAGTTTTGAGGTGTTAATTTTTTTCTTTCTTTACCCAAAATAATGAAAAGCAAAGTTATATGGGTACCCTGTGACCGCGAGACTATGCTTTCATTACCAAATAAGAATAAATTTTTCACAGCGCATCAATGATTTCCAAGGACAGACTTCCAAGATGCAACACAAGACTCCCAAGACCTTCTAGGTGCCTTTCCAGAATAAAGTAGTATACTTTTACGAGTTGGAGATATCCATTTTCCCAAGCCCAACCACCAAACTTCACTTAACCCTAAGATGTCCACATTGTATCGCATGAACTCATTTTCTAATTGAAGAATTCTGACATTTTGAGGTTCTTCACTTGCTTTCTCAAGAAGCGTCCTCACATTCTAGGAAAAAGTCTTTATTCGGAGAAAATAGCTAAGTCATCATCGTGTTGTCATTTTGGTTATGATTTCTGTTATTAAGGCTGCTATATAACTTACGTAACCTTAGTCTGTTCACGACATAAGGCCGTGAGTCCGTAGACCAAGTTCTAGGCAATCAATAGTTTCCCGCTCAGACACGACGCAGGTCAACTTAATCATAAGTTCAATCTTTAAAGCATAAAAAAAAAGATTTGATAAAAGACCACCATCATCAAAATATCAAGATAAATCGACTTTTTGAAAAGTCAATTTGAAAATTTGGATATACTGTTAACATATATGTTTGCT
Organism: Syrphus vitripennis; assembly: GCA_958431115.1. Lineage (NCBI taxonomy): Eukaryota > Metazoa > Arthropoda > Insecta > Diptera > Syrphidae > Syrphus > Syrphus vitripennis. The sequence goes on from OY288110.1 coordinate 87,010,590, forward strand.
AGAGGGAGATACCTACATAATATAACCAATGTTTCTGCTGGACTCGAAAAATTGTCGAATTTTCTTAAGATAATGAAAGTCCGTCGAGTCGATATTGTTAGAGTCAAAAAAAAAAAAACTTCGGTATTTTATTTTTCCTATCGATATATTTTAATTGCTTCTATACTTGACTTGAATGAACGGTTTTTGAAACTAACAAGAGTAAGAATACATGATTATGTTTCGAGTGTATGATGACTCCTTCTAGCCTCTTCCCTTTACATTGTCCACGCAACGCCACTGTCGTTAACTTACACTTTCTAATTAAATTGATTTGGACATATACCTACACAAAAATATATACTCTGTCATAAACAGAAATTCCAATTTTTTGGTTTCGATTTACTTTTAAATTATTTTCCCCCAGATTAAATAGAGCATGGGTAATGCTTTATCCTGCTATCAATTTCATTTCTATGAACCTATAGCAACTTCAAAACAGGCTTATGTTGCTTCAACACAAAATCACATGACTTTCAAGTCGAAGAAAGTGATTGCATTGCAAGTATTGATTTAATACTTATAAATTTGATACTTTTTCTTCTAAAGCTTAAATTATTGTTTCCAAACACCGCCACCGCACTTTTATAGTTTTTTTCTAGGATAGGTAAAGAAGTAAAAACAAATCTTTCTTCTTCACAAGTGAAGACACTAAACAGAAAAGTAAAATAGAACACATTTTACAGTCTTAGGTTTTTGTATCTACAACTATACATATAAGACTCTTCGATGATATTTTGTGTGCAATTCAACTACGCGACGTAGCTGGTGAACCAAGTTAAAAAGGGAAGCATGCGATATAGTGAAAACCAATATGAGGGCTTACGTAAGTCATGTGCGAATGTATGAAGACATAGTCACTGTCAAATGAATTATTTTTTCCTACTTCATTATGTTGTATCTTGTAGATATACATATATATCGCCTTGCAAAACTCGCACCTTCGTGCCCCAATCCCAACCTCAGCTCAAACCCTCTGCCACACATCTCTATATATAGAATAGAGATACAACAGCAGCAAACTTGCACAATAAGAAACCACAAAAGTTTTCCTCACCGCATAGATAATTTGTTTAGAAATATTCTCAATGTTAGAAATGTCGCGCCCCCTACCGCCTATTCTCTCTCCGCGCCTCCAGTGCCTAAGGAGCTCTTTAAACTGTCAATGAAATTATACCTCCAAAGCCCTCAAGTAAAGCAATAGCACGCGTCACGGCAATTTTCAATTCAATTATGATTGGGGGCAATGTGAATCTATTGTTTAAGTGGATTTCATGTTTATGTGCAGCAACAAATGATAATAATTGTGTTTTGATTTACGAACTTCAAAATGTTTTTTTTTTTTTTTGGTTTCTTTTGTTGGTATTGTAGTTTTTTTTTTGTTTTAAATATATATTTCCGGGTTTCATTGGAGGCCTTAATTTAGTTAGAGAATCTCAAGCCGAGAGGAATGTTACTTAAGTGATCATCAGAATCTTAATCTTGATAAGAGGACAGCACTTTAAGAGTGTTTTTTTTGGCGAAAATTTTATACAATTAAGAATAAAATAAAAATTTAAATAGTATTTCGTCCAATAGTCGTAGTACGAGTTTGTCTCAGCAGTATGTCAATTGATAGTTCTATATTCCCAAAATACCCAAAACGCCTGGTCGAATGAATTTATTTGTCAAATGAAAGATTAGGCTTCCTTCTCTATGAATCCAGTGGTCGTAGAGAAGTAACTTGAATAATTGAGCAATCTGACTAGTTTTGTGTTTTTAGCCGCTTTGATTTTTTAAAATATCGAAAATTTGTATGGTTTCTGAAATATTGTCACTTGGAAAACGCAATAAAAAATTTTTAAACATCAATTATCCAATATATGTCTTTCCTATCACAGTATTCGGAAAGAAGACGAAAGCGGTTTTGTATATGCTTAGACTAAATCCATCGCTCGGCTCGCCGTTTCTTGAAAGTAACGCTGAGATAGGCAAACTTACGGTCGCTTTTTGTAGCTTTCAGTGAAAAAAATTGAAGAAAATGATTGTAATACTTCTATTCAAGCAAATTTATATTTAAAATAACTTAAAAGAAGTGCTTGAATAAATGAATATGCACCTATAAAATACATTTTTTTTTGTGGCGCGATAGTCGATGGAGAACCAGGGCCTAAGTGACTTACAACACTCAAGCAGGAATGAAGGAGACTAACAATTGAATGATGTTCTGAACAGCTAGGTTGAAGAAGCACTCTGTTCTTGACAAGTGATACTCTTGTAGAATTAGTCAATTTCTCGCAAGTGATAGCAGCCCATGAAAGAAACATTTCTGTTTTTTTTTAGATGGACGAGACTTTTACTCTGCCTCGTGCCGTTTGTGAAAAAAATCTGAATTAATCGTTTGGATTTGCGAACGGTACAATTTTTTCAATGTCAAATAAACACTTCCATTTTCGATATTAAAAAAAAAAGATTTGCTGTATTCAACCTGTATTGTGTTTCAAAAGCTTCGCAAATTTCCATATTTTTCAGAAAATAATTAATCAAAAGATTTTACTTGTGACTTTTTATTTAAATAAGCTTCACATAAACCTTCCGAAATCTTAAATAAAAATTACAGCACAAAATGACCACACCACAAAACAGCATTAAAACGCTTAGTATATTTCTTATTTTATTGCCTATTGGGCAGCACGAGTTGTGCACAAATGCACATTTTAGCAAAACCTCAATTTTTTTCAAAAATCGAAAAGGCGTATACAAACTTTATAGCACTTGACACGCAGAATTTTAAAACCATTTTAAAAAAAAAAATAACCCTAACATCAGTTCTAACAAAAACCGAAGGTTAACATAAACTTTTATGTCATAACGACAATCAATTTGTAAAAGAAAAAAGTTTTTTTTTTTAACTTTTATTCTCAACCGCTTTTATTTTTCTTGACCTTGATCTTTGACCGTATAAAGACAAAAAGTTAGACACAATTAAAAAAAAGGTAATAAAACAACTAAAAACGAGGTATCTAATTTGAGTTACTTCTTTTTCTAACTATACCTCCAAATTCATGTAAATAAATAATAAAACAAAAAAAAGCAAGTGAAAACATAACCTTCATACCTATGAACCTAAAAACCTGTGAAATTTCTTGGAAATCAACATAATAATAAAAAGTTTAAACAAAGTTAACTATACATCACCAGAAAAATTACTTTAAATGATGCTGAGAAAAATGAATTAAAAAAAAAAAAAAAATGATAATAAATAACATAACCAAACACCATTTATGCTCTAATCAAATTATAAACCTTTTTTTTTCAAGTTGTGTTTCCGGTGGTTGGCGCTTGAACCGGCAAAATATAGACAATGCACTTCACTGCCCAAGCGGGTGATTTTAATGTAGGCATAGTAGATGATATTATTGTGATGAACTTTTTTGCTTAGCAAAGTCAAGGTATGATGCATCCATAGACAAAACAAAATATTCATGACACACGTGCATGAAACGGACAAAAATCGGTTGGTCATCATGGACATTAGTTAAACTAACAATTTTTTTTAATAAAAAAAAAATATGAATAAAACTGCAATTATTTTTTTTTTAATGAAAAGAGAATTTATCGTTTGATCTTAATGAGAATAAAATGAACAATTTTTTCACACATGTGATAGTTGCATGACTTGGTTAAAACCGGCCTTAAGGTACCTAAAGGTGGCCCTAAACGACGAACATGCTCGCTGAACATGCTCGTGCTAGCTATTTATAATATTCGTCGTGTAAAGGTTAGTTCGCGAACGGCGAAACATTTCGACTTTATCGTGTTCGTTGGCTTCAATGTTCGCCGTGTAGGGTGATGTTCGCGAGAAAACCTCATTTTTGCGCTTCTTTGTTTCACATAATGTTTATTCTTTTGAAAATCGGACGATTGTATGACGCATTGCGGATGAAATGTGCATATTAACTCAACTTCATCTTCCGTTTTTAGCAATCAGCTAGAAAGTTATTAGGTTTGTTCGATGTAACCCACTCCAGGGCGCCCTGTGAAATGTCATTCAACTGTCAAATAAGCTCAGGGCAAGTTTTTATTTAACATAGAACACTTTCATAGCTAAAAGTTTCATCAGGTGGGCTCTTGGCTATGCCGTTTTCGTTCACTTTTTTATATTTTCACTTATTTTGTGAATAGTTATTTGAAATGAACTGAAAATTCCCAAAATTGTTCTTCAAAGTACACTGCTTTGCATCACAGAATTTTAGCAGCTGATTTGGCTTTTGACAGTTCTGCATTCTGAACCCAAGAAAATCCCAAGAGCGGGCTCAGAGTTCGCTCCTGGCTCACATTGAACACAGCGCAAATAACCTGGGGCGAAAAAGACCTAGGTTTTAATTATTTTCTAAACTTTTGCTTTTTGCTATTACTGTTTTACTGAATACGAAGAAAAAAAGATGAACGAATGTTGGTACCATGCCCTGCACCACCGACATTTTGTTCAACATTTCTGATATTACTGTAATCGTCCTTTCGTACTCGATACAATTTCTATCAATTCAGCAATAGAAATTGTTAAATGTATAAGTTCATAATAATTATAAATAATTAATTGTTTATTTTACGTTTTTTGAAGAAAAAGAAAGAAAAATTTATCGGGAGAAATGGTGGTAATAATGAAGCAATCATCTACAAATTTTATTTATTTTTAAAATTAATAAATAAATCAATTCAATTATTTCACTGTATCACTTTGTTTACACTTGACACATTTTTATTTTTTTTATTGTTTTATTTGACATTTAAATGTCAGAAACTGACAGCGTCGATAAGAAAATTCAGTAATGATAAGGTAATTCATGAATCGAAAATGCAGTTCATCTAGAGAATTTCGTAATTAAGTCTTAAACGCCATTCATATTATGAGCTGCGACCTGCGACCTGCGTCTGCGAATTGTAAGTGGTTGCAGAATTTTGCAGTCGGCTGCAAACCAAACAACACAAAAGCAGGCAAACAACTTTTTTTGAGGTTACACTTGTGCGAATTATTTGTTCGCAGGCCTGTGGAATGCGTCTTGGTTTTGTGGACTGCGAATTCAAATTTGTTAGTTCGCAGGTCTCAGTTGTTTGTCGCATAGAATATATTGAAATGTGTTTTTTTTGTAATTTTAACTAATTATAAGCCATATTTTTTTAAATTTGTTAATATGATCATTCATCATTAATTTAATTAAGCAAATAAAATAAATAAAAGTTGATATTTGCTTTAGAAATAACTTTAAAAGAATTATTCGCAGACCCAGGTTGTAGTTCATATGAATGGCCCTTTACAGCGGATTCGAAAGTACAGCGGATAGAGCTGAATCACCGGGAGTATAATTTTACGAAAAATATCGAAATGAATAATTTACTCTCAAAAACAAGATTCTTATAATATCTTAAATGAATTGCTCTTACTCTCATTCTCGTTTCGGTAATATTCGCTTCTGTTGGGACCATCCCAAAAAAAATAACAATAATAAGTTCCCCAAGTAAGTAATTTAAAGTTTACTTTTTTCGATGTTTTTTTTTTTGTGTTCTTATGTAGAACCGTAACCCAATTCTTGTCGGGAATAAGACAGACGAATACAATGCATATTTCCTACTCCATTATGACTACCACCATTTTTTATTTCCGTTCATTTCCGTTGTGAAATGTAGAATTCCAGTGCCGGCCGGTCGCAGTAAATGCACCTTCCGTAAATCTCTTACAATAATTAGCGTGACCTAAATATTTTTAAATATAAGAATATAATTCTTTTCATGGTGTTAACCACACTCCCTACTTCTATTTCCATTCAGAATTTATTTGTTGTTGTTTTGAAAGAATGACGTAGCTGCCGGCCGCATGCATTTGCATATATCTTTAGATATAAATAAAATTCTATATCTCGGTTGTAAGAACAGCGTCGTTATAGCAAGTTAGCGATGCTTGACGAAAAATTGTTTCCTCTGCCTTATCGGCGCGGGTGTCCCCACGTTCCATGGTTGGACTTTAAATAAAAAAAAAAAGAAAAACCAAAGCAAAGCAAAGGGGAATCGAATAATTGAAAGGCATCGTATAGTCTGTCGCAATTGAAATGTCTTGGGATTAAAATAAGAACATTACAAAAAAAAAAAAAAAAAACGACTGAATGCAATGAAAGATTCAATGGAACCAGCACGCTGCATGTAAACATTAATTATATCAGTGTTTTGAGCGAATGCCATGCTCAAGTTCAGACAAAAAGAACACAAAACAAAAATGGAATGTTCTCTGGGGGAGCATGAGCTCTATAAGGAGTTTTATGGTTGCATTTCGTTTTTTTTTTTGTTATACTTTGAATATTTAAATTAGTCCCTACCTAGACCTATACATCAGGAAAGTTAATCTAGATTGAGGTAAATTTTGAATTAATTAGTCAAAAATTAAAAAAACAAAACATGAGAATAATGGTTTCTGTTTTAAATAAAGAGCAGAGACTAATTTAAAAAAAAAAAGCAACGAATTTTTAAATATTAAAAGAAAAAAACAAATCAGTATGTATTGTCATATAAGAATAATGCAAAATATTTAACTGGTAAAAAATTGGTAAAAACCATGATCGGTAGAGACGGAAACCCTAGGCCACTGTTTACAAAAATCGTATCTCTTTGATTTTTTAATAATATTGTTGCTAAGTATTTTGCCTTGCAAATTGATGGCCATTAATGTATAGGGTGTTTTTTTTAAGGTATAAAACTTTAAGTTGGCAACACTTTTTTGACTGGCGGCCATTTTAACGTTTAATTTGGTTTGGCATTCCAACATGAATAGACGGACGCCTGAACAAGGCTTCCAAATTGTGCAAATTTATCCCCCTCCCGATTTTAGCGATGAAGCTCACTTTTGGTTGAATGGCTACGTCGTTAAACAAAACTATCATATTTCATATTTCTCAAGTGTATGTTGAGACACCGTTATATGCAGAAAATTTGACTGTTTGGTATGCGCTATAGACTATAGACTGGTGGAATCAGGATGCTAGCGGTGATAACTGACTTTTTCGTTCCTCAGCATATAATGATGTGCAAAAGCTTTGTCTTCAACAAGACGGCGCAACATGTCATACAACTTGGGCCACAATAATTGATTTATTGAATAACCGAATAGCTTCATATTTTAGATCCGTGAGTTGCGATTTAACGCTGTTTTTTTTTTGTGGGGATATGTGAGGTCGCTAGTTTGCGCTGATAAGCCTGAAAAGATCGACCACTTGCAGGACAAAAACGATCGCTATATGCCATATATACGGCCACAAAAGTTTGAGAAAGTGATCAAAAATTGGACCTCTAGATTAAATTACGTCGGAGCCCAGCCAGGAAATCATATTTTTATGCCAAAAGATTATCTTTCAAATTATTTCAATTTCATGTCAATTTTTAAAATTCATCTTTGTTTTATTCTATTTCAAAGTTCTAAACCTTTAAAAAAAACACCCTTTATCATCTATGAGTTGCATTGTCACTGAATTGGCAGAAGTTGCGCAATTCAATAAAACATTGGCATTGAATAAAAATGTTAAACACACATAAACCAACAATAAAATGAACATTTGTATCAGTACCAACATTCAATTTGTTTCAACCGCCCTCTCATGAAAATGCAAGTGAAATTAAGTTTTTGTATTCAATATTATTTTTTCTAAGCTATAAGAGCACTCTTATAAATAAATTTTTTCTGGCTACTGTTCAAAGTTGGGCATGGTCATTTTTCTTTTCTCCAGATGGTTGTTGCAATAAATTATAATATAAATTAGTCTATGAATACCAAACAAGAAAAAAAAATGAGTTCTGTTAAGGAGAATGAAGTGTACAGTGAATTTATAATTTTATGAGCTATGAATAGCTATAGTAGGTAATTTGATATGTCTAGTGGTAATTATTTGGGACGAAAAATATTGAACTTATTGAAGAAAAAAAAAGGAAATAAAGTTCGCATTTTTTGTTTGGTTCTTATAAAGTAGAGCATTGAATTAAAACTTTTAATTTATTAACAAGATTTGGGATTAAAAGAAATTTTTTTTTTTTTAGTTTATATTTTTCAACTTGACATTTTTTCAAACTTTAAGTGGTTCCCTAGAGACGAAATTGAAAACTTTATTTAAGCTCCAATAATACCGTTAAGGCCACGCTTTCAAATTCTCAATAATTTTTTCCTACATGTTGTTTTTTTAGTTAACTACAATTATTTTGCTTAATAAAAACCGCTATCAATGGATTTTTGATTTCCGATTTGCAATAGTTTCAACACCGATAATCTTGATTATATTGCATATAAAATTGTCAATTTTTTTTTTTTAAACTTTTAAGTATTTTTTAAATATTTTAATAAATCACTTAAAATTAGCACACCAAATTTTTTGAAACATCTACCTCAGAAATTTTGATGTAATTTTTTTTTTTAAACCGCTTCAAAGATTTTTGACTAAAAAATTCAAAGATTCTTAATTGAGATCGTTATAGAGAACAATGAAAAAAAAAACACAATTTCTTTAAATTCCTAAAACATATGTTAAAGTAGGTATTTAGGAACATACAATAAGGAATTACAAAAATATAAATATTATTAGAGAAAATATGAAAAGAATAAGATTAATTTATTGAGTTGCTAAAATAAGTCAAAAAAGAAGATTGAGCTCAAAGCTGAAAATGTAAAAATGAAAAAAAAATAAAAGATTGTGAAAATCCGTCTTTTAAAAAAATTAATTTTTGATTTATAAAAAATGGTATTCAAGTTTTTAGTATTTAATAATAAACCATAAAAAAAAATCATTGGTTATCAAAATACATATTGAGTTTTCTAAAGAAAAAAAATTTTTATTTTCTAGAAATAATTTTTGAAAATTTTGATAAACACTATATCAATATTATAAAGGACTTTTTTCATAAAAATTTTAATCACAATTCGTCAAAGAATTGATATTGGTGTATTTTCTTTGTCCTTGAATATTGCATATTTTTCGAAATTTTTTATAAAATTTACAAAAAAATGATGTCCTAAAAAAATTTGGTACACATGCAACAGAAAATAATTGTTTATTACATAGACAAACGGATCTCTATCAAATTGCATTTTTAGAATTTTCGGTATAGATGGTGCGCTGACTTCCTGCCATTTTTTGGAAATCTTTTCTATCAGTTGTACAAAGGGAGACATTTGAATTGCCAGCGGTTGCAATTTATTAGTTTTAGCACAAAATGTCAATATTTTTAAAAATGTCCGCTAATCTATCTATCTAAAAATGTCTGAAAATGGTATCAGAATTTCGAAAGGAAAATTTTGAAAATGCAGATTTTCAAAAAAAAAAAAATATTCAGAATATTTGAATGCAAGTTTTCTAATGGGTTTCTTTCAAGGTCTTAATTTTTAAGTTAAGAACTTTTTTCATTGTAATTTTCCAAATTCGTCCTTTTCCATTTCAATTAATATGGAGTTGTAGAAATAATAGTTAATTTTATCCTGAAGACAAAGTACGAGTACATTTCCTATTTTTTTTTTTTTTTTTTTTTGAAGTAGATAACTCAAATTGTATATAGTAGAAAACAAGTTTTTCCAACTACGTTTTCTTTTATATTTCTAGTGCAATAAACCTCTTCACGTTTATTTCAAGAAAGTAGGTGAGTGCTTCGTAGAAATACTTACTTACGTATGTAGCCCACAATAAGAATCGTTTTCTGAATAAAGTAGCTATATTCGTTATATACAAATATAGTTATGATGGATATTGTTCATTTCAAATGCAGTTTATAGAAGTACTCATAACAATGTGGAAGAAATTTCTTTTATTTTTTTTTATTATTTATATTTAAATCCCATATTCTGCAGACCGTAAAATAAGCAGAAAATATTGTCAATGTAATAAGCTTGAGGCAGGAACCAGAAAAAAAAGAGAAAAGAACAAAAAATTGTAAGTATTACAAAAACAATAAAAAAAAAGGAATGGCTGTTCCGATAAAATGCATTTTTTATGCAATAAATTCATCTGCAGACAGACTTGAAAAGGAAAAAAAAAACTACCCAATAGTGGATTTTATATTATTGAAAAGTCTTAAAAGAATAATGAAGAATAAATGTTGGTTATGTATCAATAATTTGTGTGGAGGTATAGTTTGAAGTTGGATCAATAGGATAAAGGATAATTCTGGAAATATATTAAAAAAATATATAGGTTCCAACAAAAAAAAAATCATAACACGTGGTTTTTTCTACAATTTGTCAACCCATTACAAACAGAACTGGTTTTTCCTTAGAAGGAAACAAACAATTCCAAAATTATATCACTGCCACTGCTGATAGAATACAACTGGAGGTTTGTTATGAAGCAAGTTACATGGATTGACGTCGGCGTCGATTGGTGATGTAAATTCAAATGAAGACGTTAGGGACAGTTTAACAAAACTTTTTAAATCGAAATCACATGAAGATTAGACCAGGAAATAAATGGCTTAAAGTTCAAGTTCTTATTTTTTCGAAAAATCGAACAAATATTGTAGGGCTCGTATTTACTTACTTACCCAGATTCTCGGACTCCTCCCCGCCATCTTGTACGGTTCCTGGAGATTCATTTTACCACTCTCCAACTCTTCCCTAGTGGTTCTGATTCCTCTTCGGCCATTCTTCACCAAGTGCTTTTTGATCGGCCTGCTCGTCTACTGTATGAGTTAAAGGGTTTCATTGCATTGTTTGACTGGGAATGCACGCATTACCTTTTTCAAGAGTCTGGGCAATCCACTGCCACTTACGTCTTCGTATGATAGAGTCAATGGTTTCCTGACCTGTTCTCGCATGAAGTTCATAATTAGAGATAGGATTTGGCCAGAAAATCCTCAAGATGTTGTGCAGACATCTACGTATATTGACAAACGTTTGCAGCTTTCCAGTGACAGTAGTTGTAACTTTCCAAGGGCTGCACCCGTAGAGACGCGAGGATTCAATAAGCTTAGAGTTGAGTTGTTTCTCCATATTATTTTACACATCATACCAAACGCAGCTTTTGCTTTCCGGATTCGGCTGTTAATATATCTAGATCAGCTCCGCCGTGCAGTCAGTTCAGAAAATACCTCCAAGATATTTAAAATTTCCTACTAAATCTACTAGTTGTCCAAAAATATCTACTTCAGCAGATGAGTAAGTTCCAAGCATGATCCTTTTTGTTTTTGCTGAATTTATCTTTAGCTTGACGATTTCAGCTTCCCTCTCCACCCTTGATGTCAATAGATGGAGATCGTCGTAGTCACGGTGTTTGAGGTATGATTGTAGAGTCCACTGAATTCCTCCATTTCCATTTGACAAAGCTGCATTGCAGAACAAAATTACTCACTAACAGGAACAATATAGGTGAAAGTATACAGCCCTGACTGACCCCTCTTGGGATATAAAATTCCTCTATCAACCGTCCATTATGCAGAAAGTGACATTTAGATAAAATTATATTCATCATTATTACAAAAAATTATTTTTTTTTTTAAACTGACTAACATAATGTTTTTTAAAAACGTTCTCGAGTGCAACATCCTTATTATTTTCAACAAGCAATCAAGTTCAGCTTCGTCTCATTTTTTTTTCTATTATTAGTTCAAGTTAGATTTATTATTAATTTACAAATATGTATCTACAAACTAATTATTTGTTCACGGTTTCATCCAAGAATAACCCCTTTCCCGTGACAAATCATACGGAATTTTCCAGCAACTTGTTGATTGATATGATGTGTTTTTTTTTTCATTTTTAAACAAATGCCTATCTAAAAAAAAAATATAAACACAAAAATGAAGAAAAAAGGAAACAGTTAACGCGGCATATTTTATTGATCCGTACATTTTCAACACAATATTAATTTGAATATTTATAACCTCAAAACTCCTCCAACAACGGAAGCCCGATGATATTGTGTTCAAAAGTGAAAATAGAATTTTAAAGTCAACAAAAAATGTCTATGGCGGGTAATACTCCTTTCTAATTTTTTGGGATGGGAATACACACAATACTCGGGTCAACTAGTGGGTGTGGAATTTCCAAAAATATACTCATCTTAAATGAAGCAGAACGTGGAAAGGGGGAAAAAAAGTTCTAATGAATTAGTTTTATTTTTAAATAGAAATAGGATTAGATTAAAAATCGATTAAATATAATTATGAACATTCTTATGCGTACTAATTATAAAAAAAAAAATGTTATGAATTTTACTTTCACTGTATATAAACTGTAACTTATCAAGTAGGAAAATTCGACAAAAAAATTTCAAGTTTCAAGACATAGGGAATTTGAAAAACGAACAGATTTTACAGCGGAAAGGGAATTCAGAACAAAGCGAATTGAGTTTTATTAAATAATGAGAAATAATTTTTCAAATCTAAAATTTCAAAACAATTTTTAAAGATTTATAAAAAAAAAATAAAATGTGTATTTATATTCATTTTTGATAGTATCTACGTAAGATGGGTTTGTTTTTATTTTTTTTCTAAAATTTTCGAAAAAGGTTTTGAATATAGAGCTTGGATAAAATCAAAATAAACTTCATTTATTCTGTATAGACGAATTGAAAGTGATGAAAAAACAGAGGTATACTTGGGCGTATACGTAACATTCAACTACAACTTTTTGTTGACTTAGAAAACTAAAATTTCACATACATTTTTATGTAGTAAAAAATCATTGGAAAATTCACGTTGAGTTTTAGTAACGTTCTTCTTACATATAGTTTCATCATTTAAATTCAAATAGTTTTATGTTTTATGTTTGATTAGGATTTTCAAAATTTTTTTTAAATGCAAAAAAAAGTTTTAAAATTAATTTGATTCCAAAATTTTAAATTTGCTGTACCTATAAATTTAATGTTTCTTAAAAGAACCCATAAAAAGATAAAAAAATCCAAAATTGCGCAAAATTGAATACAAAATTTTTTTTTTAAGACTTAAGGACTTTTGAAAATTTTCAGTCTCGTTTTGTTCTTATCTTGGTGCGGACTCAAAACATTTCGGTCTCATCTTTTTTTTTTGTCAGAAAAAATGAGGAACATCAAAATTAACTAAACGCTGTATAAATTTGAAATTTCTCAAACCAAGCCCCACAGATATAAAAATCAAAAAACTGTCAAAAAATTAAAAAAAAATTAACCCAAGAAAATGCATTCTTATTTTGGACAGAGTGCAATGAAATTTTTTTCTAAGTGTTTAACATATGCACACAATATTTTGAGAAAAAAACCTTCAGTCTAAATGGCTGAAAAGCAATTCATTTAAATAGCGTTTAAAATATTTTTAGCAATAGCATTTTTCAATATTGTCATCATCATCATCATTTTTCAATGATGTTAAATTAAAAAAATATTCAACTTGATGCAAAAACAACACCAACATTATATTGAGACAAATCCATCAACACTAAGATTAGGCAATTCAATTAATTCTAAAATTCAATATTTAATTTATCATCAGTTTAGTTCAAGACATCAATCTGATATTGCGTTGCATCTTTGCAACGCTAGACGCAAATGGGTTTTCTTTTAAGTAGGCTTAACATCTTCTGAAATCAGTTATTTTTTTCGAATATCACTTTAACTAACTTTATCTCCTAAGCTGTTGTTTTTTAAGTAGATTTCAATTTTAACTTTCTCGGCAACATTTTTAAACAAAAAAAAAGTTTTGAAAGCAGTTTATTATGAGGTGAGGTCATACCATCTATTTAGATTTGTGATAAAATAGGAGAATAGTTTGATGTACATATCTACAATCGTGAGAAAATTTTATTTTATGAGCTTGTATCTATTAGTTCGCATTTTGTTTTAACAATACACTTTAAAGATGAAAATGTTTCTTCGCACAGAAATTAATTTGTGTCTCCTAATAATAATAAAAAAGCTTCACCTTGTTGAACCAATGAAGTGATCTAAGCTTTATTTTAATAGCAATGCATCGTTTTTGATGGAGCAATTGTTTCTTAATTAATGTTATTAAAATAATTTTTTAATGAAAAAGTTAATTTCTTTTCGCAACTAAATAGTTTTTGTTTTCAATACAAACACTTTTCATGCGTTATTAAATTAATAAATACATATTTCTCATCTCATACCGTTAAATATCAATAAATATTATGACCTTTCTTACATACTTAGAACAAAAATCAACAAGCTTCAATGAAGAAAAACAGAAAGTCCCCAATCCATTAACAATTTATTTTTTTCCACAAAAAAAAAAATTGTCTTATGCCTACCATGTGACATCGTTTATTCCAATTCAATGTTAACATTGCCATCAGAATCTATTGAAGCCCAAACAAATTAATTTATTAATTTTGGAAATTTGTGAGTGGTATATAATTCGCAACGATGAAATAGCTTCCCAATTCAAACGCAATCAATCATCAAATTGTCGGTAAATTGTTGTGTCATTTTCATTCAAATAAGACAGTATGCGACGCGACGCGGCGGCGGCGGCGGCCATAGTTGGTTTTGATCGACATTTTTTTTTTCATCATAGAATAGCTAGCTGATGGCCAGATCAACGGACTATATTATTTATGTCAGCGCTGGAATTGGAAACAACCAAACAAGTAAATTGTCGAAAGTGGAAGTCGATTGAGACAGTGAGTTAATTTTCGATTCTCAAATATCTACTCCAATTCAGTGCATATTTGCCAATATCTACACTGAACGAAATTCATGGGGGTATTTAAGAGAAAGGTGTATGGGGATAAGACTGAAATTAATTGATATTGAAACATATTTGTTATTTTTATTCAAAACTCTAATTTCAAGGAAATGGCGGTGGCCATGGCGGCGCAATGGAGGTAGTGCTTGACTGCTACCCTGGATGTGTGGGTTCGATCCCCAGTCTAAGCAGCAATTTATTCTATATTCCCTCAACGGAACGCTACTCGTAGGATTTAATGAGATAATCAAAACATAATTTTTTAATCCACTGTGCCAACAAAAATCTCTTCTATTCCTTCTAATAATGCCTAATTTATGTGTTAAAAAAAATGTCTGCAACAAATTTTTTTTGATGAATGTTTTTTACTTTTGCGGTCAATAAACCTTGAATAAATATATTTAATTATTTATATATTTAAAAAAATATGTATACATATTATATAAAACAAAAGAAGCAAGTTTCACTTAAGAGGATAAACTACTTTTTAAACATTCCCGAAGTAGAAACATATCTAGAAAAATGAAAATATGAAAAGCTATATTTTGTAGCATGCAATTTTTATTTGTTGCATTCAATTTATTTTGTTTCTATTGGAATACATTTTTCCATTGTTTCAAATTTTAATTGGATTACGTTTTGATTTTGCTTTGGCTCATTTTAGTTCAAAGTCGTATGTCCAACATACAACCTTGAATCAAAATAAAATAAAATTTGTTACAAAGTAGTATGCAGATTGAACAAAAAAACTGTTAACCTATCATTTTCAAAGATTGTTTATTTTTGAAGTAGAAATCATTTTTATGGAAATCCAAGATAAATAATTTTTTTGTCAGCATATCATCGAATATTATTTTTAAAAATTAGGTTCTTATTCAAAGTATAAAACCTTTTCTTTAACAAATATATTCAACTTTAAAAATCTTTAAACAAAAATGAACGAATTTTGATTTTTAAAAATGATTAAAATTTTTTTTTTGTTCAATTTTGTAGAAATTGTTTTTAAAAAAATTTGAGTTTTATACATTATAGTTTGCTTTTTTAATAAAAATAGGGATTTAAGCCTCTTGCGTTTTGGAAGATTATTTTTTAACGCTTTTTTTTTAATTTCATCCTTAAAATATCAGTACCCCAAACCTTTGAAGTAATTTTTATACATTTAATACAAACACTAACACTAAAATTTACATTTTGTTTCCGTGCATCGCGGAGCCTTACCCATTGCCCAAACACAATTCATTTGTATTTTATGCTTTGCAATATTATGTATATCAACAAAGTACAAATTGTAGAAACGTATACAAAATCAAATGTGGTTAAATCTGCGACATTGCTTATGTTCAATGAGCTCATTGAAATCAGTCAAGCGTAAATTAATAGCGCAAATCTATACAGAAAAGTGATTGAATAATTTTTAACAAAAAAGTTAACAGGAAAAACACATACAAAAATTCATACACTTAGATGCAGATAGTATTTTAAATTCTGGCTTTTTGCAATTTCTTAAAATTTCTATGAGAGGTACCGTTATTTAAAGTCAGATTTTCAATTTTTTTGAATCGTACACTAATATTCACTTAAAAATCCTGTTTCGAGGAATTTCAACATTTTGAAAACGGGTCTGTAACTTTTGTACCGCAGGTACAAGCACCAAGTTTCAAAAAAATGCGCCCTCCTGTTTAGGCTGTAGGTCAACTGACAGACAAAATTGCTAGACCCAGTAATTTCCGATTTTTTTCTCGGATCCAATTCTTGCTCTATATAGTACTTATAGTCAAAAGTAAAAACCTTCGCTAGTGAATTTTTGGAAATAACCTACTCGAAAGGATTGGCACTGTTTTACTGTGTGTTCTGTAAAATCGTTTTTATTTATTTATTTTTTGTAATTAAGAAAAAAAGTTTTTTAATTATGTCGGCAAGAAACAAGAACTGAAAGGAAAAAACCTAAGTTTTGAAGGACCTTTTT
The DNA here is from genome assembly GCA_958431115.1 of Syrphus vitripennis. Classification (NCBI taxonomy): domain Eukaryota; kingdom Metazoa; phylum Arthropoda; class Insecta; order Diptera; family Syrphidae; genus Syrphus; species Syrphus vitripennis. Next base: position 87,027,271 of record OY288110.1, read on the forward strand.
GACTGTTTTATAATTTAACAAAATCCTGAAATTCATAAAACAATCATTTTGTCGGTATTAAAAATGTATACCTATTTTAAAACCATCTTCAATTTATTTCAAGGGCCCCTATGGGAAATCTCAACAACGTCCCTAACATAATATGTACCTATCATGATGATGGCTTATAAGCCCATCTGTTTTTTTTTATTTTTAAAAATTTACGTCTATGTATCGTATTTTATACTGTGACGGAATCATTTAGGTTGTTGCTCTTGTGACAAATAAAAAAAAAAAAAAAACATTTTTCCAGTCTCTTCCTATTATGTTCAAAAGAATGAAAAAAATATTCTTGGCACAGATTCAAATAGTTCTAGCAGACTTCTTTTATGAAATAACACTAATTTGTACTTTCTTTTTGAATTGAATTCTTATGCATAGCGATGCATCCATCCAACACCATGATTATAAGCGCCACTTTGTTTTTGAACTATTGCATTCTTCTCTTTATAGTATGCAATGTTCCTACATCTAACACTATAAACTACACAAAACATGTCATGACCCATGTTTAAAAAAAAAAAAAAATATATATACAGTTTTATAGGAAAAGAATGACGTCCCAGTCAAAAAGTATGATGTAGGATAGGGCCTCCTGCCATTTCTTTTTTTAACAGAAAAAAAACACGTAAAAGAAGGCCACTTTAAGTATGATGTTTTTTTTTAAATATTACATCGTTTAGAACTCAAAAACTTGCACAACTAGGTTCCTTAACCTTGATGAAATAGACGAGAGTATGGGAAACTTTGAAAATGATGTAATGCCCAAAACTTATGAAAAGTGTTAGACACACATGAAGTGATTGAAAAAAAAAAAAAAAAAAAAACATTTATGTATTCAATTTTAGTAAGTGCGTATATTTTTTGACCTATTTTGTTGACGTTGATTTAAGCACGTCTAGGAAAAATTAATACTCAACTCAATATCGGACTACTTGAGTTTTGTAGTTAAGTGAATATCTTAAGATACTGAGCAGCATTTTCCCACCAACATTATAAACATCGGTTCGTTTTATTTTTTTTTGTACTTTGAAAATTTAATAATTCAATTTTTTGGACACATGGATTTTCCTAAATATTTTGAACAAACATTTATTTAAGACGAAAAACAAACAACGGTACCAATCATAAAAATGTTAAAAAAAAGCATTTTAAAATAATTAAAATTTATCGAAAATGGCTGCAATAATTTCAATATGTTTAATCATTCTGTTAAGGTTTCAAACAAGTTTGTACAAAATTTAGTTCCAATACCTTGGAAACATTGTGCAAGATTTTGGATTTCGTTTTCTAAATTATTTTGCACTTTTACTCACTTAAGCACATATTTTGAGACATATTTTGAGAACGAAAAAACTGCAATAATTTGACCTAAATCTTCATACATCCACGGTCTTTGAGGGCAACTAAGGGATTCGAAACGTGAAACTATGCGGTTACCAAACGTTTCCTTCAATAAATCAATTATGACACGAGCTGTAGAACATGTTGCGCCGTCGTATTAAAACTAAAGGTTGTTCAATTGAGGAACCTAATATTCAGTAATCATGGCTCTTTAGCGGCCACCATTGACTGTAACATTCTGGTCAGCATAGTTTTTTAGTATTCTATAATGAAAATTAGCACGCTTCTAGCGTTTTCCAGGTGTTAGTATATTTATGTTGAAATGCCAAACCAAACTAGATACAAATCACTTAATAGCTGTCAAAATGACCGCCCGTTAAAGAAATGTTGCCAATTTAGCATGGCTTCTTAAATGGCAGATCCACCACAACTAACCTTACAGAATTCGTTTCTAAAACTCTTAATGAATTGGAAAAAGGAGATGAAATGGATGTCATCAACAACCGATTTTAGTAAGACTGTTGATAAAATCAGCCACAAAATTATTTATCTTAAACTTAAAGCCCTCGGTTTTCCTCTCTTTTTTATTTCTTGGCTCAGATCATACCTAGAGAACCGTCAATATAGAGTTATCTTCAGGTTTTCAATCTCTGATCCCATCCATGCAACATCGGGCGTTCCTCAAGGGAGCCACCTAGGCCCTTTGATTTTTGTTTTAACAATAAATGACGTTATTAATGTCATCAATGATTCGACAGTCTCTATTTACGCTGATGATATGAAAATAATTAAAGTCATTTCTAGTCCGTCCGATCCTATTCTACTTCTTCTAAAAAAAAATAGATTTAAGTTAACTTGTAAGTTTAGTTTTAATTTTAGATGTAAGTATTGCTTGCTTGTATTAAGCTAAATAAATAAAATAAAAATAGAGCTGTTGCAGAGTTAAAGGGGAAATTTTTCTAAACCGAATTTTTCGATTATAAGAACATGATCTAAAAATTTCATTCAAACAGCTAGACCAGTTTCGAGAAACCAATATATAAATTACTAAATAATGATAAATATTTATATTTAAATAAATATTTAAAAATATATAAGTATATGAATAAAATATGAATTTTTTTTTATTTTCAGTTAACTCCGATGGACCAATTTTTAAATACAACAACAACAACTACTACTATAGACTTAATAATGGATTTTTAAACTATCTACTTTATACAATCATCAATCAGCATTTTCTTTTTCTTTTTTAATACAAACTGAAAAAAAAAAATCAAAACTTTGTATAAAGATTTTTCGACATATCTTTATCGTATTTTGTACCTCTACATAAATAATAATATATCTACCTACCGAAAATATTATACACAAATTTTTGTAACGAAAAGGAATGCAGCGTTGTCCTTACATACATGAAATGCGAGAACGTCTTCTTTGTGAACAGCGTGAATCAGTTGCTCTGGAACCAATGGAACGTGCTAATTTGCTTGACAACAGACAATCGGCAGAATCAAATCAGGTCGGGACAGTTGTTAAGGTATGGGTGCGCAATGTAACTCGTTCAAGGGATAATTCACCAAAAAAAAAATGTTTTTTTAAATAATAATTTATTTTATTAATAATTATCTGTTTAAATTATGTAATCATTTGTAATTAAAATTTAAAAAACAAATATTTTTCATAAATTATATATGTTAATAATATTTACACTTCTTTTTTTCTTTTCTGTAAATCTAATAACTGTGAATATTTTATATAAATGTATCCCGACCATAATAAATCGGATTTCCTTGTTATATTCGGATGTGGTCCTTGCACGAGTATGGTTGCCCCTCAATAATAAAAAAAAATACAAATTTTACTCACAATGTATTTTGTCTAAACAAGTACTTTTTTTAAATATATATTTTCTAAAATACACAATTTTCAAAATAATGAAAATACACACTTTTATGTATAAATTTGTTAAAAAATAAAAAATTTTGTTTTGATGTTTTCAAAAAATTGGAATCGTATCGGATCTTATTTACACACAAACTTTACATTATTTTATTTACATTTTTGCCATCACCTTCATTCATCGTTTTTAACACCAACTTTTAATGGTTTTTTGAGAAGTTTTCATGAATTATGTATCTCTACATATTATGTATATCACATTTGTAAGTGTTTTATGAAGAAAAAATCATAATAGTGCATGACATTTATTTTTCGTGTTATATTGTCATAATTTATATATTTTAATTTACAAAAATTTAACTAACTTATCAGCTTTTTTTGTAGTGTAAAGGTATCGATATAGAAAACAAGATCTTTTTTTTTTTTACATGCACGGTTCTTTGGTTTCTCATAAAGTGAAAAATTAAATAATATTTCCGAAAAAATATGTTTTTCAAAATTTTAATAAATATTGTGACCACATATGTTCGAAACTTTAAAAATAAAAAAAGGTTAAGAAAAGGGCGGTAAGAACAACTAGCAATTAAAAAAAATTTTAATTATTCTGAAAAAATAATAATTCGAAAATATTTTTGAAGTCCTCGAAAATAATATTTAATTTTTTTTTAATTACTAGAATCAGAAATATATAAATAAAAAAATTTGCTTACTAAAAATAAAAATTTAAGGAACAAATTTTTCTATTTATTAATAAATTTTTTTTGAAAAATATTTTTCTAGAGAGAAAAAAAATGTCTAACTATTGAAAAATCCAACAGGAGAGGTGACAGGTGGTTAGTAAACCGTATACCAAAGAAAATAAAACCAAATTCTTGCATGACCAAAAATTAAGGCAAACACAATTCCACAGTGTCTCCAAGGGAGTAAAAAAAAGTATTGGTCAGTTGTAAAAATTTTTCGAAATACCACTTCGTCTTCAATTCCAACGCTTGTCTCCAATTACAACCCTGCTCTCAGCCCAATAGAAAATGGCGATTTTCTCGCAGCACAGATTGTTTGGATTTAAAACACATGGTCCCAAAAAAGGCAAAAGGAAAGGAGAGAAAGCTTTCCCTTAAACTACCGACCAATCACACTTACACTCCTTCCTTAAGTTCAGGAAATGATTATAAAGCACCAGCTTAAGATAATACATCTCGAAGGGCGTCAGCTACTTGATGACGGCAGTTTGGCTTTCCTAGCTAGTGGATCTATCACCGGTGATCTGATGTTGATCTCACGAAAAGTGGAATAAATCCTTACATTGTTTTAGAGAATGTAGAATATTGCACTGGATATTTCAAGAGCGTTTGATAGTGTTTGGCATTAAGCTCTCTTATCCAAAATAACTCTCATTCGGTACCTTTCGGTTAGTCAGATATGCATAAAATACATACTGGTGTGCCCCAGGGTTCCGTTTTGTCTCCGACTCTCTTCCCTGGTCTGAAATTTCTAATCCAGTAAACTTTTGACGCTGTGTTTTATGTTTTAAGTGTTTTAATCTCTTGTATTGTATTGAATCCTGAAAAGAGCTTTAAAAATGATTGGTGATTGTAACAGACACAGTACATCGCTGTAGTGTTTCATCTCTCTCTGTCTCTGTTTTTTTTTTTTTATAAACAGTGTTCAAGTGAAATAGTCACTTGATTTCATTCCCTTGCACATAAGTTTACCTTTGATCCTTACTTCGGACGTACTGTTAAGAACAGAGATTCCTTCTTTAGCCGCACAACAATAATGTGGAATGGCTTACTTGGCTCTATTGTTCACTCCCATTGCAATATTCAGAGCTTCCAAACCAATAATGTGTGTATCTCTTTTATAGTCCTTCCTTTTTTTCTAAAGCTCGATCTGTGTTTAACCATAACATTAAGGGTATAAGTTATAACCCTTTTAGCGCGCAACCAATTAATAAAAATTACTCATTCGGAACTATCCTCTACAAAGCATCAGTGAAGTTTGAAAAAAATGGGCTAAATGTTATTTTTCAAAATTGTTGTTTTTTTTTCAATAATTAAGTTCCTGAAGAAAATTTAGTGGCCATTGAAAATTGTTAATAAAAAGAGACTTTTTGTGTCTTAATGAATTTAAAAATACATAAGCATATGTAAAAATGCGTTAAAGTTAACCGATTTTAATAAAATTTTATACAGAATTTATTATTTAATCCTACTTTTTGGGGAATTTCAATCTCTTTTCTAATTATATAAGTTTTTTTGTGTGCATGTAGGTATTGTATACGGTAAACGTAAAAATAGGTGACGCAATTGCTTAGAATTTTTTTTTTTATTTTGCAGAAATCAATAGAAATTATCACATAATCTTCAGCTTTGCACTTTTACCATTGCTGTTTGTTATAACAGAGACAGTCTGCCGTCATATTCTTTTACCTTCTGTACGTCATTCTTTTACGCATATGTGTATATAGGTAGCGAATTAACAACAAAAAGAAAAGAGGGTTTTTGTTTTTCTTTTAATTTGTATTTTTTTTTTTACGAGGAGACTTTCATGGAAGGTCATCGTGTTGTACTTTTTGTAAAAAGAAATAAAAAAAAAAATAATTAGTTGGTTCCGGGCATTAAATCGGATTGGAAGTGCGCTTCAATATGACAGTTGTAACTATCTAAATAAATTATTTTACACCTACATATATTTTATATAAATTGAATATCAAAAAATCATCGTAAAACTCGAGTAAAATTCCTTCATTTTTTTCTTTCGGGTGTGTTGTTTTAAAAAAAAATATTTTTTAAGAAAAAAAATGCTATACCTACTTACCTGAACAAACTTAATACCATATTTTTCAAGAAACCATTTCTGTAAATTTAAATTATGTAAATATATGTAATATGTAGAAACAAAAAAGTGTTAATTTAACTAAGATTTGAAGTATAAAACCTTCTAAGAGTTCAAAGCATTCAAATAAAGTTACTTTTTTTATCGAAATCTCTTGTGAAAGATTAAATTAAAGACCAACAATTTGTTCGACAATTTTTTTCAAAGACGTGATTATGCAATGGTAAATTAGACGGATTTGACCCACAGCTCTACAAATGTACTTGTAAATTTACACATTTTTTGGCAAAATAATTAACTTAAAATTAGTTCGATGTTTTATATAAATAAATTTGAAATATTTGCAAGATTTTTGTTGTTCTTAGATAATATTTAGTGTAGTCTATAGACTTCAATTTTTAAAACAGCGAATTTAGATAATTTTTTTTTGACTTGAAATCCAGGTCAACATTTTACATTTTACATATCAGGATACTGATCTTTTCATGAGGTAGATATATGGAGCAATTTCCAAAATTTCAAATACTATGGGCCATATTCATAGTCGTCTGACAAGTTGTTTCTTTGTCTCTTCTAAGCTAACCTGGAGTTTATGTTATTCATAGACAATTTAGACCCGGGTCCAAAAGATAAACTGGAGATCAACCTTAAAAGCGGTTGACTTTTCGACTAAGTTTTTTTTTTATCTGTCAAAAAATGGATTGGATTTCAATGATTGGCAGGCAATAGTACTAAAATTGTAGTAGAATTCTGTTTTTTGCTAAAAAAAAAAAATTTATCTGGAAAGCAAACCATTTCTATTGACAAAAAAATTAAAAAGAAGAACTTTTTTTTGTTTTTTGAAATGACCCATTTTTGAGTAAAAGTTCAAATGAGTTATTTTTTGTGACAAGAGGGCTCTTATAAATTATGCAAGCCAGCAAGAAGATTTTTTTTCGAATTTTTAATATGAAAACTTATTCTCCAGCATCTATTCATTGCCTACTTGATTTTAAATTCTTATAAAGGATTGGTTCCAGGTTTTAATTAAAGCACAATATTGTACGTAGTACTTTTATTTGAAATTTTTCTCCATGTTTAAGGCAATTTTCTTCGATATGCGATAATATTTATTTTATTTTTTTCGAAAGAACATAAAAAAAACTATTTGTGCAAAACACAAAAATAGTTAACCAAGAAATTGGGTGTATTGGTGGAAATCAAAATACCAATTTGGCTCAAAAATGTTTAAAAATATATCAATTTTAATAATAAAAGTTCATCAACCAAATCAAGCTTTATTTTAAATTTTTTATTATAATTATCGTATATTCGAATTGTAGAGATAACACTCCAGTTTTGAAATTAAAAAAACCCCTATACTCACTTTTTTAAAAATTTCAAACCTTCAAAATCTTTTTACAAGTTTTCAAAATGTAAACATATATTTCTTAATTATTTTCGGAATCAAAAACAATTTTAGACCATTTAAATTACTTTTACCAAGTTATTAAATTATTTATTGTTTACTTTGTGACTTTTAATATTTGGTTTGGTATTGTGATGCTTTTTTCCTTATGCTGAGGTAAGCTCGTCGTGTCCAAGGTTTTTCCGAAGAAAGCAAAGTAAAACTCGGACAAAGAAGGAAGAACTCGCCAATTACCAGTTATAATCTTTTATTTTATTGACAATTAAAATAAAAAGGTTTACAATCTTATAATACTCTTGTTCTTAAATAACTAACACGGTATTTCATATATCTTATTCTTAAAATAATAAAGGAATCTAATTCCAGCCCAAGGCGACTCCAAGGGAAAATTATTTTGCCCTTACTTCCTCTGAAGGAGAAAGAGGGATATCAACGGCGGTACAGGAATCTGATTCCAGCCCAAGGCTACTCCAAGGGAGAATTACTTGGCCCTTACTTCCTCTGAAGGAGAAAGAGGGATATCAACGGCGCGGCGGTACAGGAATCTGATTCCAGCCCAAGGCTACTCCAAGGGAGAATTACTTGGCCCTTACTTCCTCTGAAGGAGAAAGAGGGATATTAACGGCGGTACAGGAATCTGATTCCAGCCCAAGGCTACTCCAAGGGAGAATTAATTGGCCCTTACTTCCTCTGAAGGAGAAAGAGGGATATTAACGGCGGTACAGGAATCTGATTCCAGCCCAAGGCTACTCCAAGGGAGAATTAATTGGCCCTTACTTCCTCTGAAGGAGAAAGAGGGATATCAACGGCGGTACAGGAATCTGATTCCAGCCCAAGGCTACTCCAAGGGAGAATTACTTGGCCCTTACTTCCTCTGAAGGAGAAAGAGGGATATCAACGGCGGTACAGGAATCTGATTCCAGCCCAAGGCTACTCCAAGGGAAAATTAGCTAGTCTACCACTACAAATTCTACTAAAAAGTAAGGTCTGGCTTAAAAATAGCACACAAGGTACTATAAAAGCGACCTGTAGGGATCAGTAGTTAGTGATCGCCGGAACCTTATAACTCTCAGCTGGCCAAATATAAAATATGAGGTAGTTTCATCGAGTGATAAGCTTCGAATTACTTGGAATTTCATCCATCCTCTTGTTGACTTTTCAGCTATGACACAGTGTGAACTATATGAGGTAAAGTGCAAAGTTAATATTATTTTAGTAATACACACTGTGCCGATGCTGCTGTATGCTGCTGCTGATGACGTAGTGTCGTTGGCTCGGTAGATGGGCGGCTATCATCGGTTGTTGTTGTTGTGCGGATGATTATTTAAAGGTCCTGGTGCAGGTTGGTTGATATTGCTGGTTATTTGTTTTAAGGTTCTTGTGCAGGTCGGTTGTGGTTGCTGGTTAATTAACTGGTTCATCGGTGGCCGGTTAATAATAAGGTAACGGCATACGGGAGGGGCTGCGTAAGTGTAACGCTTCGTTACACACCCCCCTTTCTTTGGAAGACGAGAACCTTCTCGTCTTAAGTTATTTTAATATATATTAATTTTTTTCTTTTGTATATTTTTTTATATATATATTTTTTCTTTTTTTTTTTTTTTCAATTTGATTTTTTTTCTCTTTTTTTTTTATATATTTTTTTTTTTTTTGTTTTTTTCTTCTTTTTTTTCAATTCAGTTTTTTTCAAAATTTTTTTTCAATAATAAAAAAAAATAACAAATAATTCTTAAAAATAAATAATTCAAAAAAAAAAAAAAAAACATAACAAACAATTCTTTGAAGAAGAAAAAAAAATAATAATAATTCACAAAAAAACTGGCAATCGGTTTCATTTCTCTATTCGGATATTCTTGCGGTAGGTTCCAAACCTCAGCAAGGCATTCCTTCCGCTCCTATTCAGGAATACTTTTATGTCACCCCACGGGCGGTGAATAAAAAATTCCCGACGGTGACGGGTTCCACTGAGGGTGATGCCCTCGAATGGGTCGAAAGGTATATTTGCAGCCACTTGTGGTGCTGACGGTGCGAGAGGTGCTGGCATTTCTGGCAATGGTGAAGGAACTTCTGCTATTGATGCTAGCCTAGGAGCCATATTCTTGACTGCTGCTTTCGGGATCGCAAAATAATTGTATCCAGGGTCAAATATACCAAACACTGGCTGGGTTCCCGGACGGTGAGCGGTTTCGGCTCTTGTTGTATGAGCGCCGCCAAACTGGCTAAAACTGGTACCGGCACCTATAGCCTGGGTGCTAAAGCTGTCCACGGTTTTGGCTTTGGCTTCTGTGTTTCTTATCAACCACAAATCTTCGGCTGCTTTCAATGTCGCCCGTACGCCTTGCATTCTAACAGTCTCAGGTACTTTAGGCATAATGGGCGCGGCTGAATTTACTACATGTATCTCTTTCTTTACCCGGCTGGTACGAGAAGGTTTCACCTTAAATCGTATTTTCTCTTCCCCTCGACAAGGGATGGAAATCTTTGACGGCATCGTCGGTTGCCGTACGCACGGATCTTTGATTGTTGGTCTTGTAGTCACGGTGCGAGTGGTTGCGGTAGACATAGACTTGTTAGGCGGCATTTGTGGTTGTTTTGATGGTTCGTACAATGGCGGCGGGACGCTGGTGACGGGTTGTACTGGTGACTTCGTTGTTGCTGGGACGACGAAGGTTGACATTAGCGTTGGTCTGGAGGCCACAGCGGTTGCGGGGAATCTTGGTGGCCTAATCCTTTCTGGTGATGAAAGCCGATTAAATCGCTTGTTTGAATACGGCTTTGTACTCGGACGATGATTTCGGGGACTGCGGCGCCCTCCTTCATCCCGATGTGGGCTTCGGCTTCGTCTGGCTTCCATTAACTTTTTATTTTTATTTTTCCTTTTTGCGAGCTTCGAAGTGTTGCTGTTTGCCGTCGGCGGTTGAATGATTAAAGATGACGAATGCTCTCCGGTATTTATTCTATTTTCTGGTTTGTCGGAATAAAATCCTTTTAAATCTCGTATATGGGCCCTCGAAGGAATTTTTGATTCCTTTTCTCCTTTCTTTTTCGCATGACAAGTCGTAATACTCTTGTCCCGGTTTTGTTTCCTTCCGGTTACTGGTTTGTTGGCCATGAAAATTTGCAAATTTGCCTGACTCATTAAATCCATTCCAATAATGGCGTCTTCTGACAGAGCGGGGAGGTACGTAACCTCTCCCGTAACTTCCATGCCTCCTACAAATAACGTAATTAGGTAGTGTTCGGATGTCATAACTGGATCGTCATTGGCCAAGTGAACCGGGCGGTAGTCTACCTTCATTGGTATCCCGAGTTCGGTGAACCTCTGTCTAAGTTCTTGTCCGATGAATGTTCGAGTGGATCCTGTATCAATTAAGGCTTGATACTTGTGATTGCCTACCTCGATGGGTATGAAATACCGTGTATCATGGCCTGGTGGATAGTTAATCACTGCTACTCCGGGATTTCGTTGGCAATTACAGTCTTTAGTCAACTTGCCATCTTCTCCACAAAACGAACAGAAAAGCCGGAATGGTCGGTTGCAGGTCTCCTTACGGTGGCCTCGCTGTTTACATTTCCAACAATGAGTTTTCCTGTCGTAAGAACTAGCGGTCGGCGTGCGGCGTGGAGTTTGTTGCGTCGTAAGGCTGGTTGAGGCGGTGGGGCGTGCGTTCGGGTCATCCTTTCTAATTGACTCGTACTCTTCTGCTAAGAGCATTAATTCCTCGAGAGTAGTGAAGTCTTTGCGACGAATATAGTATCTATATTCGGCGCGCATACTATCGAAGATCCGGTCCACGTTTTCGGCTATGGTCATTCTGGGGTGCTGCCTTATGAGATATTGTACGGCCTGGATATAATCCTTAGCTCGTTCACGGGGCCCCTGTCGCTTGCGAAATATCTCGTCCTCCAATTTTTGAAGATATCTAGCAGGCAGGAAGTAACGGATAAATGATTCTCGGAAATCGTCCCATTTCGAAAAATTATCGCCGTTAATTCGTAACCATTCTAGGGCTGAACCACGGAACAATTCGGGTAGCGTGCGCAGCATGTCGTTAGGTGGTATATTATAACAACGCGTTAATTCAACCAAACGCTCCAAAAATTCCAAAGGGTTCCCAGTGGAATCGAAACGCAAACCCCATTTGCGGACCGTGTTCATGACCTCGGCCTCGTAACTCAACGTGAGTCGTCCGGTTGACACAGCACCTGCGGGAACGGTATCTGGCGGTGAAAGAAATCCGGTTGCTGCGTACTGAGGCGGAATTGGGTGTGGAACAGGAGTACTGCTGGCTGGAGGTGGCGGTTGATATACAGTTAACGGTGGAGGCGGGTGCACAGTCAAATGTACTGGTGACTTAGGTCGAAATTCGGGAACGTGGATGTTGATTTGACTTTTCTGCATAAGTTCTGACTGAACCTCCTTATCCTCTGTCTCCGCGCTTTCTCTTACTTCCACAATCTCTTCCCACTCGGCGCATAGGTTCTGGGTGGACTTATGAGCCCTGAGCTCCTTGAAGTGCTGGCTTAATCTTTTACGAAGATTTTGGACAGTGCCAGTAGTTTCCAAACCCCTGGCGGTCAGTACCTCTATGAGTTCTGGTCTCTTTAAAAAGTATATGAAGCCGAGGTTTTGGTATATGGTCGGTTCAGCCTGTGCAGATGTTTCGTCGTCGGACATGATGATAATATATATCGGATAACTGGTAATTGGTTTCGGCGGTACGGGCGGTCGGTGTAAAGCTGTTTATGTACAGCGGTTGGTATTCGATGCACGCGGGTCGGTATGCGGCAATCGAAGAACAGCGGTTGGTATGCGGCGGTCGGTGTGCGGCGGTCGGTATAAAGCTGCCAATGTGCAGCGGGCGGTAGGTGAAATTTAGAAATTTCCAGGTCGGTCGGCGGCGGTGGGAGTTCGGATGAACCTTCTAAAGGTCCCTGCTCGGGCGCCAAAATGTGATGCTTTTTTCCTTATGCTGAGGTAAGCTCGTCGTGTCCAAGGTTTTTCCGAAGAAAGCAAAGTAAAACTCGGACAAAGAAGGAAGAACTCGCCAATTACCAGTTATAATCTTTTATTTTATTGACAATTAAAATAAAAAGGTTTACAATCTTATAATACTCTTGTTCTTAAATAACTAACACGGTATTTCATATATCTTATTCTTAAAATAATAAAGGAATCTAATTCCAGCCCAAGGCGACTCCAAGGGAAAATTATTTTGCCCTTACTTCCTCTGAAGGAGAAAGAGGGATATCAACGGCGGTACAGGAATCTGATTCCAGCCCAAGGCTACTCCAAGGGAGAATTACTTGGCCCTTACTTCCTCTGAAGGAGAAAGAGGGATATCAACGGCGCGGCGGTACAGGAATCTGATTCCAGCCCAAGGCTACTCCAAGGGAGAATTACTTGGCCCTTACTTCCTCTGAAGGAGAAAGAGGGATATTAACGGCGGTACAGGAATCTGATTCCAGCCCAAGGCTACTCCAAGGGAGAATTAATTGGCCCTTACTTCCTCTGAAGGAGAAAGAGGGATATTAACGGCGGTACAGGAATCTGATTCCAGCCCAAGGCTACTCCAAGGGAGAATTAATTGGCCCTTACTTCCTCTGAAGGAGAAAGAGGGATATCAACGGCGGTACAGGAATCTGATTCCAGCCCAAGGCTACTCCAAGGGAGAATTACTTGGCCCTTACTTCCTCTGAAGGAGAAAGAGGGATATCAACGGCGGTACAGGAATCTGATTCCAGCCCAAGGCTACTCCAAGGGAAAATTAGCTAGTCTACCACTACAAATTCTACTAAAAAGTAAGGTCTGGCTTAAAAATAGCACACAAGGTACTATAAAAGCGACCTGTAGGGATCAGTAGTTAGTGATCGCCGGAACCTTATAACTCTCAGCTGGCCAAATATAAAATATGAGGTAGTTTCATCGAGTGATAAGCTTCGAATTACTTGGAATTTCATCCATCCTCTTGTTGACTTTTCAGCTATGACACAGTGTGAACTATATGAGGTAAAGTGCAAAGTTAATATTATTTTAGTAATACACACTGTGCCGATGCTGCTGTATGCTGCTGCTGATGACGTAGTGTCGTTGGCTCGGTAGATGGGCGGCTATCATCGGTTGTTGTTGTTGTGCGGATGATTATTTAAAGGTCCTGGTGCAGGTTGGTTGATATTGCTGGTTATTTGTTTTAAGGTTCTTGTGCAGGTCGGTTGTGGTTGCTGGTTAATTAACTGGTTCATCGGTGGCCGGTTAATAATAAGGTAACGGCATACGGGAGGGGCTGCGTAAGTGTAACGCTTCGTTACAGTATAAATGTTTTTGCCAAATCTCCAAAATTTTGGAACCCTAGTTCAACCTGTCCATGTCTAAGGACATACTGCTAAGTTTATGAATACAAAAACTTGCTGGAAAGAAATTTTTTCGTATTTTTTAAATTTCTTATTATTTATTTTTTATAAAACAATCCAATATGCAATAAATAAAATAAATTTGTAAGGAAGATGTGAATAACAACAATTTGTCAATTTAAAAAAAAACCTGAAACCATTATTCTGGTTGAGCGAACTTGCAGAAAAAAAGCAAAATTCTGTTTTATTTCAATAATTTTGGATGCTAAAAGAATTGTGATTTATCAAAATTGAAAATTTTTCAACTAAGAACACTAAAAAGGTTTAAATAAAGCAAAAGTGTTTTGTTAAGTTTTTTAAGAGTTATCTAGTGGTCTTTAGTAGTTCTTCCTTTCCAAAGCTAATGGATAGTAGTTAATCAGTAAGAACTATTAAGCCTAACAAAGAAATAAATAAAAATAGAAACATTTATCGTTCAGGAATTCAAGTTTGCACAATTTTTTGACGCCAACTCGGTTCAATTATAGGCATGGTCCCTAGAATATTTCAATTCCAATAAGTTTTTGTCATTTCTTTCATTTTCTCTGAGTCATAAAATAAATTACCTCTCCCAAAATTCCTAATTTTTAAACTATGGCTTCTGTTTTTCATAATTTGCGCTTGTTTTGAATTCCAATTTTTTGAAACTTCATTATAAAAATATTAAACAACCTGCATTAATAAAAGCAATAATGTATCTTTTTGGATAAAATAAAATAATAAAAAAATAACTTTCAAACAGCTCCATGCCGATGGTTACCACACAAGTCCAGCACACCAAAGAACTCCACTAGTGCCACGCGATTTAGGAGAAGATTTTAATTTGGATTTCGACGACGATTTTCCAATTGACGCTAAACGCCCAAAGAACGCAAAGTAAGTACCACACACAGTTCTCAATTAAAATTGCTGCATGTCTATCTGCATTTGTAACAGGCATTCTTGCGAGTTCACTATACTCATTTCATTACATTAATTTACCATATTCATTTTTTTGAAATATCATCCATATTTTGAAAAATATATCTCATAATTGTGATATAGTCTAATTTTTTTTTTAACATCGCATACATGTTTGTATGTACAAGTGCAGCTTTGAGTTCACCTTTTGATTATTTTAAAATTTTGTTTATAAAAAAGTACTATCAAGCAATGCTTTCACATTATTTTATATTTTATAAAAAAAATTATGAAAACCTTCGTTGTGTTATGTAACAGTATTGAATTTTTTTGTTCCACCATTTTTTTTTTTTTTTTTTGAGTTGATATAGTGTGAAAGCACATTTTATTTATTTTACTCCCAACAAAGCTAAGCTTAAATTATGATTTTAATTAAATAATGATTTTTTTTAAATTGGTTTTTGAAATTAAAAATAAAACAAAATATCCCCCCCCTAAGTTCAATATGAAATTATACTAATAGTTTTATTTCGTAAATCCATTCCAGCAGTGAACTGGAGACTGTAATAGTATCACCACCACCAAAAAGGTTGGATACGTAAACTTTTATTAAAAGTTAAAATTTATTTAAACAAAAAAGAAGAAAAACTTTATATGTTCTGCATTTTTACCCTTTTGTTTTTAGTTTAGCGAGAATAAACAAAAAAAAAAATATTATGTGAACTAATGATTTTTCTCAGTTTAATTATGATTTGGAGTTTTGGTTAGCGAATTTCCTTGCTTCTAATTAATTACTACGTTCCGTTATAAACAATTTATATAAGTGTTAGTGCTTTTAATTAATTATTTAAAAAAAAGAACGCTCCTAAGGGTTTTTTTTATAATGATTAATATTCTTTACATAGTTAATTTTGCACAAATTATTATTATTTTTCTTAGGCAAGCACAGTGGCACGCTTATGTTCCCAAAAACCACTGTAAATTTATATTTTATATAATTTTTTTGCACTGCATCTGATATTACGGTACTTTTCTTTTTCAATTATCTGCATTTAAAAATTTATATAAAAGCCACAATATATATATCTACGTTAAATACCTTCTTGCACATTGTTAAGAAAAGTTTTGTTGAATACGTTTCCATTTTACAATTATTTAAAAGTCTCTCAAGTTTCCTGTAAAATTCCAAGCTAAACTATGAATCTATTTTCATCATCACCCTCAACTTCCGATGTATGGACCTCGTTAATGTAAATATCATTAGTTTGTATTTGTAACCTCATAAAATTGAGATGAAAATTCCTTTAAAAATATCAACTCATAGATAAAACAAAAAACCCACACTTATTAAGGGCTGTCCCAAATGGATACGAAACATTCGCTGACGACTTCGCACCGAATATTTCGCATTGGTTTGGGAAAGCTTTAAATTTTTAGGTTTGATATACTTAAGTAAAATCGAAAATCGTTAGAAAAATAGAGACAAAACAATTAAAGGTTTCCGGAAACCAATGCGAAACATTCGTTACGGTGAAGTCACAATAGCAAAATTGTGTTATTGGCAATCATAGCAAAGTGTTGTTATCGTTGTTTTATAGTTGTCGCCGAATTTTTCGCATTAGCTTGGCAAAGCCTTAATATTCTATAACCATGCTTAATAAGAAAAAACATGATACGTAAAACCAGGTATCTGTACTTGGCGGTTCGTTCGCATTTTGGATCAAGGACTTCGAAGATATGACCATTCCTAAGGAGGTGATGATTTCTGTTGCACAATTCGAGAACTGACAAAAGTTCGGTATCTTCGATACAAGTTCCACTAATGGACAGTGACAAGGGAGGTGGATTCCACTTTAACTAAAAAATACTGCATAGATTCGCAGCATTCAATTTTGCATTGTTTTTGATTCCACATTAAAAAGTGTTGTTTAGATCAGACTTGAATTAAGCTCATCATACGCTGCCTTTGAAGTTCCACATCCGAAGAAAAAGATTGTGAGTCTAGAAACTATTATGAAAAATTGAGAGTACTGCTTTCAGCAAAAAAATTTAATGGATAAGAAGTTCCAAACAAAAGATCATTAATTTAAAGAAAAGAGAGTAAGGGACAAAACGGAGCCCTGAGGCGCACTGGCATTTATTTTATGGACATCAGATTTAAAAACATCCAATAAAACTTGTATTTAGTATTTGGTGAGTTAACTTCTTTTCCAACAAAGAAGAGAATCATCAATACCAAATGCACGTATTTTCGATTAGAGAACTTCGAGATATTTCTTAAGCTGATGGTTTACAGTGTTTTCTTGACCTTGAAGAAAAAAGACGTAAGTGTAATCGGACGATTAGTTTATGCAATAGTTTTGCCAGCGTAGAAGAACAAATTTCAGAACAATGGAAGGGATGCTATCTGAGCCAGCGGATTTGTGTAAATATGTTAAGATCTATAAATATTCTTGCTACTGCACTTATACGAAAGGAGATTCATCCCATTAGATACTTTAAGTTCACAAGTACAGGAAGAGTCGTGAGACTGGCCTCCTTCAACAAGTCTCTCCACCTAAACCAATCTCTAGCCGACGCCATCCAGTTTCGGGCTTCGGGCGTCCTGGTCTATGCCATCTCTCCAGCGCAAGCATGGTCTACCACACTATGTCTGCTTCAAGGTAGATTGCGTGCAATTCATGATTCTACCGTCTCTGGAATCGTCCTTCCTCACATAAGAGGCCAACAATTCTCTTTAAGACTTTTCTTTCGAACGCGGCTAAGAGGTCAGTACTTGCCATACCATGGTCCTTTACAGCAGCAGTTTTGAGATTTCTGGATTTGAAGAGCTTTGACAGAATAGGCTCTGTTGGAATTGAGTAGCCGCCCTCGTATTTCTTTACCCGAGCCCGAGGTATTTGAAGGATTGCACAACTTCAAGATCGTGCTCCGCTACCTTGATTGTTTGACCAACTGTTCTTCTCGCATTCGACGCCACCATGTACTTTGTTTTATCTTCACTGATGTGCAGCCCCAGATTTTACGCAGAAAAACTATGCTGCAAGCAAATTGGCTTGCTCTAGTGACCTTATATCAGGAGTATCATTAAAGATTCTCATTCCATAGAGAATTGAATTTATTATAATATCTGCGTTGGACTGCACGTCACTATCGAAGAAGTATAGCGACAGGTTAAAGTTTCTGCCCAAAATCATTAAGACCGTCCCAATCGGCTTTCCCGTTTTGCCAAACGGTTCTCTTATATGATTTATTTTCTATCTAGATTGTACTGACAGGAGGCATTTGCAAATATGATACATTGCATTGGTTTAATGTACTCTTACAGGCGGACTGGACGGTAACGTTAGGGAACTGAGTCATACAAATACAAATCGTAATATTTGTAAAACGGTTAGGTCACAAACTGATGGTTTTATTTAAAGCAGTAATTGTTCGACAACCCTGTATACACTAATGATGTCAAATTTTGTAAACTCTGGAACTAAAAACTGCTTGACCGATTAATTTAAAAACTTGCAGAAATTTTGGACTGTTACAATCTTTTCTTTTAGAGAGATCTCTGAAGCACTTATTTCAGCCAGTGTATTTTTGAATTTTTTTAGTAGCTGGTGAAATCGGTAGAATTTTGTTTTTTGAAATCTTGTGTGTTTCAAAATTTTAACTTTTGAAAAATTGAAAAAAATTGTATGTAGGTACTATTACAAAATTCATAATTATTAAAATAAAAATCTTAAACTATCATTATAACAAATTCCTTTTAACTTAATGAAATTTTATTTCTTTTAAAACGGCTATAAGCTGTTATATCATATTCTTACTTCTTACAAATTATTTTATCCACTATTCCCAATGCAAACAAATTAAATTAAATCTCCATCACACACATCTCTTCGTATGGTGGCCTAGTTCGAGGTTAAAGTGCAATTGTTTCTATAATATATCCTTTTTGCAAACAAACACACTCACACACACACACTAACACGCATTAAGAGGATATAACAGACAAACAAAAAAAAAAAAAACATGGTGGCGAATAGAGTTGTTGAAGGAAAAGGAGTGCCATACGACTGGCACGACAAAACGCGCAGTGAATACTTAAAAAAAAAAAATATCTTTTCATTGCATATCATTGCAATTTCAGGCTCTGGTTTGTCCTTTAGTGACGACGACGACGTCGATGACGACGTGGTTGACGACGACGACAACGGTGGTTAGTTTTCATTTGGCTTATGCTTATGCTTATCTCCCAGGCAATATACTTTTAGGAAGGTACTTGGTTAATAATTGTGCAGACTATAAAATGTGTGTGTATGTGTGTGTGTGTGTGAAAGTTAACTATGAACATAAATGCATCCTTTTTGGTGGCAAATCCTTTATACTAATAAATAGACAACCTGCCTCTGTGAGTTTTCCTGTTTACCCTCTGGGGACAAAATAAAAGATTAATGTGTCAATGACCGTTATTTGAACTGGTGCACTGGTACTGTTAACGAAGCTTATTCACCATAAAGGATGAATTATCTTTTAGAGATTTATAGATTATGTGGAAGTATAATATTTGGATTTTGATAAAGTTTTATAAAAAAAAAGTAAAGCGAATCATTAAGTTTGGAATTTGATAAAAAAATTCTATTATTATTAAAAATTTTAAGAGAATGTACATATTTCATAAAAAACAGTTAATGGATATCTAACGAAATAAATTCTCCTATAAATTCGAATCAAATCAATATCTCTCAAAAGCTCCATTATTTTTCTCTCATTCCTACATCTGGTGAGATTATGCAGGAATTGATGAATCAACAATAATAACAAAGTATAAGACATATCTTTAGTTGTTTTTATTTAAACAAAATAAGTTTTTTTATTTTTATGCAAACAAATGTTTATACGTGGAGGTGTGAAAAATATAAAAACTAAAAACAAAATGTTTAAAAAAATTCGACATCATTTATTGAATTTCATTTTTAAATCTCTCCGCTTATTAACATTTTCATTGAATAGAGATATTATTTGGGTGCGCAGCTAAGAATAATTTAAGATAAAATTCAGACAGACTCATTTGGGATTAATTGTTAATTGTTTTCTTTTTTGTATAAATTCAATAGATAGTTTATCTGCCCACAACTTTCGCTCCCCCTTGCCAATGTTTCTTAAAGATTTCGAACCCATATGCTGAACATGAAAATTCAACTACCACAAATAAAATACAAAATTAAAAAATAAGAAAAGTACGTATACGCCAGAGTGTACATCTGATCACAGTTGATCTTATTAGGTATCGTCATAGTTTTTAGTTCTTCGTTTCTTGAAGTTTGTATTACTACCATTTTATAAAAATATTGCAGAAAATTTTCTCTTTCTTATTTTCATTCCCTACGTTGAATTTTGAATTTTTTTTTCAAAACTGAATTAATTTTTCAAAAACTATCAATTGGACTAACTTTATTAGAAAACAAAATAAAATTATTGTAAGAGTTACTTTTGTTTTCCAAGTTTTTATTTCCATTAATAATATTTAGCAAAATAATTAACAATAAGTTCTTTCTAAAAATATACCCAACCAAATATTACTCTTGTCGAATTTAAGGATACCCTATATAAAACGTGGAGCTTTTATATTATGCTTTGCCTTCGAGTAATCTTACCCTAATCTAAACAAAAAACAATTCCTTATGTTTTGTCATTTTGGCATAAAATTATCATCGTTTTCCAATAAATCAATTTCTTCCTTTCTTATTTTTTAGTTCATCAACAAATAAACTAGAATAGTACGAAAAATTTGTTCCTTTAGTTCAAAAAATTCCGATATGTCAGAAAAAAAAAAAACAAAATTAAATTAAAAATGGCAATGATATAATTTTTGATATTTTATTTATAAAATTTTTGACAATCAGCCGATATACTAAATCTTCAAAATTTAAGATCAAGAAGATATCAGAATTTCTAAAAAAAAAAATTTATTTCTCTGAATTCATTTGAATGGACATTTTGATGATAGTAAAGACTATTGCTAATCATGGCCTTTAAGGACTAGTTTTTGACCATAAAATATTTTCCACGATCTAAACTGTAACTGATTTTTTTTCCAATTTGAGCCAAATATCATTTATCTGTAGCAATAAGCAATGTATAACAATAAGTAGTAGAAATAAATAGTAGGTACATTAACTTAGACTGGACTATTTATTGCCTTCCAAGAAATTCTCAAACAGAAATATATTCAATGCTAAAAAAAATTCAAGATCAGTAAAATTTTTTAATAAATCAAAAGAAAATTTTGGAAAAAAAATGAATCACATAATTTTTCAAAAATAAATTTGACCCAAGAAAAAATTGGCCAAAAATATTTCAAAACAAATTTTATAAAAAAAAGATGTTAAGTCGCAAAAAGTGTTAAGTCGATTTTTTTGGAACGGCTTGCAATTTAAATCATTTCATCATCTCAGTCCACCGGTGTATTTTTGGAATTAAATTTTTTTTTTTAATGCAAACCAATTATGTATATATAAAAAAAATAGTTCAATAGTTTCTATACCCACGTCCCACATATTTATCTTTAATAATTTTTCTAAAACTACATAGTTTTATTTTTACACCAACAGTTTTTTCTTTTATTTTGTTTTATCACATAAAATGCAGGCATCATTAAGGCTACTTACTCTAACGCACATCATAGACACTTTGAGTATCATCTAAGTTCCATTCAGTCTATTTTCGCCACCACATATTTAGATATGTTTTGCACCCTTAAGTGCATTATTATAATATCGATTTCGCAATGAGAAATAAGCAGATTCAGTGAATACGAGGGGAGAGATAAATGCGTCGTGGATATAAATTCCAAGGAAGGACTATTGATTGAACATCACATTGGTTACACGTCTAGCAGGGTGACCAACTTTACTCTTTTTTTTTAGAGTGTGTTCTCTACAAAAAGGCTGTTTTTTTGTTGACTTGATATATAAATAAATAATTAATTTAAAAATCTTGATATTCATACGAAACACCGAAAGTATTTTATTAAAATAATCTATTTGTATAAAAAATAAAATAGAATCCAAAATTATCAGTCATTTTATTTATAAACCAGCCCAAAATTTATACTGTATACAGTTAGATAATATTTTTTTATTGTTTTTATTTGGGAACATTTTTTCAAAGTTTAATAATTTACAATTTTCACTTTGACTTTTTATATTAAAAAATATTTTTTAATTTCTTTGTTAAATTTATCACAGTTGGCCACCGTATCAAAAATTCTGTCAACAACTAGGTTAGAGTTGGGAGACAGGGTCGTATAATGCGTGAAAAATTATCACGTATATATTATGTATAGTGAAAGGAAAACATAAAAGAAAATACTCGTTTATTATAATAATAGTCAAAGGACCTCTATAATATTCCCAACTACGCCATCGTTCAAGATTAAAAATGTAGTGCGTATAGCATACGTGCGTGCGTCGTTGCGTCAATTTTGAATGAACTTCAACAGAAACGTGCTATTTTATTTTTGTTCCATTTCAATTCATCTAAATATCTTTTTGTTTGATGAGGGTGGTTTTTCTATGCGTTTGTTGATTATTTTTCATGTTTTCTGTCAAATTCATTACAAATAAACCGCTCAAGCTAATTGCCTTCATATTAAAGCAGCAAAAACCATCCATATTTTATATCCCAGACAGAATAGGGGTAGCTGTATCTACCTCTGTCTAGCTAGCTGTATATAGAATATAGATGTAGTCTGAGGATTCAACGTCTAATCCAAATTAACTTCATATTTTCATCCCTTTTGCAAGGGTGCATTAAAAAAAAAAAAAACAAGAAAAAAAAGAGTAAAAGTCGATTTCAAGACTGAAAGACCTCTTGTGTTTTATTTTTGCTGTGGTGTGCATTTAGCCGCATTAAAACAGTTCAAGTGATATCAAAACATAATGTAAAGTGCATCGCCAAGTCGCTTCAAAATGCTTATATATTTTCATACATTCATACATATTTGGAATATTGATACATATATTTTGTAAATTTGATTATATTATGAGAAGAAAATTCTTTCCTTTTAAATATTTGTTGAGTTTAAAAATTTCACTGCATTTGCAAGGGTTTCTATTTTTTTCATTTATATTTCCAAGTTTAAATTTCCAATTTCAATTTTTGTTAAATTTTATTGTTTCTCCTGTGTTTATTTTTTTTAGATATTTTTTTTTTCAAATCAATTTAAACGTCTTCAATAAGAGCAAAGGTTTTAAAAAGTTGTATCTCTTATTTTTATTCTCCAAATCTTTTCTACTTACAAAAAAAAAAATATATTAGAAGTAAAATTGAACAAAAATCGTTTTGATGTTTCTTTTTAATTTGTGATATATTTTCACGATACATTACTGTCCCTTAAGAAAATAATGCAGTAATTAAGCTTGTTTTAACTTTGGCTTTTTTACGAGAGTATGGGTAGGTTTCAAATTTTGGTGCACGATTGTTTCATATAAATACCTTAAGTATGTACCCAGTATACACAGTTTTACAAAGAAAATATTATTACTTTGTTATTTCATCAAATTGTAATTTAAATAAAAAAAAGTCAATGAATTTTTTGAATAAAAAAAATTTCAATAAAAGTATTAAATACTTTTTTTTAATTTTATATGCTTTTGCATAAAAATTTGTTGTAATCGGATCAACCGTTTTCAGAAAATTTAAAATAAAAAAAAAGATTCTAGCAGATATAACGGTTTATGAGCCAACGTCACTTTTTCCAACATTATTGTGTCGTGTCCTCCAAGTATAGTCGATCGTTTTGGGTTTATCGGGTAGACTAGCGACTTCACATATCCCCACAGAAAAAAGTCTAGCGTCTTGGAGGCCAATTTACTGGTCCGAAACGTGAAAATATGCGGTATCCAAACGTTTCCTTCAATAAATCAATTGTGGAACAAGCTGTGTGACATGTTCCGCCATCTTGTTGAAACCACAGCTCTTGAGCTCTTGTACATCATGGGTTTTCAATTGAGGGGCGAAGAAATCAGTAATCAGGGCCAGCATCGTGATTCCACCAGCCCATTAAGCACACCAAACAGTCAGTTTATGTGGATGTAAAGGTAAAAGCCATTCAACCAAAAGCGAGCCTCGAAAAGAATCATAATTTTCAAAATAAAAACAACATTTTCTTTATAACAACTTCACTTTAAAAAAAATTATTTCCCGAGTAAAATAATTTCCCGTGAAGTAACAAATTTTCCTGCTCCATTTTCATCTAATAATCTTCACTTGAATTTTTTCGAGTTAAAAAAAGAGCCTTATAAGTGCAAGTAGTTCATTACGGATGTGGGGATCGACTTGAATTTAAGGCTGTGAGTGAGTGGAATAGTTAAGTTGTCAATTTTGAATTCACATTTTTGGAAAGCTTAGATATTTCAAAATCAAAAATATGCCATAAATAGGTTAGGTACGCTGTTTTTGTCCTCAAAGATTTATAAATAGTTCCTAGGCAATCAACGAAATCGTTCCTCATTCAAGATATCACAAAATAAATTGAAAATTTATTTTTATGATAACATACAAATGTGCAATAAAATGTTTTTTATTCCATTATTCCAGCATGCGAGAACTTTTAAGATTCCTTGTTTTGTAAAATTGTCTTCATCCCTTGTCATCAGCCAGAAAACAAAAATAAAATGTTTCCCCAACATTATGTTCTTATAGCGAAGAAAATCCTTAACATGCTTGTCACTGATGTCCTTACATAAAATATTTTATTGAGTTCGAACACTTCAATCTCAGCAACCTGAATAAATCCATTCAATAAATATTTGTATGTATACTTATTGAACAAGTTGATATAGGTTCAATCATGTACAAGTTTTTGTTTATGTACATATACTGATGGCTTTAAGGACGACAATACACCCTTTTTTTTGTAGGTATCTCTTCTCTTTGTTGGTTGGTGGTAGGTATAGGTATATATTATCATCATGTCTCTGACCTAGGATAAATTTAAACTTTTGCAATAAAATTTACACAAAAATCAATGACTTCTCCTTTTTTTTTGTCACCAAATATCTATGATCAAAAGAAAAACCTTCAGTGGTGGACAATCAACTCAATCAAAACACCAACCCTCTTTTGTCTATATGCCCCTTGTGTCTTATTCCGGTCAATTAGCTGTATTTGGCACACAACTCACAATCGCTCCAAAAACTATACTCTATACTATAGCAGATGCATCATCAGATGAGTTTATTTTTCATTTGCAACCCTGGCCATGGGTTAGTAAATTTACACCCTCAACACAAAAATCATCACACACAGTGTGCTATACATCCCTTGTTAAAATGTTTCCATTTCCATATAATCCTCCCCCAAAAAACTATCATACCTACCACCAAAGCCCCGCACCATCAAGGATGAACAGTCAAATTCGAAAATCATATCCCGCTCTATGGAAAATCTTCCCCTCTTAGAAGTGCATTCTTGTCCATATAGTATTTTTGACAGAGCAGTCGTCCTTGTCTAGAACTACAAAAATATACACAGAATTTTTCCATGGAATCCTGTTTTTGTTTTTGTATTTTATTGCGTTCCACATTTTCACAAAGCGCAGCAGCAGAATTCAGGACATCAAGATGTACCAAACCAACAGCATCTCTCCCTTCCTGATGTAGCTATTAGAATCTTAGTCAATTTCTCCTCTGCTCAGTAGTAGCTGGATAGGGTATCGAGTTTGTGATCCTTTGTTGGTTCAACCATCAAAAAAAAAAAAGTGTGTGATTCTTGTTTTATTTTTTTTTTCATTCTAAATCTTTTTTTAAATAAAATTATAATACCATTTTGAAATAACGTTTATAATAATAAATTGTGAAAAATAATTTTGGGATGAAAATGTCCTTTTTAGAGTTTTTTTAAAACAAAAGGATTTCATTGAAACTATAAGATTTATGTTCATAAATCCAAAAATTTGGAAAAGCAGTGTACACAAATTATCCCGTTTTGTAGTTCGCATATAACCCCATTAAGGATTACTATAGAACAGAGATTATAGCAAAACGAGACAAAAGGGTTATTATTTGGTCCTTTCTTGACACATATGCGTATGTATGCTAGTTTGTCTATACCTCTCCCCCACCTTTTGAGCCGAGGTCACTAGGTCGCCCGGGAGCTACTATATTTTTTTTTTTATTTTTGTATTCGAAATAATTTAAACAAAAAAGGACCCCACCCTAAATTGTGTTTTTTTGAAAAATTTTATTTAATGTTATAATTTAAAAAAAAATTTCATAAAAATAGGGATTTTTTTTGTGTCCTATTTTGTATCAACCCCGCCTTTATCTATGAAATTCTTTAAATTTCAACAAGGATACACAAAATATTTTTGTGTGGATTGTGGAGGGATTCTTTAAGGAGCAGATTTTTTATTCTGCAAAAAAAATTTTCTATTTTATTTTTGTGTGTACAAAATATACATATCTTTATTATACATAAAAAAAAATCAAAGCTTGATGGTGGTTAGTACCTCCATAAACGTCCTTGAGCGCGCAGAAAAAGCTTTCGTTTTCCTCCTCTCCTGGGTAGCGATATGTAGAGATAGGACCAGATACAACGGGAATGGATACCTGCTAACAAGTTTGCTGCAATGAATAAAATCGCTCAAAATCTCTAAAAAATAAAAGAAGAAGATTTTTTCATCCATTGTTATTTTTTTAAATTTTTTATTGTAAAATTTTCAAAATCGAAATAAAAAAAAACGTATCGTCGGGTTTAGCAATATATACAACGAATTTTATATTCAAATAAATTTTAACCATTTTATGTCTTATCACAGTTAAAGAATTTTATAAAAATAATAGTGTTTTTTAGTGTCAAAGATAATGTAGAAAAATATAATGTGATCAAGTGAAATTTTCAAAAAATTATTAATATCAAAATTAAAAAAAAAAAAATATTGAACAAAAGGATTCATATAGAAAAAAAATATTGAATTGATACATTTCTTGTGAAAATAAAAAAAAATTAATTAAAAAAAAGGAAAATGGGTGGTGAAGTAAAAGTTGCCACGGTTGATGTTGAGGGTGGAGATAATATGGCAACTCTACCCGTTTCCCGTTCGCATACAACGGGTAGCAATGATAGCGCTGAAAAGAATAACATAGCCAACAAGGAGATGGAGCTTAAAAATGTTATGCCACAGCCATTGCAAAGGTTAATAAATTATAAATTAAATTTAAATATGTACATACTTCCATCACATCTACAATATTTTCCTACATATTTTTTGTTCTTATATTTTTACTGTATCAATGGATTTTTTTTTTTTTTTGATTGGAGGGATGTGTGTTTTATCTACTTCAAATAAAATAAATGTGTACTTATTAAAAATAATGGTTGATTTCAAAAAATTTGAGGGTGCTTAAGAGATATTTCGACATAATTATATCTCATTCAAAATAACTCCATTTGTATCTACTCAAAAACAAACAAAATACACCTGCCTGGAGCTTTGAAACAACTTTCTTATTATTGAAAAAAAAAAATACGAATACATTCAAAGCTTAAGATTACAAACATTTGAAGTTTTACTATCAACCATTTTGGAAGTGCGTAAACTGTTTTTGGAAATAATAATTTTCAAATATGTAATTCAAAAAAAAATGTTTTTCTCTTTTAGTACAATTATTTAAGTTTTTATAGAATTTAGGTTCCTGTGTGTTGAAAAGTGAGATTTATTAAAAAATCGAAAGAGCGTTTTTCTTTAATTTGAAAAAAAAAACTGCAAAGATCGATACCAATCTCGCCAGTCTCGAAAACGAGACGAGATCTAGACTAGACTAACAGTTTTGAACCGAGACTTACTGAGAATCTTGATGGTGTTTCCAGTAAAGAAAATCATTCAATATTGTGTTTCTAAAACATAAAACTGAATATTTCAATGTAAATATAAGGAAAAAAAATTATTGCTTTACACTTAGACTTAAAAATGGTGTGATCGCACAACGGAGCAAGTATATGTACGTTCGAGCAAGTCGGTGTTTTCATAAATAAATTTAATTTCGGTTCAAAGTATTTATGATAGTAAAAAAGAAACCGTTTTGTAAGAAACTTCAAAAATATGTAACTGGCCATTTTTTAAATATTTCATTTTTAAAAAGTAATTTTATTTTGAAAATTAAAGTATTGAATACAGTTTATAAATTTTAGATACTTTTGCATACAAATTTTGATTACATTCAGATGAATAATTTTTGAGAAAATCGAAAATAAAAAAAATAATTCTACGGGAATATTTCTTTTTCATTAAAAGTGATTAAATATCTATTTAAATTTATAGAATTGATTAAAAAAGTGGTTTCAGCCGTTTTCGAGAAAAATTTGATTTAAAAAAAATGCAAAAAATTGTATGGGAAGTACCGTTTTCTTGGTAAACTTGTGGATATATGGCACAAAAAACAGACTTTATTTGAATGTCAAATTTTAAAAACATCCTCAAATTTTTTCCTATAATTTTTTTTTATAGCAGAAATTGCAAATTGTAACAGTTATATTGTGACCAGAGGCGAATGCTTTTGGAAATAAAAGAGTATTTTTTAAAATAAAAAGATACATATCTTAAGATTCTTCTGAATACAAATTTGGGTTATGGTTGTACTGTGTATTTTAGTAATTTTGTTTTTATTTATTTTTGATTACAAAAGAAATAAATAATATTCTCATGTTTCACAATGCATTTCCACATATATTGAATTTTTTTATTTACCTTATTTTCCACAACTTTTGCGTTGGCAAATTTATTAACTTTGTAATGTCTCACCTCACCCCTTTCGCGGAAAGTTTTCTTATTAGTTGATTTAAATTTATCTTGAAGTTACTATATAAAAAAAGCTACTACTTTATTGTTATTATTAATTTATAGAAGTAAGAAAAAAAAACTTCCAAGTTTCACTAAATTTTCATTCTTTCGCTGTTTTTTTTGGGTTACGAGTAAATTTCATGATCAACAACAGAAGCAGATTATTTTGTTTCTACAATTTTTTTTTTCATAAAGAACAAGAAAAAAACAACAACCGGTTCAAATTTTGTTTTCCAAACATAACCAAGATCGAAAGTTAATAAAATACAAAAATAAAATTATCATTGTATCATCTAAAGAGTGAGGCGAAACATTAGAAAACACGGTATAAATAAAATAAAAAATAAATATGTTACATATCAAAATTTGACATCTTTATTAATATATAATGATATAATATGTATAAGTAAGGTAATACACAGTACACCTTCTCCTTATTGAAAAGAAATTTTATTTATAATAATAAATGTAATTTATAATATATACTTATAGTTAATAATTACTTAGTATTAAAATTAATAATAAACATATACTTATATCGATATACAGCTGTATTTAATTAAATTAAAATTAGATTTTTATTAATTTTTGTTTTTATGAATGTATTAAACATTTTTAAATTAATCTGATATCAAATGTATATATTTTTTTTAAGTATTTAAAATTCAATTCAATTCGATTCAAATTTTTTTTTTTTTTAATTTGGTTTACATTTCAAGTTTGTTTCATATGTATTTATATATACATATATATATATTTTTTTTATTTTTAATAAAAGTATTTTACAATTTAACATTTTTTTTTATTAATTTTAATACTAAGTAATTATTAACTATAAGTATATATTATAAATTATATTTATTATTATAAATAAAATTTCTTTTCAATAAGGGGAAGGTGTACTGTGTATTACCTTACTTATACATATTATACCATTATAATATATTAATAAAGATGTCAATCAGTTGAGTTGACTGCAAACCTCAAAACGTTTAACATCGTCCCTTTCTTTTGTCTACATGGTCACACTGCGACCTTTAGATCTATTGTGCCTGTATTTAGAACTGAATGATTTTACTCATTCTTGCAACTTGATTTTATGATTATTTCACTTATTTCGGGTCCCACAATTTTGTCTGTCTATTCGTCCTTTCGGCTCAAAATTAATTTTTCAAACCCAAAAACAAATGTCGATGTTTTGGTGTTTCGAAAAAAAAAAAAAAACAACAAATTTTTCTGAACGCATAAGTTTTTCCCAAAAACAGTTTATCTAATTTCGATGGAAAAAAGTAGGCACCTATAGCAAAAGAATTATATTATTATAGTTAAATTTCAACACAATTTTTTTTTTTTTTTTTGAATTTTGAAAATTGAATTTTTCAGAAACAACTGTACAAACTTTTTTTTCAAATGTGACAACAAATGATTTTTAGCACTATCTTTAATATTTAGGAACCCAAAACAGAAAATTATGGCACGAACTTGTTATAATGTTAAAGGACTCTAGTCTAATGCATCCAAACAAAATCTCGTGCTCGTAAAACTAAATCTCGTCTCGGTACCGACTCGTTTCGTTTGTTAATTTTTGTGCTTTAAAAACCACCGGGACTCTCGGTAAGTTCTCATCCTGGTCTCGCTCTTGGCTACCTAGAAGTTAGTCTCGAGAAACAAGGCAAGACCGAAAAATGGTATTTCAATCATTTTGATACACCTCCAAGGTTTGCAAAAATGCAAGGTGAATTTTATGGAAAAGCAGAAGCTTTTCCAATTTTATTTTTAATATTTCTTCTAATAACATAAAAATGACGTTATGTCAAATTTCATTTTTATTTTCAAACTTTTCATTTAGATAAGATATTTTGCTTTAAGAAGTAGGGTAATTAAATAGCTGTTGGCGTTACAATAAAAATTAACAAAAGAGTTTATATTTGTAAGCAAGCTTGTAACATCTATATCCCTTAGCATTTCAGCTTTATTATTAACTATTCTCTATGTATACATATAAAACATATATACAAAAAAACACCATACAAACTTTTATAAATACAAAAATAGTCTATACAATTTGAGTGCTTATGTATAGGATACGACTGGCCTAGAGACGAGATCGAAACGAGAATTTTAAAGTGTCGAAAATTTACAGACTCGTCTTGCTACCGAAAAAGAGTAATTTTGTTCTCGTTTTTTTTTTTTTTTTGAGAAATTAGACTGTTACAAAATTATACGATTCAGTTAGACTTGATTTTTGCACTTTTAAATTAAGCTATTTGATTCAAAACTTATTTATTGCCATACAAATCCACACCAAAAATTGTCTTTTCCTATACAAAAAAAATAGTCCCTTTCGAAACTCATGTATTTCAATGACATCAAAAATCGGTAATTGTTAATTTTTTGAGATTATTCATCTTTTAAACAATTTTTAATATAAATAATTTATATGAATTATTTTGACCCTATTTTGAGAACGGTTTTGAAATATTATGATTTTAGTTACCTAATTTGCGTTTTCTTATACTGAAATTCTGGAATCGTTTTTGCAAAGTGCAGCTTAAGTGCCCATCATCAGAAATTTAGTCTTTACTTGTTGAGATAAATTTTCACTGCAATTGTTCATATTCGGAAATAACTGAGTTATAGTTTTTTTAAAATATTTAAAATAATTTGTATTAAATTTAAAAACTAATAAAAATTGGTAGGTATGCATGTTTTCTTTATTTAATAAAATCAATAGCAAAAATTTAAAAAAAAATGTAAACCCGTATTCAAAATATTGAGCCTTCAAAAAAAAAGTTGATTTTCTTTCCTCGATCCAATTAAATTTTTTTTTTTTTTTAATTTTAATATGCAATATTATTCAAAATATGAATAGAAAAATAAATAAATACATTCTATAAAGAACCAAGGCCTATGTGACTTACAACTCTCAACCATTCCGCCTGTGTGCGTGTTATTGTAGTAATGTAATTTTATGCGAAATCCATACAGTTATTTTCACTAGCACTCTATTGTTAACAAGTTCTGTTTTTTTTTTACACTTAGGACCAGTTGCACAATCTTAGTTCAGCCTTTGTTCAGGATTTTAATTCACCAATTTCAGTGGATTTAGCATTGCTTCAACACTGGTTTAAGCATGCAAATGTTTTTTTATCACACACCAGAACCTTGGACCAGAGCTAAACCGCTGAATTTGGAAGATAAAAGTTCCGAGCCACGGTTTAAATACTTGTGCAACTGCATATACAAATTTTTATTTACTCTTGACTCTATTTATATTATAACAAATTCTTTATTAAATTTGTATATTATATTTTTCCTAGTCCATTCATGATTTGAATAATTGATAGGTTAGCACTAGCCGCAAGTGAGATTTCTAGGTAAAAACGGTGTACGGTGAGGTGTACGAAAATAAAATTAAACTATATTTTTAACCAATAATTCCTGAATCCATTAGTCCGGAAATAGAATATTAAAAGAATTCTTCCGTTAAATCTAAAATATTACAAAATCACCGCTTATGATTATTTTAGCAGATGCACCATATCAAACAATCAAAAACCTTAACAAAAAATGCTAAAGTAGGTAGGTACTTATATTTGCTTAAACTATTCACACAAGAGAATCATCTATTTTCGCATTTTTTTCAACTCATCGAGTGTAAGCGTTTCGGTTTGTCTTTTTGCCCCAAATTTTAATAATCCATTTCAATTTAGAGCAAAGTAAGATTAAAAATGTTTGACAAGTTTTTGTCCTCGTCTATAGTTCTTTTTTCAATATATTCAATATAGAAATGGGAAAGTGGAAAAAAGGAAATATTCTTAGCCCCCTTAAAAAAAATGATTTGATTTTTAGAACGCAATTTTAGCTAACCTAAATTTTTTCTGTACAAGCAAAATTGGAAAATTCTAAAGAATTTCTGCAAAAAAGGTTTTTATCTTAACCAAAATGCCTATCAGATAAACTTTTCCTGGCGCATATCACAACATGAATAGCTACATTTAAAGTAAACTCAAAGAAGAAATCCACCGCAATGCACAACAAATAATAATTCTCCATCTAATTGCCTATTTTTTTTTTCTTTTTGTTACATTATCAACCCTACACTACAGGTCAGCTTATACTACAATGATTCTACAGCCTGACTTTTTACAAAAAAAAAAAAAACATAGGGTGCAGTAAATGTGCATCAGCTCTCCTTGTTCCATGTGATCTGTCATGCGTACTAAGAGACCAAACATTAAATGGCGTTTCCGAGAGTTCATTTGCCTCTGTTTTTCCCTACGAAAAACAAAATCTACAACAACAACAACAAAAAAAAATCCACTATAGTCCTATATCTCTGTGATTCTGAAGTGTGGGACAGCCTACCCACCTACATTTCCATTTCATTTTACATTATTGTCTACTCGTAGCGCTCTTGGCGGGAAAATCACTTACTAATGTTTTTGCAACAGCTCACAGATTAATATGCTGGTGTTGGGTTAGTTTTTTTTTTCCTTCGTATTTCAACACTAACACTATGGCATATTCGTGTGCACCAGCAGTGGGATGAAGTGCGGTGGCACATAGTTGGTTACTCCCGATAAATCTACTCGTAGATATAAAACCTCTATAGGTACTACATATCTCTTGCATACAATGAATAATAAAAATTAGGTCAGTTTGTTGTTTGCACGTCTGTGGAAATCTCTTCCCATTGAATTTTGCAATATTCTGAAGTTGAAACAAAAAAAAATCTCAATTTTACTTTTTTTTTCTTCACTGAATTTTTTTTTTTATAATTAAGCTCGTTTTTAATTGTTATAAAAGAGTTCACACCCAATGCTAGAATTTAAATGATAAATCTTTAGAAAATAAAAAAAATTGTATACATTCCTCTGTTTCATGTTACACCTTCTCACTTTTTTCACAGTTGTAAATGAATGCAATTTCGTAATTTGAGTTCGTAACTACGATCAATTAAAAAAGTAGACATTAAACAGATTATTAAAATGTACGATCTTAAATAGGTTAAAGTTTTTAAGTCAAAATAAAGCGACATTTAAAACAAAATTACAAAAATAAATTGTTTTTGAATTACTGTCAAGTGTTAACCTATTACACCTTTCTAGCAAACAAGCAAACTGTCAAATCGAGGGAGCTTTGAAATGTCAAATTATTTATTGCATTCCTTAACAGCTGTGTTCACTTAAATGTTCGTTCTACATTCATACATGGTAAAAAAGTAGTAATATCCCTTTTTAGATCCATACATCTGAAAAAAAATTCTGTTACATAAATAAATAAAAACAAACCTGTTCTTTACCTTACTATCTATATTACCTGATGTTCCTTGTTAAATGCTGCTTGAAACAGTTATATAATTTTTGTTTATAAATTTTGTTATATTAGATAATAAATTATAAACCTCTATGCTCGTATATTTTGGTTTTATGTTAAATGTGTTAATTGTTTATACCGTTCTATGTATGAATATAGAAATCTATATTATATAGAAAATCTTAATTAATGATATTTCCAGTTCATATTGTTATACAATTAGAAACAGTGGTACCAATCCATCAGGTATGAGTCGAAGTTGCCTTCCATACGAAAACCGTGGAAGCCACAAGAAGCATCCCATGTACTACCCGAATGAGTTATGGTAAATTTTGAAAAAAAAAGAAATTAAGAAAATTATTCCTTTATGTTAAAAAAAAAAAAATTCATGTAGATTTTTTTGTATTTATTTTTTTTTTCTGTATGTGCTAATGCAAATTATTAAAAATTTTCTATTTTTCTATAACTTTTAAGTAAGTAGAACCCAAAAGTAATTTTTTAAACGAATAACCTTATTTTCCCTTCACTTTAACCTCAAACTCACAAATAGCAAACACTTTGAGAAAAATCACGTGTTATAGATTATTAGGGTCTTACAGAAAAAAGAAAACTTTGTAATACAATATTTCTTAAATAAATTTCTATTCTGCATAATTTACACTTTAAATCGAAACACACGGGATTCATAAATTGAAGATGATTTATTGTTAACGGGCCACACAAGACCGAGTTAAACGAGTAACAAAGTCGATTTTCATTGTGAGATTAGGCTTCAACAAAAAACCTATAGCAAATATTACAAAATCCAAGTGGGTCTCCAAACACAATTTTTATTTGATTGAGCTCCACCGAGGCATTTGAAGTTTAAGTACGTCAGGAATCCGCGAGTCAAATCGGCTCCGAGTTATTTGGCTCAGTCAGTTTTAGATAAGGAGTCTTTTATTCGATTGCACCAATACAAACAATCAAACAAACGTGAAAGACTTTTCAATTTTTAAAAGCGTTTAATGCTAACGGCCATTAGTTAAAAAAAAAACTATTATTTTATCAATACTTTTAGGGTTTAAGTTTCTTGTGGTATATAATATTTTTCACCTTTACACATAAAATTCGTTGCGTAACTGTGCTTTGACATTTATGGAGTTTTTCATTGGTAAAAATAATCAATTATTTTTTATTTCAATCTGTCAAAAAGTAGATTTTGACAACTATTGCGTTTTATTGGGCAGAAATAATTGATTATTTTTTTGATTATGATCAATTTTGAAGATCTAAATTTTTTGAGAGATTTACCCCTCCATGTACTAACACTAAAACAATTTGTATCGGTCATTTTGATTAAAGTGGTTTGTGATTTGTTTATTCTATTTTACAAGAAAAAAAAAAACACCGTTGTAAAAGATTTCGTCAAGGAAGTAAAAATTAATTACTCTGAAAAGTCTAAATTAACTTGTTCATTCATTTTTATTTCTTTTTTATTCTGCTTTAAATTGTTGTCAAACACTCATATTGAACGCAGATCTGACAGCTCCACCGACAAGTAATAACACCAACACAGTGACAAAAAAAAAACAATTATTAATTTTGTTCCATTCGTCATGAAAAAAAAAAACAATTTTTATTAAGAAATCTTTATTTACCAATGAAAAACCCTATTAGTGTGTCTATTCAGAGAACAGCTGATTGGTATTCCATATGATTTTTCACATTGACGAAAGTTAGTAGAAAGGGAATTCATGAAAGGTGACAGTTGCATATCCATATTAATTATTCCTCTAGGATATTTTTACTTACAGCAAAAAAAAAATTTAACTCAGCTGAAGAAAAGTGCTGCGGGAGAAGAATACGAATATTGTTATTGTGTTTCAATTCAGATTTTGAGAAACAATAAAATGCGAATTTAAAGCTCTTACAAATTATTGGGATGTCAACTCAAAACTTAGTTTCACTGAGGTACCTACATATATACTTTTGCTTACTTACCTATTCGTCCATTAAATTCCAACGCGCCATCGTGTTATTCGGTTTTCGGAGATAATGTTCAGCTCTCTCCAACTCTTTCTCATTTCTTTTGACTCCTATTCGACTGTTCTTCTACAAGTAATTCCAGGTCGAATCACTCTTTTGTCTACCTCTATGAGAGAATTCCATTGCATCGCTTGACTCAAAAAGCACTCATCAATAAAAACATACAATATTAAAATAAGACCTAAAATTGTGCGCATTGTTTTTGTAATTTA
This sequence comes from Syrphus vitripennis, assembly GCA_958431115.1. Taxonomy (NCBI): domain Eukaryota; kingdom Metazoa; phylum Arthropoda; class Insecta; order Diptera; family Syrphidae; genus Syrphus; species Syrphus vitripennis. Next base: position 87,063,488 of record OY288110.1, read on the forward strand.
TAATTAGCGTCATAAATTTTGCATAGTTCACAGATAAGTAAGATTAAGGCCCAGATTTTCAGTGCTAAGTTAAACCAGATTATATTAATCCTGCAAATTAAATGATCAATAGCTAACTCCACTATAGCTTTATAATGATGAATTAATGCAAAGAACCTGCAAAGCTCGTAAGATAATAAACAAAACAAATATTGAAGTTAATCCAGGATTCCTCAACACACTTGGTGATTTAACTCGGACTTAACTTCAATATAGCCCTGAATTAATTTCAACGACTTTTTTAGGCCCTTCTACATTGTAAACATTTTTTTCATCATTTTTAATTTTATATCATAACATCGCAGTGCCGACATTTTCGCCATTCTACTACTTTTTCTTAATTCCAATATCTTCTAGGCAGTTAGTCGAAGGTGAAAAGTCCCCACATTTTTTCTTGTATAGAAAATCGTTTGATTTTCCAATGTAAGTCTTTCGGTTGATTTATTTATGTTTTCAGTGCAGGCCTTATGGAAAACCTTTTTAAACGTTATTTTATAATGCTCACTACGACAACCCTGTGAAGCTTTTAAAATGGCGATAGCCTACTGAAATACATAGAAATAAGAGTGCTTTCACAAATATTATATCTTTCGTGTACTGCAAATATAAATTGAACACAATATTTAGTTCAAGTTAAATCAAAACAAAACAAAACATATTACCCATAGCCTGGCACACATCTTTAAAAAATACAGACCTTTTCTTTTATCTTCCTCATGTTAATAAGTTGATAAGTATAACATAATATTTTCCCTTGTGCTTAATCTTTTAATACAGGATAAGTTTATTTTCAATTTTTTTTTGAGGGTTTGAAAACGGTTTCATTATGTTAACTGACTATAATGTTCAATGTCAAGGCGTACTCCAAGTAGCAGTGGTGAATATTCACGTAAAAATGATAACCTATACCTATTTAGTTTCGAGCATCATTGATACATTTATAACAAATTACTTAATAATGTACGAGTACCTATACTCGTTGACCCACATGAAAAATTTGAGTTTCAAAAATGTTTGAGAAGTCTTATCCAGAATTTGAGCATTCCTTATTTTTTATAAGAACCTAAATAAATTGTGATATTATTTCCATCTCACATAAGATTCGTGGGAAGCTGAATCAGTTGAAACATTAGTCTCATAAAATTTAATTTTAGAAGTAGACATATTCTTGAACAGAATATAAAACTCTATTCATTGATCTAATCAAGCTAAGCTATACATATGTTTATTTATTTAGATAAAAAAAACATAAACAAATGCAATTCTCCAAATTAACACCAATTGAAAAAAACAAACTGAAAAAAAACATAAAATATTGTTTATTGATTTTTCTCTGGGACTGTTTATTTGTGTCAAGCACACGCTCTCATTGTCTCTACTGCAAAAATGTTTATAAACATTTTTAAGCATAAATGTTTGAGAAACTTTCGTTTTGCAAAAAAAAGAATAATTATGAAATCATGCGTGGGATCATAGAGTTTAATTATAGACGCACGTTTTATATTCATAAAGTTGCGTCTTCAAACAACAACAAAAAATTCTTTAACCTCATCGCTAAAGCTATATATTTTGTTTTTAAAAATGCTCAATGATCTGTTTATGTTTAGTACTTTTTCTCCGGTCTGTTGGCGATATTGTAATAACAAATGTGTGGTATTTAAATAAAACAAACAAAAAAAAAACGCGAAATGTAAATACAAAATGTTGTTAAGCAATGGCAAATTTTATGATCTAGTTTTTGAGAAAAAAATTATTTTGGATTTTCTTGTACCAAGTGTTAACCTACTAACTTAGAAATAATATTGTGCTGATGAGTGCGCCATAAAATTTACAGTGTAAATCTAAATAAGTTTTTACGCGTACCTATACATTTTTTATAGAGTGTTGTACGTTTTCAAGTTCACAACAACAATTTAATTTTACGAATTTTATAAAGCTTTGAACATAAGATGTGTTTTTACGAAACCTATACAGTATACAAAATAAGGAATGAAGAAATTTTAAGTTATTTTAAATTTAATCATTCGACGGCTATTGAGTCAGATTTTTTTGAAGATAAATTGTAGTGGTTCAAAACAAAATTCCAAAAAAAAAAAACATATTCGGAGAAGAAAACTACATTTCAAAAGTTGTCGTGTATTAGCAGAACTATGCTTAGTTTTGAAGAAAATAATTTCAAAAAGCTTGTTTTGGCTAAAAGTAGACAAAAGTTTATAATTTTATTCGAAGTGATGTCTTTTTGAAAATTTTGGTATGTTTTTAAACAGGCTAAGTACTGTTTTGAACAGCTCCGACACCGTTGAACTTTAGGAACTACTGTATATTCCTTCAATGCACATCGCTCATTTATTTGGTGGTGGACCATATTCAATATTTGGACTCCTCCTTATAAACGTTTTTTGATCCCAAGTCTGGAATTATTTTATAACTTTTTTTCTATTCTAATGAGTCTGAGAGAAACAAATTACAGAGACGTCGAAATGAGTGGGATATTGTTAGCTAATTTTCTCTCCAACACTGAGAGATTTTTCTCTTAAATGAATTCTAAAGTTTGTGATACAATTTGAAAAAAATTATAAAGGAATGAGAATATTGAAGTTTTATGTTTTTCTTGAGTTTGATCTTAGACACAAAATTATACATTCCAAAAACTTATAAATTCAACCCAAGATTTTTTTTATGTTCCTGAAATACGACTTCTTTGCTTTGAACATGATAAGGAGTATTCATACCAAACTTTACTAATATTTATTTTTGAAAGCAAATAAACAAAATAAAGTCTTCAATTTTGAAGACGTTTAAGTTATGTACATTAGGGTGGAGACCAAGGTTTTGAGCCCTTTACTGAGAATTAATTTTTTTGTGTAGTTTTAGATTTTTTTTCAGATTTTTATATTGTTATTTTTATATTTACAGGTCTCGAATAGCAATTTTATGATAAAAAAAATACATTATGTATTTTGAAAATGTTTTTCAAATCAAAATAAAAAAGAAACTCTCTTAATATACAAAAACAAAATTGACATACATTTCAGCACTTAAAAGTGGTAAATCAACCCCCAAAACCACCCCCCATTATTTATTTTACTAAGGTTTGAAAATGGTTTTTCTTACAAAAAAATCGAAATCGAGATTTTAATTCAAGTTTGACATAATTGTGATAAGGAACGCGAAAAAAAGTGATTCCAATATATTATGTCTATATTATGCCCGATTTCGGTCTGTCGGTGTGCCTGTAACTTGAACTACAGTTTAAGCCTATAGAGGGAGTTTCTTCAAATTTTATCTGTCTATCTTGTCGATATCGAGGTCCTGACCTATAATCTTAGCTTCCGAAGCGATTTTCTTCAAACTTTGGAATTACATTTTTTATATGGTTTCCCCTATCAAAAATTGATCATTTTTTCTTAGCTTCAAAAATAGCGGTTTCTGTCATTCAACAGTTGACAAAATGTTTGTATCTCAAAAAACAGCTCAACCGATTTTGATGATTAATTTCAAATTGCATATTTGGTAAAAAAGATTTAAAAAGCTGTTGCAAGGGTATTTGCCATAGAACCGTAAATTTAAATGTTAACTATCTTATACTATCTTATAAACGATTTGAAGGATTTCGATCAAAAATTTTATGAAGTGTTGCATATCAAAATTATCGAAAAATATTTTTTTTATTTAAAATCTTATTAAATAATTTAATAATTTTAAGTTTGTTTAAAAATATTTAAGAGAGAAAATGGCCAAAAAAAAAATTAATGATTGCGTTAAAGGAATACATATGTCTGCCAATTTGTATCAGTTAACTTTGTTCAATTTTCCATCCATTATATGAGAGGTTTGAGCCTCCACTTTTTATATGAAAACATAAATCATGCCTACCTATATATTATTATTATTATTTTTTCTTGCTCGAATGTTTTTACTAAATTTTTAAAAACATTCACGTTGATAGAAAATTTAAATTTCTAAAAAAAAGTCTGTGAAGTGAAATATTCAAATTATTTGACTTGGTACTGGAGTTATAGCAAATATTGTAAAGTGAAGTAAAAGTGAACTGGTGGTCACTGGTACATTTTCTCAGAAAGGCGAAGGTAAATTTAGTAGCATTTTTGGTTATAAGCATCCTTAGGTCCCACACAAACATAATACATCATAGGAACCTTTCAATGAATCTGTTTCTTTTTTAACGGTCTATGGAGGGTTAAGTGGTTAAATTAATTTCAAAACTTACTTAATAAAACGAGAGATTGAACCTATTTTGATTTGGAAAACATTTTAAAAAGCTTATTTTTTTTTCTATTTGTAAGCAATTAATAGCAAAAAACTTTGTGACTGCTACCTCTAAATGTCAAATTGAGAATATGAAAAAAAAACATTGGATTTTTTAGGTTTAGAGTATTCAAATCCCAACAATAATGAAGCAAAACAAAGAAAATTTTGGTCCACTCTAATGCACATGCTTCCTATCTATGGATTCGTCTAATTGAGTTAGAGACAGTGCAGCATTAAATTCAAAAAGTTAAAAAGAGAGGAAGAGACTCACAAGAAGATATTATTTGTCCAACTAGGATCTTCTTATTTTCGTCGTGACATGATTAAATTCGCGTCGAAACGAATGTGCATGCTCAAATTATTTTCCAAAACTTTTTAACAAAACAAAATATTTTAAATTTTTATTTAAATTTTATTTTTTTTTTGTAAAATATTCTGCTTCAGGCAGCAGAAGTTTAGTAGATTTTTTTTTTATTATAAACCAAGTTATTATAAAATTGTAGTTTCCCTCCACAATAGATATTTTTAATTTGCACATTTAAACCCATATCACAGCATTTTTCAAGCTTAAGACATTTTTGGGATAATCTCAAGGTAAAGCAGAAAAAGTGTTAAGTTGCTAGTTTGAAAGGAGATGCATTCATTTATTAAGGACAAAAAATTAAAAAAAAAACACACGTCTCGGCTTCGCACACTTTCACACGAACATAATGCTTTTATTCAAAAACAAAAATATTTATAACCATCTTTTTTATTAACAACAACAACATCATAAAAAAAAAATAAACTTTTTAAAAATTAAAGTGCGTTGGTAATCAAGTCTAATGGATGTTTGTTTGATTTTTTCAGGACATCGCTCTTTATAGTCACCAGTTTAGTGTATGCCATTATACTAATCGTTGTTTGTATTGCATACGTGATCAGCGATGTGACAACACACCGTTTACCAGTTTTATACTACGAAGGATTTTTCACCTATTTGTATGGCGCCAGTATACTCTTCCTGCTGTATGTCTTCTGTTTCCTCCTTCAAGGTAAGTCCGGGGGGTTAAAGGGAGTAGGTTTTTTTTTGTACCTATACTTGTATGTTGTGCTTGACTAGGCTTAAGATTAAAGTTGTCGTATTGTCGTCTCAAGAACGGATTATATATTTTTAAAGTGCGATGCTTCTCTATTTCATATGGTTTTTGTTTTTCATTTTTTTTTTTTTTTTTTTTTTGAAAAGAGAGTACGTGCTGCAATGGAGGCAGCAAACCGAAAGCACCACCAAAGGAGAAAAAATCAAAGAAACAAAAGCAAAAGAAACCGGATCCAGCCGATTCTAAGGATGGAAAGGGAAATAAGGATTCCGGAAAAGGGGGAAAGCCTAGCCCGTTTCAGGTACTTAAAAGAAAAATATTTAAAAATTCTTTTATTCAATCCATATGTGTGTAGAACGGGTATGCACTATATAATGGGAAAGGTTATGTCTGTAAACCTACATGTGTCAAAAATATAAACAAATGCATGTGCTGCTGTTGATGTGAAGCTTTTTTCAATAAAATAATAATATGAAAGCTCTTGTGCGTATTCAACAACTCTATAGCTCTCTTTTTATTCTTGTTTTTTTCTTCTTCTTCTAAGAGTTCAGTTTTGAAAAGCTTTGCATTTTCGCAGCATATTATTTAAACTTATTATGTTTTTTGTTTTTAAAATTTGTATCCATGTCAGAGAAACATTTTAAACAATTAGAGTAAGACTGTTTCAATTTAATCAATAATTTCTTTTCTGAAAAATGTTAATTATTTTTTTTCTGTTTTAAAAATGTTTCGTTGGTTTGAATACAGTTAGAAGATGCCCCCTTGAAGTCACTTTTAGTGAATGGTCACAAAAATGTCATAATAAAAATGCAAATCTTTTAAATATAAAAATATGGAACGCAAAGCTTTGCACCCTAACTGAGCATATGATATATATCATACAAAACATTCCTTTGAAAAATAAGTCCGTGTGTATTTTCGCCAAACAAATTTTAAGCGAATCATTTTCTCCAAAAAAAAATGGAATTTTGTTTAAAAATCATTGTCATTTTTATGTAACGAAGTTATATTCAACAAGCAATAAAATGTAATTTTTGAAAATAATTTTTTCACAAAATAAAAAAATGATTTTTTGCTTGACTCAAACTATTTTTTGTTTTCCTACTATTTTTAAAACCAGTTTCTTATAAAACGTGCGGAATTTTTTTTTTGTTTCACCAACTCTTAATCCAAAATCAATAAACCAAAATCTTAAAAATCAAAATCGACGCAATAGTTAAAATTTTCAATAAAATTGTCCCGATTTTCAATCATTTTTCATAAACATTTCTTAATTTTGAGAATTTTTTAAGCGATTACTTTATTTATTTATTTTCGGTACCGTTAACTATTTTTCGTAAGACGGAAGTCAGAACAACCATATTCACATACAACATATTTTTAATTGAAGAATATAGCCCAATCTTTTGCATTTGTGGATCTTGGTTTGTGGACTTTTTGTCTTTAACAATAAACTTATTTGATTTTGAGGGGGCATCTATATATATATTTTTTTACCTTAACAAATCGCTTTATTTTTAATAAAATTCAAGATTTTTTTTTATACAAAATTTTAAACAAAATAATTGTTATCATCATGAATTTTTATTGAAAAAAAAAACCACCTTACCCTCATAACTATACAAAATCAACATAATTAATACAAAAAACATACAAAACACACACACAGGAACGATTTCCGATCAAGAAACGTGATTTGGTTCGGCAGTCGCTATTGAGTCAGGTATGCCATTGATTGAGTGTTTTGCAAACTAAAATTAAAAAAAAAAAAATATTAGAAGATGATTGTTTTATGTGAAATTCAAAAAACAAAAATGTATTCACGTCAGAATTTTTTAATTTGAAATTTGTATAAGTAAATTTTAATTTTATATAAAAAATTTCTTTAAATTTAATTTTAAAATGTATTATTAAAAAATTGGTAAACAGAAAGTCAAAGGTTTAATATTTTGTTTTTTCTTCAGATATTTCAGTAAAATAACAGTTTACCAACAAAATATAACTTTGCGGTAGTATGGCAGAGTAGCTTAAGTCGGCAGAAGTGTTTTTTCCATTTTTTAACTGGTAGTACCCTACAATTCTGTCTCGATCAAATTGTTCTCTTTCTAGCCACGAATGATTGAATGACTGTAAAATGAATAAACAAAGTTTCTTGGGTCAAACAATTTCCTTAAGTCTGCATAAATCAAATTTGATTAAAAATAAAACAATGACCACCATAAATAAAAATTTTTGACAAAAATGTAAATTTCTCAAAACAACTTTTTTTTAAACACAAGCTACTCTGTCATACTGCCACAGATATCAATATTTAAGCTTCGAAAAAGCTTTTTATATCTTATCTACTTAATGTTCTGTTCCCTGTAAAAGCTCAGTTAAAGTTTCGATTAATATAAAAAATATTTTAATTTTTTTTTATAAAATCGAAAAAGCCGATGCAAATAGGTCTATTGTGAACTAAAAATGGTGGCTGTAAAAATGTTAAACCAATGTAAAATTCGCTCAGCAATCATCTTCTAATCCTCAATTTTTCAGTAAAATCTCATCCAGGTTTCGGAGTTAGCCCACGAAATTTGTTGCGTTAACTCCAAAACTTGAATGATGTTGCACTGAAAAAGTTCCCAATAAAAAAAAAGATCTTCTATGAATATCTAATTTATCTTCTTTCAATTTCCTCTCAAACTAATACATTTTCTAAACATTTCTTTGTGGTGTCACTTTTACTAACTGTACTCTCTATATAACTATTGTGTGTTAACCAATTTTGTATTCATTTCTATATTCGTTTGTAAATTTTGATCTAACAATGTTTGTAATATGAATGTTTGGAAACAAAATCACTTTTCCCAACATAAAGTATTTAGTAATGTTTATTGAACCAAGGTTTGCAATAATTGCAATTCATCAGTTCATAAAACCGCAAGGCGAATGGTGTGAATTTCTATTACTATCTGCTTGCTAATCATGCATATATATAGATACTTTGGTGTAGTGTGTGACTTGTGACAGCTTTGTTCTAATCCGTAAAAGAGACTCAGGCAAGAAACTCTTCTCATCGATATGTTTCACCGATATTGTTGACGGCTTTGATGTACCTGTCTAATTGCTTAAAGGCCTGAAACCTAATTTTACAATAAGTGTGCAATATTGTGGTATATTTTTTTTTGTTATTTATTTTTTTTATACTAACCCCAAGTTTACTTAATTTTATTGTGATTTGGTGTTTTGTAATTTTTAAACCGCGTGTTTTGTTTTGCTTTTATATTTTTTTTTTTATTTTATTGAAAATGATTGATGTTTTGTTTTAGGGGTTGTGCAAATCGATGATAATACAGATAAATACTTCTAGCTTCCAATATATGTGCAATGAATGGTTTGTTTTAATAAATTGGAAAAAGAATAATGTACTATTGATAAGGTAACATTATTAGCCGTGCGTTAGCCTGGAAATATTAAATGTTGCAATGCAACAAATAAATAGTCTTTTGGAAAATGTTTGAATTTCCTTAAATTTTAGGCGATTTATGAATGTTAGTATCAAAAAGAGCTTTCACAATTTAATGACATTGCTTATACATAACATAACGGTTTCCAAAGATAGCAATGTTTATTTTTTGAATTTTGAAAAACTCCAATTAGGGATCGATTTTTGCTAAGTTATGGGGGTTTTCATTGGTACAGAAAGATTTCTAAATACAAATTGATTTTTTTCATGACGAATGGAATACAATTGATAATTGATTTTTGTCACTGTGTTGGTGTTATATCTTGTCGGTGAAAATACTGTCGGTGTAGCTGTCAAATCTGCATTCAAATTTATTTTCATTTAAAAGGTGCTTAACTAAAATTTAAAGCAGAATGAAAAAGAAATAAAAATGAATGAACAAGTAAATTTAGACTTTTTAGAGGTGTTTTTTTTCCACGTGAAATAGAAGCCTCATCATTACAAAAAAATCATTAGAAGATGATGAACTTATCCATTAATTCATTTAAAACTGCTTCCATATTTTAATAAGAATTATTTATTTTAAACAAAATTTTCACAATCGAATTGGAATAAACAAATCACAAACCACTTTAATCAAACTGACAGATACAAATTGTTTTAGTGTTAGTGCACGGAGGGTTAAATCTCTCGAAAAATTTAGAACGCTATATAGTTGTCAAAATTAGCTTTTTGACAGATTAAAATCAAAAAAATTATTGATTATTTTTACCAATGAAAAACCCCATTAGAATGACGACGAACGGAAAGGAACGAATAGATGATTGGAGGATGTAAGAACTCTTTTTAAACATTTTTATATTTTTTGTCAATGTCATTATCAAAAATAAACTAAGCGAAACAAACTATAAATCAGTAAAAACTTGTTAACAAATTTGGTTTGGTCTCAAAAACAGGGGTGGACTCGCGTGAGGCGATAGTTGACTATCTTTGTTTTTTTCGAAAATGCTGTTTTCTTTTAAAATCATTTTTAAGAATACTAAAATTGAAAAAAAAATAGTAGTCGGTTTAGTAGAAAAGGACTTAACTATAAGAAATGTTTGTCTGTACTCTGTGCGTACAAGTATCATACGAATACAACAAAATAAATGCAGACAATTTTAGCTGAAAGAGTTGCCATCTTTTAAGTAATTTCCTCCACCAAAATTATTTCACATTAACCGTTAAAACCCACAAGCCTGAATTGCAGAACCACCGCATTGAACATATCACAGTTTCTGGTTATTTATTTTTAATATGAATATGAAATCAAAATGTCTTCCTGATGTATCATACACACACAACCTAATCAAACCACATTAATTCATCAATAACACTTTTATACCAAATTGAACAATAAATATATAATTTTTTATGTAGGTTTGATAAAAAAAAAGAAAAACAGGAAATTAATTTTAAAATTTTCAAAAAATTATAAATATTATAATCAAGGATACACAAGCGGAAGTTGAAGCTGCCGTCACACCAAAGAATGTCCGCAAACGAAAGACAACCCACAGTGATCCCACCCATGGTAGCTTCTTCCTTCGTGTTGGTGCAATTGGTACATAAATAAATAGATGCAATTATTTTAATGTCAAGGACTTAAAAAAATATATTTGAATTTTGTATTTCTTAAAGCTTTTGGATTGGGAGCAATGATTTATATTGGCTTGGAATTTGGTTCGTTCTTTGAGATCCCATTCGAGTCTCCATGCCATCATATTTTGATTGGAGTGAATCCACTGTTGCAAATGGTCTTTACATTCATGCAGATGTATTTCATTTTTATGAATGCCAGAGTAAGTTGAGCTTGCTCCAATTTAAGTTCCAAGTAATTGAACAATTTTTTTTTTAGCTCAACATTCACCGTTTTAAGGTAATTGCTCGTTTTGGATTGATGCATGTTGTTGCAACCAATATTTGCGTCTGGATTCGAACCATGGTTAAGGAATCGCTGCATGAGATTACAATCTACCATCAGCGTCGTGGTCTTACTCCAGAAGATTCAATTATTCTTGAATCGATTCGCCGTCATACTCTGCGACATGCTGGAACAGTCCTCAGAACCCACATCGGACCAAACGATGACTTCGAAATGATTGACACCGATTCTGCAGGCCATTCACAAAACCTTCTGTCAAAAATGGTTCGAGCCACAGCTGAAGGTGTGACTCGAGGACTCACAAGTGATAATATCGAAATGACTACAGCTAGACACAGCTCAGCACCCACCACTAGCACTCAATCGACAACACAAACTTCTACCACCGAATTGCCATCGACTACCGCTGCTTTGGCGTGGGCCAGTACAACTATGGCGCGAAAACTCAAGAAATTCATTACTTCTACTACCAGCACCACTTCGACTACTACTACAACAACTGAAGCACCAGCTACACATCTATTCCAGTCGACAGTGGTTCCATCTCATCTAATTGATGTTGCAACAGGAGAGATCAGTACGCCAAGTTTAACTACAACTCTCAAAACACCTTCAAGTAGCTTTGCGTCATTCTTCTCAGCCTTAACTTCGTCTACTCCATCTGCGTCCTCATCAACTGAAAACGGAATTCTTATGAACAACTTATTTGGCGGTCTTGAGAATAGTTATCAGACCTTTTCTGGCATCTCACATCCTGAACCCGTAGTTCCAATTGATGCCATCGAAAGTTTAGACAACATTTATCCCGCGGCTCTGTCATCCAGTATTGGAACTCTGAACTCGACTGCGTGTGGGCGGGTGGATATAATGGGCACCATTGTTTACGACTCGGCACCATATCTGTATCCTTTCATCATTGAATACTCCTTGATTGGAGCTGTTGTATTGTATGTCATGTGGAAGCATATCGGACGCTATCCCAGACACATGAACGACGAAGACTTAGAACACCGCTTGGAAGTTATGTTATCTCGACGAGCAGTGGCCATGGCTCAACAAGCCCGATCGGGACGTGTGGATTGTGTTGGCTCATCGAAGGGTCTGTTCTTTGGACTTCTGCTATTGGTTGGTTCGCTAATTTGTCTGATTTTGTTCTTCGTCCTTGTTCGTCATCCACAATTTTCGTTGCTGGCAATTTATTTGGCTGATGCAAGTCATTGTGCCCTTATGGCATTTGCGGTTCTAGCTATCATTATTGGTTTTATAAGGTGAGTTGGCTAATCATCTGTAGCATGAAAAAGTCTAATATTTTAATTTCAGGGTGAAATCATTGAAATTCCGCTGTGAGGAACAAAGTAATCTGAACGACATTTTACTTCGCATTTCGGCCTTTGGTCTTTTTACGTACTCAGTTTTTAGTGTTATCGCTGGTTCCTTGAAAGCCTTGGAAAGTGAACCAAATCTTCTAGTCATGATCACTGGTATCGGAGCTGTATTCCAAGTTGTATTACAATTGTTATTTATTGCTGATGTATCTAGACGTCGAGTACATTTGCCCGAACATGATCGCAGCAAACCTGGACGACAAATTGTTACATTTTTACTTATTTGCAATGTTTCCATGTTTGCCATTTATACGTTTGAAGCTCAAAAAGTCTTCGCCAATCCCGTAAGTATAAAAGCTGAATTATTCATGTGCAATTTTTTCACATTCGCTAAGTATTTTGGATTAGATTAGATTAGGTTGGATTATAAAGGGTGTTTTTTTTATAGAGGTATATAACTTTAAGTTGGCAACACTTATTTAACGGGCGGTCATTTTGACAGCTGTTAAGTGATTTGTATTTAATTCAGTTTGGCATTTCAACATGAATCGACTGACGCCTGAACAACTGAACAACAAATTTTGCAAATTTTTGGAGGAATCACGATGCTGTGGAGAACGTTAAAGTCAATGGTGTCATTATTACTGACTTTTTCGTTCCTCAATCAACAACCATGATATGCAGGCGCTGTGGTTTCAACAAGACGGCGCAACATTACACAGCTTTTTCCACAATTGATTTATTGAAGGAAACGTTTGGTAACCGCATAGTTTCACGTTTCGGGCCCGTAGTTTGCGATTCGTGATCGTAATCGTGTGATTTAACACAGCGAGACTATTTCCTGTGTGTTATGTGAAGTCGCTAGTCTACGCCTATTAGCCAGAAAGGATCGACCTCTTGGATTATGTCAATTTAAAAAACTCATCTTTGTTTTATTCGATGGCATAGTTCTATACCTCTAGAAAAACTCCCTTTATAAGATTAAATAAACGATCAGCGAAATCCACAAATGAAGCCTTATGAAGAAGAAGTCGATTATGGTCCCTGTCGAAATCATGACAATCGACGGTAAATGGGGAAGAAGAAGATTAGATTAGACTCGAAACTTATAAAAACAAAATATTTCTTATCTCTGGAAAAAAACACAGTTTTATTTTGCTTCGAGAAAAAATTACATAAAATCTTAAAATATTCAAACCTTTGCTAAATTTATTATTCTTTTAAAAAACATATTTTGACTTATTTATTAATTTATTTCTATATTCTAGGTTCAACTTGATTTCTACGGCTTCGTTCCATGGTCAATAATTCAACGTGTTACACTGCCCCTTTGCATTTTCCATCGCTTCCACAGCGCTGTAACACTCGCCGAAATCTGGAAAACCACATACAAAGCCCGACTGGAGTAAATCATTTTGAAAAAATAATATTATCTTTGCTACACGATTCTTACATAAATTTATGTATTATAATAATTTTTAAAAAACAAAAAAACCCAATATACATTTTCTTTATTTCAAAAAAAAAAACACAAAATATTATACACACTTCAATATTTTTCTATCATTTAATTTTTTTTGTTTCTCGTGATTAAATACAATTAAAACTGATTTAATTCTAAGCATAATATTTGAATATTTAAAAAAAAAATAACAACAAATTTATGCACAGGAACAGAGTGATTAAAAAAAAAATAAATTTCAACAAAACAAGTCTTTTAGTATAGGTACTCTACCCTCGAATCGAACAAATAAAAATGAAAATTAAAAAAAAATATTTATACAAAAATTAAAACATGAAACCAATATCGTTCATCTATTCAAGTTAATATTTATAAACCAAAACAACAAAAAAAAACAACAACTTCATAAAGGTATATAAACTAAGTCATAAATAAAACAAAATAAAAAAAAGTGAAAATATATAATAGGTATATATAATTATAAATATAAATTTATTTACCATTAAATTATTTATTTTATAATATTTAATAACGTTACCTACTTTATTATTTACAATAAAACTAAAAAAAAAAACAATTTACCAAAAAAACTTGTTGTGTACTTATTTTTTTATTTATAATTAACAAAAAAAAAAACGACATAAAATCGTAATCTTTTAAGAAATAAAAAAAAAATATATTAACGTTAAGATTTTTAAATTAAGGGTAACATAGTGTTATAAAACATTCTCACAAATCGAAAAAAAGCATAACATTTACCTACATAATTCAGAAATATAAATACATAAGAAAATTAAAAAAAAAAAAACTTGTTCCCAACTCTGTATAGGTGTTAGATTTGAAAAAAAAAAATAATTTATTAAAAAAAACTTAAACAATATATAAATAATATATACATATATATATATATATTAAATATAACTTTAATATAGATCAATGAATATCAATCTGTTTACGAAGAGAAAAGAAAAAAAAAACATTGCATTACACCTAACTGACTTACACACTCGGAAAAACAGTGTTTTGTTAAAACACTGATATGTACATACACGCATAAAATCATACCAAAATGTCATAATTTTATTTTTATTTTTTCTACCTTCATTTTTTGTTTGAGGTTGAGTTTTGAAAAAAAAACCCAAAATTGTTCATAGGATATTTATTGCTCAAAGTCCAGTGGAACTCAGGGCTTTCAATTTTTTTTCGAAACCCATTTTTTAAAGAAATGAAGTTCGAATATTGGATTAATTATAATTTCTATCTACTGGGTATGATGATTGGCCTAAATTTCTATTGAAAAACCGTATGAAGAAGATAGCTTCCCTAGATGCTAGAATATTTCAAATTAATAGTGAGCAAGTTTTTACGGCTTCCTTGCAAATGTTACTGGCCAACTTTTTGTACCTTATTTTAGTGTGATCATAGCACACATTTGAAAATATTTAAAGGTACACGGTCTTAGAGCTAGCAATGAATATGTATCACAACATTAAAAAAGTTGGCTGTAATTGCATTTTTTTGTGTTCGTTCAATATGAGTTCGGGGCAAGTTCTGAATGACTCCATTTTTTTTCTCCGAAGTTATCGATTGTTAATATAAAAAAACCAAACAGTCTTGATTTTAATGACAGCTGATAAGTTGATTGACACTCCGCAGAAATTCAACTGCGTACGATATTGTTCGATGGTTCGATGGAACATAAAAAATTCAAATAATTATTATAAGGGGCCAGTTGTTCAGTGTTGAATAAACCAGAGTTGGTCAATTCTGCAAATTAAATGATCGGTATCTAACTTACTATTACTATAGAAGTGTTCCGTGGCATAATGGTCAGTTCGTACGACTGTCGATTCCTAGAAATGTTTATTTCACGACCTGCTGACAATTTTCCAAGTTTATCACTTGTCAAGAATACATTTGTAGCATACATCATTTGAAGGTTGCTTCCGCTTCCATTCCTGCATTACAAAGCACAGAAGAACGGTTTAGAATTGAAAGTCATTTAGGCCCTGGTTTTTCTCGGAATGTAGTGCCACATTTATTCATTCAGCCAGAGAATTTTTTCCAGGGCAAACTAGGGAGATTTTTTTTCGAAAAAATCAGATTTTTTTAAATTTCGTTTGACTATACGAATACCTGAGCGCAATAGGAAGCAGCGTTTTTTGTATAACATAATTACAGTTAGGCTTCCGCAACATCATACACTAAAGAGTTCAGAGAAGAAAAAAAAAACCGAGTTTACAACAAACAACTCGGAAGAGTTAATGAAAATGCTATAATAGTCTATCACTGCAATTGATAAACAAATAAACTTCAACTAGGAGGTCCACACGATATGTGCAGGGGCAGGCATAGGTAGTCGTAACTTATGCCGCTTAGTCTCGGTTCGAGTCCTGGTGAAGGCAAAAATATTTTCAATTGGTATGAACAAAATAAAGACTTTGTAAGGAGTTTGGTGATAGAAGTTGCACTCGTGAAACATGGAACTCTAGACTTTGTGGTAGCACTGCCAAATTTGTTGTAAAATTTAAATCTTCAATATTCATAGCGAATAGGAAGACATTTTGTCTCTTCTGGATGTGCACGGTAGGTATAGTGAAATTGTAATTATTATATTCAATCAATTTTAAACCCATTAAATAATTTGGACTAGCTGTTGCTCGGAAAGTTCTTATGTTCGAATGAAATCAGTATTCGAGACTTTGAAAACAAAAAAATATTTTCTTCTACCTTCCTCAACACAATATTCAAAGAAAACAAATCGATACAAGTATTTTTTTCCATTTTCTAAAAGAAAACCAACCAAAAGTACACAAACATTCAAAATCTTCATGTCAAAAAAATAATACATCTTCTTAAATTACAAACAATTTATTGTAAAATTTTTTATTTAAGTTAAAAAAAATGTCAACAGTAGATTCCCCTCTAATTTTCGAAGCAATCCTTAATTCGAACATAATATTTCATTGTAGTTACGACTTAATATCGTTAGAATTCGTACTTTCACATAACAAAAAAAAACAAATTATATTATTTAAGTATAAAAGTTAGTTATAATATAAAAATTTCTTATACAATTTTTCATTTATAACACAAAGAAAGCAATAGTTAAATATTTATATAAAATTAACACATAAAGAACGAAAATGTTGATAAAGAGCGATGTGTGTATGATGTTTGCTTAAACTTTTGACAATATTCGAAGAAAAACAAAACGAATAATTTTTTGTAAGACATTTTTTTACTAATTTTTTTTTTGTTACCTCAATAAGAAAAAAATAATATTCTAAATGAATAACATTGCAAAACCATTATGGTAAGCAAAATATTCTGTCAAAATATTGGCCAATATTATTTCTTAATGCCAAAATACACCTAAAACAAAAAGTTACATAACATTTTGTTAATAAATGCAATCGGAAGAATTTTTCATGTGAGCTTCATTTACATTCAATATACAAAAAAAAAATATTTGAACCGTCCTTTCAACAGCAAACATCATGCACAAGGTGAAGTTAGAACCCACCTAAATTTACAAAAAAAAAAAACGAAAACATTAAGGCCAAAATCAAAAAACAAAAATGTATAAAAAGTTGCCACAATTGAAACGTACTTTTTAAAGTTTCGAATAAAAAAACAAACCAAAAAAAAAACATATTATACAAAATCTTTTAATAGCGTTTATTACAATATTGAAACACACTTATAGAGCAAGAAAAAAATATATTATCAATTCAGACTCATTCACAATCTATATGATGTCGATTATTGTTTTATGTTTTCTTTTTTCAAATTGGTTGTTAAATATTTTCAATATTAAAACTTAAATTTAAATACTATTTATAATTAAAATAATAAACAGTGCAATATTATTTGTTTACACGGTAGCAATTTTTTTAAGAACTACAAAGCAAAACTGCTCTGCTCTATTACAATTTGTAGTTTTGCAAAATGTTTTGAATATTAAGAGAAAATAAAACTAATTATATTATTATTCAAAACACAACAAAACAAATCGACTTCTTCTTTAAACACAAAGGACTTACTTAAATAAAAATAAAAAAAAAATATTCTGACTGTACTTTTTACAAACAAAAAAATTTAAACAACATACAACACACGCAGACAATGGCGCTGTTAACATTTTTTCTTATATATACTTAATTATTTATTTTAAGAGAGTATTAACTTTTTTGATGATAATAATTGACCAATCACTTTGAAAGCATAATTATTATATATTACTTATATATACAAAATAAAACAAAACAACAAAAAGACAAACCCCAGATTAAAAAATAAAATAAAAAAAATAACAAACATAAAAAACTTTGATATTTTTACAGAACAACAACATGTAAAATTATATATTACAAAAAAACAAAAAAGAAGATATAAACACAAGACACTGCCGTGATACAATTTTTGTTTGTTACAACTTAAATAAATTATTAATATTTAAAACTTACAAGAACAAAGAAAGTGTATATCGTAATGTTTATTGGATATATTTTGTAGATTTGAAGAAAATTAATAGATATAAAGAAAAAGAAAAAAAAAAACTTTGCATTAAAAGCTCAATGTGTACAGTAAATTTGCAATTTTTACCAACAACAAGAAATAAAATAAAAACAATGAGAAATTCATCCCAAAAATTATTAAACAAAAAAAAAATTACATATAACAACATGTGTAGGTCGAATGCCAATACGAACAAAATATAAAATCGAGACAAAGAAATAAAATATTATTGAAAAAAAAAAAGAATGAATATTACTATTATGAAACGTAAACAAAACAAAAAAAAATATGAAACATTTAAAATATAATATATTTGAAATTTTATAATTAATTTTACATGTTGTTATGACATAAAAATTTAAATATAAAATATTATATAAGCTATTAAAAGGAAGAAATAAGTCATTTAAATTCAAAGATTTAGCAGATTTTCTTAGAATAAATTAATGAAAATCAAACAAAAAAAAAAATATTAATGAACAAGCGAGAAAATTGTAATGTAAAAAAAAACCAAAAGAGAAAATAAATAAAAACAAACGTAATTTTAATTCAAAAAATGGTCTTTTCTTTTTTTGAAAAATCATGTCTTCCACATAGAGTGAAAAATAATTTACTTCATTTTCATACTTTAATCATGCAATACAAAAGTGGGCAGTGTTCGGATTGTGCAGAAACCAAATCGGTTTCTTACGCTTCCGTTTGGTCTCGGTTCGAATCCTGGTAATCCTGGCAAAAAATTAATTTATTTAATATGAATAAAATAGAGTCTAAGGACCACAACAGGGAGTCTGGCGTGGTGATTTTGTAAAATTCAAACATTCAAAACCAATTGAAATTTATGAACGTTTACAGCTTCCTTGTGACAGTGGATGTGACATTTCAAGAGGTTAATAAATAAATTAAATGGGGGGGGGGGGGTTGCTGACAAGTTTTTTCTTTGTCTCTTCTAAGCTAACATGGAGTTTATGTTATTCATAGACAATTTAGACCCGGGTCCAAAAGATAAACTGGAGCTAAAACTTTAAAAACGGCCGACTCTTTGACTAAGTTGTTTTTTTTCTATCTGTCAAAAAATGGATTGGATTTCAATGGATTGGCAATAGTACTAAAATTGTAGTAGAATTTCGTTTTTTATTAAACGGAGCTGGAATTTCTTTATGAATAGTAGCTATTTCTAACCTGTGTGTTAACTTTAGACTCGAGGGCAGTTGGACTCATGTCTAAAGTTTGACCATGAATATGCCCCAATAAGTTTTATTGTGAACCCTCTATAGGTAAAATATTACAACATTGGGCGTTTTTCTTTATTATTTCAGAATAGAGTTCTGAACAGAGTCTGAACACTCCGAACATATTCTGAACGATCTCTGAACTGAACGTGCTCTGTTCTCAGTGCTCCGATTTATTTAACTCTTCACTATCTGTCACCTTTTTCATTTGTCATTCGCATTTGTCATTTTCCGTGTTTGGTTTTGAACCAAACACGCTCTATCCTTTTATTCTGAGCTCATAGATCGCAGTCTGAGCTGAGCATGCTCTAAACATGTTCAGAGCGAAAAAAGAAACACAAAATTGAAGCTCTGAACGCTCCGAGTTAAATAAGAAACACAATTTTTTTTGACAGTTCAGGCTCTTCTCTGAACTAATAAAGAAAAACACCCATTGAACATTTTTTTTATTATCTTCACTTTTTGTTCAAAAATATTTACTTGAACAGAGGAGGAAGTTAGAAAGATGATCCTTTTTTTCACGGCGTTTGAAGTGTATTAATTTTTAACAGCGACTCTTAAATGAGTTAAATAATTCCAATATAAGAAAAATTAAGGCGAAATGAAGATTGAAGTATAACTTTTCTTCTTAATGTTGTCAGTGACGTCTGCTGGCGTTTTTGCGCTTGAGACTATTTCAACAAATGTATAGCTGAAAATCTAACCATAAGTCATGGTTTGAGAATAAACTTAGTTTCTACAATATTTTTCGCTTGGAAATTTTACTGTAGTAGAGACGTAGACCAAAATTGAAATTACATATGTAATTATTCGCCGTAAATTAGGAGAACGATTTTGAAGAGTCTTGTGAAAAATGGCCGTATTGAGAAGAAACCAAAATCAATCGAAGGGTTTAAGTTTTCAATTACTTTTTTTTTAAATATTGTTTTTAAGATACCATTATGTATTTCACAATCACATAAAATAGCAAAAGCCAATGGTGATGACACATAAAATGAAAGTTCAGTTTCAAAAACTAGAGTTCTTTAAAGATTCGTTCAAAACAATAATATGAGGACTAATTTATTTTACCTTTCTCTTAAATGTGTGCTATAGAAATTAGATTCTTGTTTTCAAAAGTGTCTTTTTTTTCCTGTGTGATTATTACAGATTCTGAGATATTGATGCTTCATTTAAATCTGTTAAAATATTCAGCATGGAAATTGAGGATTTAGACCTTTTTCGAGCTTTTGGCAAAATTTAAAAAAAAAATATTTTTTTTTTATCGGTGTGTAAAATTTGATCATTTCAATATTTTCAAAAAACAACAAGAAAACAACCACAAAACATACAAGTAACAAATAAAAAATATTTTAAAAATGTTTAGCTACAACTTTTTTTTAAAGGTTTGAATCTACATATTTGAAAATGATTAATACTTTAATTGTCGATTTCATGAAATTCACTATAATCGTTTTTACCTAAACTCCTTTTAATTGATATCAGACCATTAATTTTTTTCAGTTTCACCAATGTAGTAAAGGGAAATTTTTGGGATATTTTAGTTAAAATTGAGTTTGCTCACATCCCTGTATAGGTACAAAAGAATAGTTTCTGCTCCTCTTACATATGAAGTTGTTGAGAAAAAGTGAAACAACAGTATTCGTAAATACAAAATGTGAAAAAATGAATAAAGAACGGTAAAAATCAAACTTTTCTTCCGAAATTTAAAAATATTAGCCGCCCGAAGGATTTTAGTAAATAGTAATTTTATTTTTAATCATTACAATTAAAATTACCTATGTATTCATAAATTATAGTTGAAATCTATCAAAAATGCAAATTAATACATTAATACATTTTCACGTGATGTAACTGCTTTTAAAACACTTTTAAAATTTGATGAGACAAAAATGACCTTTTAGTTTATAAGGTTGTTTGAAAGTCTGTTCAATTTAAAAGCAGTTGGTGAAACATTAAAAGCCTTTCATGAAATCGGCCATTAGAGCTTCAGAAACGACAACAAAAATCACTTCTATAAACGAGTGTGCTCTAAAGCGAAACAGTTCTTGTCACCACAATACCTCATTCTCAAGGAATTCGTATGTCACACCCTGTTATCAGCCTTATTTTCGGAGATAAATTCTTTACCCGAACATCGCGAATGTAGAATTCCTCACTTAATTCGTCCTTTCTATGATAATTTTAAACATTTAAGTGTCTCGTATTCAATTTTAAGAATGATTGATCTCCATTGCCTTTTTTGAGAATAAATACTTTTTGTAATAACACCAATTTTTTTTTTTTATTTTTCTTTTATTTAAATATAAGGTACGTATATTGACAAATAATAAAAATATAAAACAAATCTGAATGAGAAACATTTATCATGACTAAAATATTCAAAATATTTACAACGAACATTATGTATTTATATAAATAACAATTTACACATCTATATATTTTACTATAACCTGTATAATAATATTATGAGAGAGTTCTTCCATTTTTGTTTCGTACACAGTTTATAGATTTTTGATAAAATACCAGAAATTAAATTCAATCTAATCATTATACACTGAGCTGCAGAGATCACAGCTTTTCTAAGCCACGGAGCAATGTTTTTATTTTTGAATTTACTGACTCCACCAGTTGCTTCGGGTAGTTTGGAAATTTCTCAAACCAACTCCAATACCTGGGAACGTTTGGGGACCACCTGTTTCGTAACTTATGCCATTGTGTTGATTGTAAACGAAAGCCTTGGCTATTGGAATCTTCTGAGTTGTGTAGGATACTGATGGGTGTTGGGCCAATAGTGGTGGCAGATAGCCCTTGGAAGGTTGCAAGAGCGGTCCCTGCTGAAGAGTTGGTCTTGGTAAACCGAGATTCTTAGTTCCGAACGGGCTTAGCGGCTGCTTAGTAGCAACACTATTTGACGGGCCGTAGGCATTACTTCTCAAATCACAAATGGTGCCTTCAATCAAGCTTGTAAATGGAGCCGAATAGATCCTGAAGTTCACGTCATTGTAGTCAAGATCAGAGAGCAGGAATACAGGCATTCTATCGGAGAGCACCCAAACGTTTTTATTTTCGTCAATTTTAACATCAGCCGGGAATACGAGGCCTACATCATCACGATCAACAATGCCATGGAACTGTGGTGAATAAGGCATCGATGAGTGCCAGCATCCAACAGCGTTTTGATCGATCAAGTTGAACAGCATAACTCCATCGTCGCTCATGACTCGTGATGTGGTATGGCTGTTTGGTCCACGTTCATCCAATGGCACGAAATCATGATAGCTGTCTTCAACTCGAGATTCGTCACGAAGAATTCTTGTGGACACTGCAAATTCCCGATGGCTGGCCAAAGGACTGAAGTACATTGTTCTAAAACCATCCGATCGAATTGGTGACAAAGCCATTCCAAAGATTCCCTCTTCGCCCCATTGGAAGTTCAGTCCGGCAATGTTGTAATCTCCTCGTAGGGGATCTGGGAAGAAATAGCTGTGCGAAGAGAATCTCCACGATTTGTTCTGCTCCCAAGAATACACCACAAGACCATAGCCCAATTCATCGGAGAAGTATGCGAAAGCATCATCGCAACTCTTTCCAACATCAACGGCTATGCTGGCAATGAAGGTATTGGCATTGGTATCATCTGCACGCAATTCATAGCGACGGATACGTGTGTTTGTCGCCAAGTCGTAGATATTAACCGCATATGGACAGGGATTCGTTGTGGTGTTTCCAATTCCTAAAGTACCAGTATCTAGCACCCATAAACGTCCGCACTCGTCGACTTTGATTCGATAAACGGTGGTCAAGCTGTTGGCGCAATCACCGGCAGTGTTGCTTCTCCAATCTGGGTATGGAATTAGTTCTGGTGATCCCGTCACACTATGGTCCATGTTGATGTACGTCAGTGTTGCTGGGATACCTACAAGTAGAAAAATAACAATTTAATTAATGTGTCTAAACAAGTTTTTGGTTATTTTGGTATATAAACATTTAAGATTTATAGCTGTCAATCCAAAAAAAAAATGCAGTGTATAAATAACGTCATCCATCCAAGACAGATATTTATGATACTCTTTAGGTGCCCACATATGACATCCATTATCCAAGCTTCTTCTGCATAATTTGTTATGAAAAAACATACATAAATAGTACTACGTTTGAATAAATTAAACAAAAGTCAAACAAAAAAATTCGAAGTGGGAATTCAGTATTATGTCTAATTACCTACACTAGTTTACAAAATTTTGGGTCACCGATGCTACCTAAAAAAATAAATTTCTGGGAACAAGCAAGTCGACATTTTTTTTTAGAACCGGCATATAAAAATTGGTCAAAATTAAATAAATACAAAATTTCAAGGAAAATTGGTCAAAATTTTCTGTCAAAAAAAAGTTTTCAAAAACATTTTTTGCAAAAACATTTCTTTTTTAAAAAAATAATTTTTTTTTTACAAATTTTGAAAAGCAATGGTTTTCAGAAAATAATAACTTTCTATTAATCCTCTTAGATTTCTGTCGCACAGTGATGTTATAATATTATTGAAGAATTGTAATAATTTATCAAAAGTCTTTTTTATATTATTTTCATTCTGCGAATACCACTAGAACCCTTAAATCGATTTTGAAATTTATAAAAAATTAATTATTAATTTTTTTTTATTAATAAAATTTTTTCTTAAGAATTTTTGCTTAATATTTTGAGTTAGTTTCAAAATTTCAAAATACCAAAAAATTAAGTAAATTCTTCTTTGTGAATGAGTCCATAACAATTCACTATGGGCACATAGCTTCAAGAAAATAAAGTAGACAAATTGAAAATAAGATATACTGCTACTGTTAATGGTCTGTTGAGTTCGTTCCATCACTTACATATACCTTACCTAAACTGCTGTCATATCTTGCAAACTAAATACCCATGTTGACAGTAAAAAAATGCACTTGCAGCAAAATAACCTAATTCATTGATAAAAAAAACATCTATTAGATGCAAGTTACATTATATGAGGAAATTAAACGGTTCTTCCATTCAGGTTATTTTACATTTTTTTTTTCAAAAATTGCACAAATAAATGCTAACTATGCAAATGCTATCCATAAAAAAAACTACTGTGAATAATGTGTCCCCATGAAAGCCAGTTCCTAATAAAGGTCCGTGATAAAACGGTGTGTTTCCTATTGAACAACTGCATTTTTACGCAACTCATTAAGTAGATACTATTATCGTTTATAATACACTCCTAATTCGATCGAACCATTTTAATGAAGAAAAACATTTGCAATGCTTACATTAACATGTTTTAAATTAACTTACCAAAACATTCTTTCAATTCGGTTGCAATAAAGATAACCTCAACAAATTTCTCAAATAATTTCAGAAAATTAGACAAACAGATACATTACCTACCGAATTGGAGAGGATCTAGAATTTACTCGTAAGCCTTAGAATTTTTCAACAACAATTGGAAAGTTATCTTTTATCCATTGAATGATTTATTTATTCCGCACTTTAAGGAATATACATTTAAACATTTTATTTTTAAAAATACTTCATTTGTCTGAAAATTAAATTTAGAACTCGACTCGAAACGTCCCAGTAAAGGTACCTACGCTCAATAAAAAAAATTGCTTACATTAACACCTGCTTGACAACGCAACCATTCGAACGCGATATGTTGACAGAATATTTTTTAATTCTAAAAATAACGGTATCTACTTTCCATACAAAATGTAATAATAAAAACGGTTTTTAAGATTTTAATACATTTTTTTTTCTGGTAACTATTAAATTTAACTACATACATATTTGTTGAGACTGACCACGAGACGAGACACGAGACCGATACGAAAATTTTGAAGTAATCTCACCTTCAGGTCGCGGTCTCGTAAAACACACTCAACTTTTGTTTTTGTATTGTGAGAAACAACAATTTGAATCTAAAAGCTTCTTAATAATACAAGGTGCCTCAAAAGAATGTTTATATTTAGTAGATCGATTAAAAAAAGTTAAGCCGAGTTGGCAACACTCATTTAGTCGAACAGTAAAATTACCTATGACGCGCTTCCGAATTGAAAGGTTCGAGTCGTCACGGACAGACTGATTAACACTCTCCACTTTTTCTACGTTTTGTATGCGTTCACACAGTAAGCTAAATAAATATAAACTTTCTTTTGAGACGCACCTTGTATTAAAATCGATATATTCAATTTTAAGTTTTTAAAACTCAATTTTCCATAGTTATTTTCTTTACTGGAAAGACAGAGGTTCTCGGTATGTCTCGGTCCAAAAAGTGTAGGCTCTTGTCTTGATCTCGTCTCGGTCTAATAACCATTCATTCTTTTTGAAACGCAGTTTTTAGTAACAATTTTCTCAAAAACCGAAACACCAAACGAAGAGGAAATCGTTTCAGTATCATTTCATCATTTACTCAGTTTCCATAATAGCAATTAATGTGCTTAATATCCTTAAATAAAAAGTTAGAAAAAAAATATTCAATGTTAATGGTGAATTGTCATTATAAACTAGTCAATGTCAAGCTTTTTGCCATGATACTCTTTTAGGTTTGACGGATGTATGTACGTCAAACCTAAAAGAGTATCATGGCTGATGACAAAAACCATATCAGTACTTTTGTCATGACCAAGGTTGGTACCATTTATTTGCCCAAACAACTTACTAACTTTATAGCTTGTTAGTTTTTCAAATTTCCCAATAAATAAAAATACAATTCTCTTTCCATAAAAAATGTCCATGAGCAAACATTCCTTATGTATCATATTGACACCAAGTGTACGACGTACGTATGCGGCCCAGTTGAAAGCAACTCATTAAAAGCGTTTTAAAGTTGAATAACAATAAGACTTTATAAGAAATTGCATTGAACGCCACATAAATATAAGGATTTTAATGATAATGATGTGATGTGATGTTCAATGTCCACGCAATATCACTTTCGATTTTATCTTTTACTATTTTTTTCTCCCCTTTTAAAATTCCCATTAAAACATCTGATTTTTTTTTGTTGTCTTGGAATCCCTGTAGAGAAAAACTGGTTATCCTATCCTGAGATAAAAACAAAATAATATCCGCCGTCGGTCGTCTTAAAATCACATTTCTACGCATTTCTTTCAAAAGACATTACATTCAACGGACATTCAACGGAAAGATAACTTGTTGTAATGGTTTGTTAACAACCAATTAACTCACCAACTACTGAGTCTCTAGTCAACAACGAATTGTTTTTTTATTTTTGTATTATTTTTTTTTTTTTTTGGATTGGCCATCAGCCAGCTGTGAGTTTGATTGGAATGGAATTGAAGTAAGCTTCCTTCTTTGCAAACTACAGTAATTAACATTTTCAAATTGAAGTTTGTTAGTTCAGTGACGGTTTTAAATTGTTTGAGGCCTCATCATCAATTTCAATATATGATCTAGGGTTTAAGGTTTGCCCAGACTAATGCGGAACATTGGGGCATATTCATAGTCGTGTGACAAGTTGTTTCTTTGTCTCTTTTAAACTAACCTGGAGTTTATGTTATTCATAGACAATTTAGACCCAGGCCCAAAAAATAAACTGAAGCTCAATCCTTAAAAACGGTTGACTCTTTGACTAACTTGTTTTCTTCTATCTGTCAAAAAATGGATTGGATTTCAATGGACTGACAGGCAAAAGTACTAAAATTGTAGTAGAATTCTGTTTTTTACTTAACAGAGCTGCCAAATTCTAACCTGTACGTGTAAACTTTAGACTCGAGGCCAGTTGGACTCGGTTCTAAAGTTTGACTATGAATATGCCCCATTCGGTTATGACGATGAAACATCGCTAACAACAAGTTGTTATGATTGACAACAAATCGTTGCTATTGTTGCTTCGTCCTCACGACAATTTCGCACTGGTTACGCATTGGTTTGGGCTGGCTTTTGTTCCAGAGAAAACTACAAGTTTGGCACAGAAGACGTTTCCTGATACCGTCCAGGTTGAAATTATCAAGCTGATAAGTTCTAACTGTAAAAATGAAATTTTCCTCCGGATAGATTTTAAAAGCAAGTTTAACGAAACCACCATCCCACCGAGTTTTGACACATGTACATAACGCTTTCTTATACTTTTTTGACATTGTGTAAATACTCAGAAGGACAGTGTAGAAGGACTTTTCAGTGAAGTTTGACATCTCATATTTTTCTATCTCACTTACACTGGTGAAACCTTTGTATTAGAAGACTATAGTACTATCATGGCGAGTTTTTTTTAATGTTGCCCAGACCCTTGTGGTGGCGCTGCAAAATGTGAGGTGTAAAATTCGATTTTGGGAGTCTTTAAGCGTCGGAAATTGGTGGTAGGGGCAAGAGGAGAGTATTTTTTGGATTATTGCATCCAAAAAATATCAATAAATATCGATTAAAACCTCCATAAGCTCTCCGCAAAAAAAAAAGAGTAAGGGTTGCCGGCATACTTTAGATGTCGCCCCATTCGACTTCCACCATGAGAGTACTATAGTTTTATATACAAAGGTGAAACTTCTTCGTTAAGTTTAAAACACAGATGATAACATCCAGGGATGGCTGGAAAATAGTGAATGCCCCAATGCAGACACTTTTATCAGGCTGATTGATTAATTTTAAAAAAAGTTTAGCAAAAACTTTTTTATGTGGATTTTGGTGCAACAGGATATAAGTCTAAGTAAAATCTTCATGAAAATTCCTGTGTGCGTCTTATTGCAGCAGTGGAGAAGAACTACAATTGTATGCCGAATGCTAACGTTTAGGGTGAGAGGCCCTCTATGATACTTGACAAGTGATACTCTTGGAGATGTCAATTTCTCGTAAGAGGCATCAGTCCGTGAAAAAAAAAACCCATTTTAGTTTTTAGATATACGAGACAGGAAATCGCATCCAGACCTCCGCGGTTAATTTTGCTTTTTACTTATTGCTTGGAAAATATTTTATTTTTCTTATTCTACTTCACATTTAAAAACTAATTGTCCAAGTTAAAAAACGGGCCCAAAAATCAATGAATTTATTTTGTCAACGGTTCACCTGAATCTGGTTTAATTTGTTGATGATTTTAAATTCACCACACTTACTGGGTTGTTATTTCTTTTTTTTTTTATTATATGTTCATTAATGTATCTGATGCTATGGTACTATATTATTAATAGCTAACGTACAATTAATTCAAGTAAACATTTTAAGGGGCTAAATCTTGATCGACATCTGTGCAAATCTGTTAATAAATAAATTACATGTTGCTTTGACGTCTGCAATGATTGGACTAGCATAGCAAGTAGTTTATCTGTTTTTTTTTTCATTTACAACATAATAATTAAAAATTCTTTTAAATAGTTACCGGTGGCAGATAAAATGTCTTCATATCTAGTTTTCTGAGGACCACAACAGATGGAGTAATGAATGGTTTCAATTTTACACAAGATATTTTCTTCTGAACTATTAAAGTTTTTTGTGTGTTTCTATTTTTTTACAATGAGGCATTTTAGAAAGCCAAATGATTAAAAAGATTTTTTTTTTAAATGTACATCTACTCATACACATGACTAAACTAGTTGATTAAGGTGATACCTTGGGAAAAGTCTTGATTTGGTGATCGAAAGGATTGGTTTTTCTATATTTGACAACAAAGTAATTTTAGCTTTATTTGTCTTGTTTGACTTATTTTTTGCTTGAAGACTAAGATGATATCTCATTACTTTGATATCATTTGTTTAATCGAGTGTGTTATACGATTTTGGACAATTTTAAGGTTTGACCAATTGATTGGCATTTTAAATGAATATTTTTTCTTATTCTACGAATGTTTAAGGTTCAGCTTAGATCTTTGATAGTTTCATTATTTGAAAACAAAAGAAAATTTTTGTAGCTTTAGGTTTAGCTAGAACTTGTGGTTACCATATTTCTTCACTTTTTTAGAAATTGCTTTAATTTTTTTTATTAAACTTCGTAAGTGTATCTTTTGATGTCCGAAGAAATTTTAAACGTAACTTATGGACCTTAAATACATTCAACTTCCAAGAGTACAAAAGTGAAAAAATTGTGTGTCTTTCTTCAACCTTCTACAAAATTCTATATTTTATCTCAGTTTTCAAAAGGTAAAAGTTAAAATGTTTTTTTTTTTAAAAGCATTTTTATCATATCTAAACATTATATTCAAAATAATATTGAATATTGTTAAAAGAATTATGGTTCAAACTATGTATTTAAAATAGTATTTATTTATAAGTTCAAATTTTTTTTTCTTGGTTCTTTTTTTTTTATTTTCTTACAATTTTCAACATTTTTTTAAAGATTTTTTTTTTCAGTATCTTCAACTTTATACCTATAGATTATTATTAATTTTGTTGGACTTTTGTAAATACATAATTTAAATTTAAAAAAATATTTTTTTTTAAAATATTTTTTTAAATTTTTGAAAAAATATATTTTTTAGGTCAGTAAGATTTTTATAACTTCTTTGATTTTTTTATCTTTATTATCTTTACAATTTATTATTACTTACATGAAGGAAATTTGTATAGGTCAACTTTAAAAAGAACAATTTTTCAAAAAATAGTAAAATTTTTGAATAAAAACATCAGATACATTTTTATTTTTTATTTGAATTATTAAAATAAAGTTTGTGAAAAGTATGTAAAAAGAAAGTTTTATTTCAATAATTTTCTGGAAAACCAAAACGTCTTTTAATGATTTCCCTAATGACACAAACAATAGACATTTTTTGAAATTAAAAGTTTTTTTTTTAAATAATCCTTTTCTCGTAACTACATATTATTAAAAACAACTTGAACGAAAATCAAATCATAGTCATTCCGTTCTGATACTACCAGAAAAAAGAAAGAAAAAGAAAAAGTTTCAAGGAACGTTATGAATGTTACACATAATTCAGAATTTAAAAAAAAAAAAATTTTCCAAGTTCAAGAAATATCTCCATTAAAATAAGTAAAATTAATTAATTAAAATTAATTAATTAAAAAATACGGAATCGTTTATTTGAAATTCACTGCACAATGTCTACCCTACTTACCAAATTCGAAATCTGCCAACTTGTTTCAGTGTAAAAGTGAGCGTGGAAAAGGATTCTTTTAATGGAGTTATCATGTTTATACAAAAAAACAAACAAAAATTATTCATATTCAAAAAGTAGGTACCTACACGAGCATATAATGTCGTTCAAATGTCTGTGCTTTTCTAAAACCTGTATTTCAAACTCCTTCTTTTAAAAAGTCAACTAGCGGTGGCTCTGTGTAACGATAATGATCCTCTGAGAAATGTCTTTCACATGAACTCAAGAAATCTTCGATTTATTGCAAATATTATTTTTATTTACCTTAGACAACTCTCTGGTAATCAAATCCTTCCTTATATTTCCCATATTGCTATCTAATCGCAGTCTGAAAAAAGTGTAGGGATCTATCCTGGTTTCAATAAATCAGTGAAGCCTATGTAATTAAGCAATGCAAAATGAAAGTCATATATAGCTAAGCTATCCTAGTAATCACATTCGCCTACTCTCATTCGTTTCTAGTTGTAACTTGCTCTTCCACTTTTTTTTCGATAGGTAGGTATACAGTAAAACCCAAATATTATATTATTTTAAGAAAATGTTTTCCAAATAGCAACCAAAATTTCAATCGAAATTGTTAACAGTAGGAGATAGCAATTTGAAAATTTTTTTTAATTTATTGCTTTAGAGCCATGTCGTTAGGCCTGGACAAAAATTTCGTAAAATTTTAATTAACGGACCAAAAATTTATAAAAAAAAAACGGCCGACAAAGTTTAAAGATACAGATGACAACTTTTTTGTTTATAGATACAAACTCAAAACCCAAAACTTGATTGTAGCTACAAAATGGTTAATGTAGGTTCCAACTTTTTCTATATTCCCAACTTTATACGGGTTTCACTGTAATCTGATGTTGAATCCATTTCAAAACAAGAAAACAAACAAAACAAACCCACTTCGTTTCCAATTTATATTTATTACCCATTGATTGAAGAAAGAGTATTCTGGGATTACAGAGTGAAATCCTGATTGCAAACATTATGCATATCGTTACACCATTGCATAACAACACTCGACAACATTAAAAATGTTAGATACAAAAACAAAAAAAAAAGTGGTTTTATGACCTAGATATTTTATTTAGATGTGTCTCTCCGCCCAAATACTAAATAAAACTAGATATTTCAGAAAACAAAAACAAAAACAAAAAAAAAATATTTTTGTTTATCTATGTTCGAGCTTGGATTCAACATTTTTCTTATCGAAGTTTTGAATTGCAATAATATTTCGAACATATATTTATGTATGTACAAGTAGTATACAGTGACTGGTATAAATCAGCTTAAGGTGACTTTATAAGTGCAGCCTTAAGTTATTCATTCATTAGGTTGATTTAAAATTATTAATAATTTCTCATATTACATGCTGTGTATGGACAGATGGCAGGTACTGATAGGTATTTGAAATCAGATCAAAATAACCAGTATGTTGTTATGACTGGAAAATTTGCGCTTTTTTTTTTGTTTTTTTTTTTTTCAAAAGCTATACATATTGAGAAATAGTTGGAGCAGGTATAATCAATTACTTCAAGTCAGGTATTTTTATTAGAACTAAACCTATAATAAATATTACTTTTGGTAATAAATAATAGTTATAATTATAGTATTACTGTTTTTAAAAGATCTAACACATTTCATTTTGTCTTTTTTAATTACAACTTTGAGTCCTTTTGTATCTTAACCTGGGGCACTGTAGATATCTATACAAAGTTTTTGTTCAAATTAAAACCAAGCTAATTTTTTATTATTAATAAAATTGCAAGGGAGCAATTAGCACTAAGAAATTATGCAGTTGACATTAGAGCGACCACACAGGGCCAGTAAAATGGTTGTAAGTTTGTTTGTTAAAAAAATGTGTCTTTGTTAAATTT
Source organism: Syrphus vitripennis (assembly GCA_958431115.1). Classification (NCBI taxonomy): domain Eukaryota; kingdom Metazoa; phylum Arthropoda; class Insecta; order Diptera; family Syrphidae; genus Syrphus; species Syrphus vitripennis. Next base: position 87,095,723 of record OY288110.1, read on the forward strand.
TTACAAAACTTAAATTTGAACGCCCGGGAGAAGCAGTGGGGTTGGGTAATTTTTTCAATATTTTTGTATTTAATTCGTATATAAAAATTCGATTAAACTAAAAATATTGACTTTAGTTAATTAAAAAAAAGACAATATTCAAAAAACATGTAGAATGTGCCTAACATACCCTGCATGAAATTCTGTATGTAGTTGAGTTGACGAAGTGCCATAAGTAATAACTGTTATAATTAATCTACTTTTTCTTCGTCATTTAGGTACTATAACATAAAGTCGTATGATTTACAATGAGTGCAATTTAAATTCCAATTTTCTGTCGTAAAAGCTGCAAAGGTTTTCTAAGGCATCATACCCATAAGCTCTACGAACATAAGTTTCGTGTATCGGGTTTTTCAATAAGAGCGTTTTTTTTTAAACAAAAACGGTTTTGGATGTCAATGAAATTCTTTATTCCTGTGAAAGTACGTTCGTTCCATTATGTACGGAACTCGATTTCTTTTGCATGGCCACCACGGGTACGCTTGCAGAAGTCCGGACGCTGAACCCAATTTTCGATGGTTTTCAAGCATAAATCGGCCGATACTCCTGCAATTTCTCGTTCGATATTCGTATAAAGTTCATCAATCTTCGCTGGCTTGTTGGTATAGACCATAGACTTCACGTAGCCTCACAGGAAATAGTCTAACGACGGCGTCAAATCGCACGACCAAGTCGGTAAACCGACTGGACCATTTCGTGAGATAACACGTTCTCCAAACATGGTTTCCAATAAATTGATTGTGACATGTTGGAACCACATGTCCTCCAAGTCAATATCATCCAATTGGGGCCGAAAATATTCGGTTATCATTGAACGGTACCAATCCCCATTCACAGTAACGTGCCGGTCTTGATCATCATGGAAGAAGTACGGCCCAATGACGCCACCGGCCCATAAACCACACCAAGGCGTAATTTTTGTCGGGATGCAATGTTGACTCATGGAGTACGTGTGGATTGCTGACTGACCAATAACTCATATTTTGATCATTGACAGAGCCATTCAGCCAGAAATGAGGCTCATCGATTATAACGACCCAAAATTGAACGTAGCGCTCTTAACGTTGAGGCCACTGACTCCGAATTTCGGTATTGAATTTTAATAATTTCGATTCGTTGTTTTCTCGTATATCTTTCCATCATAAAATGGCAAACCTTACTGAAGAGAAATGTCAAAAGAGTGGCAAGAAATATGGCATCGTTTGCTGTCCCTGTCGCTCTTCTTTTGTAGCGTCCCCTTTGAAAAAATCTTTAGAATATTATAATGTGGAATAACAATTTCCAAAGTAACATTTGCATCACGTGCTATAAATATTTTTAAAAAATTACCGGACTCCTTCTAAGAACATGTCAATAAATCATTTTTCAAAGTATTGGGCATAAATTAGGAAACACCCTGTTAACTTTTGCTTAACCAAGCATAGACAATAATATACTTAATATCTGCAAATTCTGTAAATGTCAATTAAAGCTTATTTGTCTTACTGTTATGTCTGTAAGTACATACACATGTCGAATAGCTTTTGTCTTTCACAAAACAAATAAGATTAATGTTCCCAGCTCATTTTAAGTTGTTGCAGCTAATTGAACATTTGCGTTATAATAAAATGTTCTCAGTTGACAACAACTGGCATATCTGCACGCTATAATATACATAGTTCAAACAGTGGAGTTTATAAAGTCTAAAACTACTATGTCAAATGGAATCGAACATTAGAGAACATTTTGAACAAAAACTTAAATCACTTAAACGCCAACTTTCATTCCTGGGGCTTCAATTTAATGGATACCAATAGTTATATACTAAATACTGATAATTATAACAATTAAAATATAACCATAGTATTTTAGTCCAGAAAAATCAATCAGTTCGAATAATTTCTGGGCTTGGTGAAAAACGCCATTACAGTGAAAAATAATCATTTTAAATTAAACTTAAAAACTATAAAAAATCAAACTCTCAAAATTTTTCCGAAAATAAAAGAGCTATTGGAAAGATTGAATCTGATTTCTGAAGAAGCGTAGCTTCCTAACCTCAAAATAGCAAGAATATGTTTTTTGTTTCTTAATTTTTAAAACTAGAATTTTTTGCATTAAGTGCTTTCAACATAACTTAGGTACTCATAAATGCATTTTTTTAATCAAGTTGAACTAGAAAGCTGAACCAAAGTATTTTTTTTTTATATGTTACTGACATTCACTGCCCCACTGTATTACAACGCGCAATGCCGCAAAGTTATTTTAAATATCGAGTCATGCACTAAAAGCCGTCAACTTCTATCAGCCAGGTGTTTACAAATTGCAATATACCAACCATAAGTGTGCCAATTCGGTCACGTCTAAAGCAATTAGTTCCGACTATTAAAATTTGATAACAACCTGTGACAAATGTGTAGCCATACAAAAACAGCTTTTTGATTTTTCCCATGTCAAATCAAGTTGTTTCTTGCATTTGATTTATTGATATTGATATCTTAGATACATTTATTAACACTTAATCAAAATTAAGCAATTAAACTGAATTCTTTCATCAGATGTATAGGTAACAATATAATGATCAACAAATAGAGAATAAACAAAAATGGATTAACTGGAAACGCTGAAATGTTTTGGTTAAATAAAAGCTGATTTAAAAAAAGTAGAAATATTGCAGGATTTGTTTATTGCATTATTATGTCAATTGGGAGCAGTTAAACTTGAAAAACAAATTTAACACAGGTTTATCTTTAATTCATTTGATATAATCAGATTTTAAATCGGGTTTGATAATTTTTTTTAAATAATTATAATATAACTTTAACTTTTTTCGACTTGCTATGTGTTGACAAAAAAGGGTTGTTGACCGAAATGTTTTTCTTAATAAAACTTTTATTTAGATTTTTGAATCTTAATTTACAATATGTACAACACAATGCCTTGAATATTCAATGTTTTGTATTAAAAAACTTCAATGATAGGTGTCAATGTTTTAGAATGTGTCCAATTTTTTAACAATTTTTTTCGAAAACACTGCTTAGTAAATTTGTCAACTTAAAAAGTCCAAGGTGACTTTAAAGTTGTTTTTATTCCAACCAGCCATTTTTTTTTAGTTTTAACATATTTTAAATTATGTATTAACATTATTAATATCAAAAATATGCATAATTAAAAGTAAAAGAATTGACAGCCAGTTTGATCACGCCCATTTACTTTGGTAACAGATTGTAAACATGCGTGCTAAATTAACCTAAGGCCAGCTAAGATATTGCAAAATATTTCTAAATGGTTCTTGTAACTGGTTTGGTAAGTTTTTCAAGGCTTTATTCCAGCTAGATTTTTGTACCGAGTTTCTACGATTGCACTTGATTGAGAAAACTGCAGCAACTGAAACAGTTTTTTTTATTAAGGTTTGTTTATTATGTTATCAACATTGTGGTTTGAAAGAACAAGTTTTACAATGTATCAAATGAAAAACATTGTGACCTGATTTATAAAGTATCTGTTTGAATTTAGTACACCGTCAGTTCTTTGTTCTACTATTGCTTTTTATTTGATAGGGATATTTAGAGCAGTCTGGTGACATTGTTAGGATTCAGGCTGGTGAGTGAAGTGAGATAACTCACCTTACTCCCCGACTCATCTCACATCACTAGAAAAAGCGATTTAACTATTTAGCGGAATACGTTAGTCCAAAAATATGTTCGAACACTTAAACGACGAAAACGTAAGCAACCAAACAGAAAATCTTTCGCCCACTTAGATGAGTTTAGGCACTGATTACATTCTTTGAAGAAAAAAGCTGGCGTCAAACAACTTTAAACTTTTTTGGTGCCACTGTATTACCTCATGTCTGATTTCTTATTTTGTAATATAGTTCAGACATCATTACCGACGATCAATTTAATGGAAGAGTTGCATACCCGTCTTGGCTACTTAAAGTTATATCATTGAAGTGTGAACATTTTCATTACCCTCGTTAATTGAGCATAATAAAAATTGTATATATTAAAAAAATAATATTTTTTTTCGGATTTTACAACAATTAAAATGCTGATCGTTTAAATTTTATTCATGAAAGGGGAAAATCAGTGATCAAGCAATTGTAGGGTAGAATAACTTAGGATAAGTGTGGAAGAACTTTCTCAACTATTGACTTGTTTTCAGTCAGCAATTCCAAATCTTTGCTTCGGGTTTGATTTGTATGCTTTAGACGTTAAAGAACAATAAAATCCAAGGTCCAGCTTACAACCATTTTTTTGTGGTGTACCAGATTTTCGTCTTCATTGACTGAACTATATCATAGTTCATAGCAAGGTTGTACAAAATTGCAACCTTTGCGAATGAACTCTTTCAGAATCTTTAATTGAATTCATCTAAAAGATTGAAATCGTTCATTTATCTTTGAAGAATCCCACTTCAAACTATGCAATCAGTATTTTTTTCCATTAGAAAGATTACAATTGCCAAATATTTTACCTTCAAAAAAGATTGCAATCAACTCCAACTGCAATTTTTTGGGACTTCATGCTTTCTTCCATTCTTCCATTCTTTTGAATTGTTTAAGTTTTTAGCATTCTTTTGAATTCATTGATTTTTTTAATTCTTTTTGAGTTGAAAAGAATTAAAAAAGTTCAAAGAACACAAAAGAATGCAAGGAATTGCTGATGTCCCAAAAGATTTCATTCACATGGTTGCAATCTTTCTAAGATAAAAGAATGCTAATTGCATAGTTTGCTGTCTTAAAAAAAAGAGTGAATGAAGTCACTAAAGATTGCATTCCTAAAAGATTGCAATATCTTAAGACTCTGCTTTTTATAAAAGCAAAATTAAAATAGACTTTGAATTGAAAAAAAACTTTTGGAGCACGAATATTGATTAATAGTTTAACACAACCTAACAAATTTTTTGCAAACCTACTAATAATCACAAACATCAGAGTTAACTGAGCAATTCTTACAATCTAATAAAGGACTGCAGAGACCATTTTAAAAGAACCATCTGGTCTCCACAACAAAACAAATTTTGCGTGTAAATTTTCTTACAAGCACCCCAGTTTTCAAAGTTAGCAGTCATAAATTTTGTCTGCTTTAAAAAAGATACGAATTAAGATTACGCATTTTACGTATTTAAGCGTATTCAAATTTGTAATATAAATTGAAAATAATTGCTCTATTCGACTTATAAAATTGTGCCATAAATTTATATAAGCCTCTTACCTCTTTATAAACATTTTAATTTTATTTTCAAAGTATTTCAAATAACTGCCGCTATCTATTTAGGTCATTAGGCTTAAAAACATTTTTATTGATTTAAACCATTACACGAGTAGCTATAAAATCTATATGAAATTCTCTAATTATAATCACATTACAAAACCATTTGAAATCGAACGTTTATTGATCAAAAGCATGTAGAATGATATCGAAGTGCGTTTTTATTTTTGCAAATGCTGGCCTCTAACTGCTTTCATGTAATGTTGTTGTTTATTGAACAGAAAATAAAAAAAACATAAATTAATTATTTGCTATTTCAAGATATAAATTGATTACAATGTTCAAAATCCAATTAGAGTTGCTCGACTAATCAATTCAAAGTGTTAATTCGTCAAGTTTTTAACGGTTAGCCATTAGCAGCAGCACCACCTGGTGGAGTGTTGACATATTACAAAACAATAACTCGTATCTAATAAAAACCAGTGCAGTGCGCCGGGCAGAGTCGATAAACTATTGGAGCATCAGGGCATTGGCGCACCATCAGGGAAGCGTGTAAAAAACACGTCATGGTCTCATTCGTGGGAATAATTCAGAAAACACTTTCAAGCCAAAACATCAAAGCGATAAACCATTGCGGTTAACACCACAACCGCCACCATATATCGACTGGTTTCTGCTTACATCTTCAACATGGTGGAACTATATGCAGCTTACAGATAATAATGTTCGCATTCATTAGATATTCAAAATGCATTTCACGAGCCTATAATAACCACCGTTACTGACAACGACAAGCGGCTATAATTATTTTTATACTCGTTTACGTGAGGCAAATGAGGTACATAAGATGTCTTGGAGTAGAATATTATTGCCAGCGATTCAATAGTTTCAATTGCCAATATAATTTGCATTTATATTTCCTTTTGGCAAAATATTACAGAAAAATATAAAAAAATTGTAACAGTCAATAAATGATTTGAAATACGTTTCGTCTATTAATCATAAAGCAGTTGCATAATTAGACGCAAATATTGGCTTAAAATAAAGCTGATATTGCGGTTTCTTTTATAGTTCACCGCAAAGAATATGAACGTGAACTAATGATGATTAGAAGGTATTTAGTTTGGATTGGTAGTTTTAAAACCCAAACATATTGAATATCAGTTTATAGGTTAAGAGTATGGCGCGCAGAATGCCATGGGAGAAATTAAGAAGTAGGTTTGAATGATTGCAGAATCAAGCAGCTTTATTGGCACTGACTGACAAACAAATTAAATACCCACAGTGAAGGCTTAGGTATATTTTTGATGGGCATGGAAAATTGACTTCATTATGTTATATGTTCCAACTTCTGACTATTACCTTCAAACAAAATTGCTTCTTGTGGGAAAAATAATATAAATCAAGGCTTTACGAACGTTGAAAAAAAGCTAAAGAAAAATATTCAAAAGTATATCTTCCTACGAGCAGCTATTTATTTTTGGTAAGTTTACTTTGAAAAACATTCGATGGAAACGTTGCATTTCCAGGCTCATTTTTGCACAACTTTTACCTCAATACTGAATTTACCTTTTTTTCGTTTGAATTCATCGATAAAAAAATGATATTTCTGAGATCACAAGAATCCAGTTTTAAGGTAAAATCTTGCTACCTACCCATCCCCTTTAAGAGACATTTGAAAGTTACAATAAACGTTTTTTAAATTAAGAATTTTTAACTTATATATTTTTAAAAAAGTATTTTTTTTGGATTTTTGAAAAAAAAAATTTCAACATTCAATATTTTGATATTATATTTTATTTTAAAACTTTTGCAACAGATGGACAAACGATTTTTTTAACACTTTTTTCAATATTTTTGAAAAGACATATTCCTAGATTTTAAAAAAAAACCGTAATTACCATTATAAATGTTAAAAAATTCTTTAGGTCACAAATTCAGTTTTCGATATTGATTGAAGTATTCTGCATTTTAAAATTCTGTTATTAAAAAATCTTTGAACCCATATTCCATATTATTAAAAAAATCATATTAAGGAGAGGAATTTGCGTGCTGCCTGCTGTAGCGAAGGTTATAGCAAAAATCGTCCTAGAGCGAATAAAAGACCACCTAGAAGACACCCTTGACGCCGAACAAGCGGGTTTCCGCACTGAATCTTCCTGTGTATACCACATCAACACTTTGCGGATCATCATCGAACAGTGCGTCGAAAATCGTTTACCACTTCACCTGCTGTGCGCAGGAGGGGCATCCCGGATAAATTGATTGCTTTAATCAAGGCTACATATGAAGGATCCAAATATCACGTTCTGCCTAAAGGGAGGTTGTCAAAGGAGTTTGAAATCCAAAGTGGAATTAGACAGGGTTGTATACTGTCACCAATACTGTTCCTGTTGGTAATAAATCTTTACTGATGGCGGGACCGAACAAGATATAACCAGCCGAACCGGAAAAGCAAAGGCTGCGTTCGGAATGCTGTTCAAAATATGGAGGAACAACTCTATAAGCTTAAGGACCAAGCTACGATTGTTCCGCTCCAATGTAGAATCCGTGCTTCTTTATGAATGCAGCACTTGGAAAGTAACACCCACTGTCACAAGAAAGCTGCAAAAGTTCGTGAATATAGATGTCTGCGAAACATCTTGCGGATTTTCTGGCCTAACCGTATCTCCAATGATGAACTTCATGCGAGGACAGGTCAGGAACCCATTGACTCTATAATACGAAAACGTGAGTGGAACTGGATTGGACATACGCTTCGAAAAAGCTACTAGTGCATTGCGGGTCAAGCGAAAATTCTGTTTGACTTGCAGTACTTTTTTCAACTTTTCGGAATGTATTCCCTGTTCTGAACTTTAGCTACTTATGCTTTTAGGTTTTACTTGATGGCCTGTCATAAACCAACAAAAATTTTGATGAAAATAGTTTTTCTAAGAAGGGGTTTGGTTTTCTAAGTCTGTATATCCAAATTTTATATATGATACAAGAAAAAAATAAGCAATTTTTTTCATTATCAAAACAATTTTTCTTTTATCATTTACAGAATTTTGAGAAACAGAATTTTAGAATACAGAACTTTTAAAATACAGAATTTTTGTAAACTGACTGGCACTTAATCGTAAGCCCTTTTAATGATCTACAAAAATATTATCCAGTGGACAAAAGTCCTTAACTTAATTTCCACCCCAGTCGATAGGTATCTGATGCAACTCCGTGGAAAAAGTTTACAAAAATCGTTATTTTTTGTAAAATAATTCTAAAAACTATATTTTAAGATTTTGATGAAATGGTAATTTTCCAAGTAAAATTGTGAAACGTATATTTGACAGATACCATGATCTGGGTTCCGGGCCATAGTGGTATCGAGGGAAATGAACGGGCTGATGAGCTAGCCAAGCAAGGATCAGCCCTTCATAGCTCACTTGCGGAAATGGTTGACATTCCTCTTGGTGCTATATGAAGGGAAAAATCTTTTATAGTTACCAAACAGAATCAAATCGAAGGTGGAGCAATTTACCCAACTGCATTATATCTAGGAAGATATGGCCCACTTATAATAAAACCTGTACAAATGATCTTCTATGCAGGCCCAGGCAAGACATAACCAGGGTTGTTGCGGTATGTACTGGACATTGGCCTATAGGAGTTTATGCAGAGAAGTTTGGCATTCCTCACAACACGTTTTACCGTAGTAAACGCGAAAGGGAAACGGTAATCCATTTCCTCTGCAAATGTCCTGCTTTGGCAAACATTAGAATGCAATCCTTTGGAAAAGCATTCTTTCAAGAACTCGATGAGCTATCTGCGACGAAGATCAGAGATCTGATCTTTTTTCTCAATGCGACAAAATGGCTCTAACATACTTCGCTGGGAAGCTTCTCTGTAAATCTTTACCTTTCTATCATAGGCGAAATGAGTTATGGTATCAAAACGGCGAACTACAGCGCTAATTGGATCACAGGCTAGGATGCCTTGAGATCGCCATTTCTACCCATACTAGACCGATCAAAAGCGACAAAGGTATCTATAGGAACAAACGCTTTCTAAGAACTAGCATTTTTGACAATCAATTTATTTTTAACATTTTTCATTTATTTTACATTAAATATTGTATAATTTGATATTGAAATTTTTAATTTCAAAATGTCACTTTTTGACACTAACTCGCTTAACTACATCTTAACTCGAATTTACAACAACTTTAAACATAAAACAATTCAATTTTTACTTCAACATACATAACTCTATCGCATCCTCCAAAACGCCGGGGTGTTCAAACTTTATTCATGTAAATCTGCTGTGCAGTGTTATCTCTGCGTCTCTGCATCTAATTTTAAATTCAGATTGAAGTGGAAGTGCATATACAAATCCAAGTGGCAAGCAACTAATTTAACAAATATGTGATAAAATGCCCAAGCTTCAGACAGACAAATTCACATAAGATTATCATCAAGCTGTGCATTTAATTTTATTGCTCAGCCGTCGTCGTGTCTTGTCAGTCAAAAAAGCTAACTGCGTTCCACGGAGTGGAGGTTTTTTTTTTTTTTTTTGAATTTAAAGACTTTTGATATTGGCATTGAACTTGACTTAAAGTTAGCTTCGCTGAATGCTGTATACATAAGCCTGACGATGGCGCTACCGTACGCTTTCGGTGGATAAATTACATAAAATAATAAATATACCGGTAACCGGTACCCAAAAGCAATAATAATATAACCATTTAAACGGAACGGATTGGACCATTTTATCCAAAGCAGAGATATATATTTTTTTTTGTTTATTTTATTTATAATTTTTTTTTGCCTCAAGTGTCTTTTTAATTTTTGTGTTCAGAAAAGTAGACATTTGGTTGATTGATAGGTTTGTTGGGTTACCATTCTTTTGGTTAGCCTAATCTTATAAATACTTTTTGATTGTTGTAAATAATTGCAGGTTAAACAGTTTAACAAGTTGTAGCAAATGTTAATTATTCCTTTTACTTTATTAACAAATAGACTTGTTATTCGGATTAATTTCCGTGCTAGCAAAGAATAGATAATAATTTGTTGTTATTTAAGTTTGTTTTGAAGCCCTTAAGGCACATTATGGATTTTTTTAAGGTAGTATGTAATTATATTAGTCATACGTGAATTTTTGTAAAACAAATATTCTTCGGTGAAGGTGTTTTGTAGGTTGCTTTACTTGCAAAAGCAAAACTTGATTGATGATATAGGATCTAAGACTGGATAATTTGAATTTAGTATACTCATAAATGAATCATAGGTTGAGTAAGCTGAACACTTAATTTTATATGAATAGTTTTAACTTTAATTACGTTCACATTTAATACACAGGCATAGTTCTTTTTATTTTTTTTTATTTGTAGATAATCGCAAAATTATGAATTAAATTTAGATCCGCTTTGATTCTGTTTTGAAACAAAATTAAAACTTTTTAGTTGAGGGTTAATTGTTCACGTTGTATCTTTTGAATTAATGGGATCAGATAAGGCTAAAAGAAACAAACTTGTTGAATTGTTTTTATGATTGATTTATGATTATGTTTATTTTAGATCTAAGGATGCTCAAACTCATAAATTCTTCTAAATTTTGTGTGTGTTTCTTAGAGAATGGTCACACTGATCACTTTTCAGTACAGTAGATATTATAAAACTAAGCTAACTTTAAGAAATTAACTTGAGAAACTTTTTGTAGAAAATAAAATTTTCTATTAAAACAAAAGATTTACAAAAAAAAATGAATTATTTTTTTTAAACTGCTCACAACAGTTTTTTAAAAGTAGATGGGCGCATTTTCAAAATATTTATATATCAAATTTTTTTTTAATCCATTTTTAAAGATGACCATATGCCGGGAAGCGTGACTAAAAGCTTTTTGAAAAATATTTGTAAACCAAAAAATTTCATTTACTTTAAAAACACTCACAAAAAAAAAAACAATTTGAACTGTTTAAAAAAAATAAGTAATTTCAAATTTGATTAATATCACGGTTAGGATTTTTTTTGTACCCAAACCCCAAAAACACTTCCCTATAGGACCTAACATACAGTCGAAAGTAAAAATAAAATGCTTTTTTTTTTAAGGATTTATTTCTGCCAATTAGTTTCGATCCGTCAGATTAAAAGCTTACGTTTTTTTAGCACTTCTGACGTCTTTGTTTTCAAAAAAGTTGGTTTTTTAGGTTTTAAGTTTTTTGTTTGCTTATGTCTTATAATTTATTTCTGTTTAAAGTTAAATTTTCAGCCTTTAAAATTTTGTTATTGAGTTATACTAATAATATTGAAAATTGACTAGTGTGACCATTCTCTGTGAAATAAATAGAATTTTTGCTTCTGAGTAATTAATTATTAAATGTATTTTTTCATGAAATTTTTTTTAATGAATGTTTTTTTTTCCTTTATATTATTTTATTAATTTATGAAACAAACTCCGATTAATTAAGTGAAAAAATACAAAAACTATACAAAATCGTATTAAAAAAAACTAAATATTCTGAGGCTGTAAATGACGAAAAAAGAGTTGTACACTTGGGCGTATACGCACTTTTATGTTTTACTTTTTGAACTAGTTTTAATTCACTGGTGCTTGTGCACATAGTGTGTGTTTTGATAGCGTGTTATTTTGAACTTTTCAAATACGAAATTACAATGTTAACTACAGGTATATAAATTTTCAATTATGTTCTAGAATAATATTGATGCAATTTATATGAGCTGTCTATCTGTTATCTACAGGTTAGATAAGAGCATTACGCTCGACTTGTGTATAGTAGCATTTGAAACTAAATTTTCTTATGGTTTTTTTTTATTATTTTTTAAGGGTTGTTTTGAAAAAACTTAAAATTCATACAGGGTATAGTGAATTTTGGTTTTAATTTTTGAAAAAAAAATTACTATTTTTCAAGTAAATTTTTTTGCAATTGTTGCTTTTTTGCTTTTCAAGGATTTTTTCTTTAGAAAATTCAAATTTATATAGCAATTTTTTTTGGACTACATTCTCTAAAAAAAAAACTGAAAATGTAGAATTTTTGAGTAACTTCAAATTCATACAGAAAAAAAAATAAAAAAAAATTAATAAAAAACTAACTTTGAAGAAATATTTTTTAGAATTTTAAATAATTTTAAAAAAGTAAGCATTTCCAGGTCAATTTGTTATGAAGATTTTAATAATTTTTAATTATCTTTTCGTCCCAAGCGTATCTTGGATTATTAAATTAATATCTTAAAAAAACAATTTTCCAAATTTTGGAAAAAAAAAATTATACGTATAAGCATACATACATTTAAAATTTTTAATTATTATTCCTGATTAAATCCTAATTAGTTTCTTTATTATTTTTTTTTTTTTTTTTTTTGATTATCAAATATTTGTAAGGTAGGTAGGTACTCCTGGTCCGTATGAAATTTAATATTTTTTATTTAATATTTCTACACCGTAAATTTTACTGTTTAAACAACCCTCAAGGAAAAAATTAGTTTCGAGGAATTTTGCAAAATTATTAATTTATAATTACGTAAGTATTTCATTTGTAAATTATTTCATGAGATTAAAAAATAAATTAAAAATATTTTATTAAACACTGAGGATCACTAACGTTTCTTTTGGTTCACTTAAAGTTCATATTTCATAGATTATTAAGTCACTATATTTTTATCCATTTATCACAAAATATATTTTTTTTTTCATTTGTCAACTTACCATCTCTCCACCTGGGAATTGTAACAAACAATTTATTTCCATAATGTTCAACTCCAACGGGAAGTGCATTTTGAGGAATATAATCCCCAACAGCCAAAGCTTCTTCCTTTAATCTCTGATTGGGAAAAGCAAAATCCAATTGATTCCAACTATAGCGCTCCTGCAGTTTATAAGCAGCATTACCACAATCCGCAAATAATAAAAGGATACCACCAAAGAGCATGCCCAGCATACTTGCCGATTTGAATTGCATTTTAAAATTTTTATTATTATTCACTCTCTCCAATATGTAATGTATATTAACAAAACACTCTTGGTCCAAATTTAATCCACTGTTATAATTATGAGGAGGATCTAAGCCTGCGAATGTCCCAGCCGTGACTGTTGCCCATAAGTACTTAGCATCGAGTTTTATTAGATCCCCACTAAACCACCACCACCACCAACGCTACCGCGCCGCGCGCTGTCATAAAACTTTTCTAGCAAAATCCAAGCCAAAGTGTGCCTATGCAGTGCCACAAGTAGCACATTACTTACCAATCCGAATAATGCAAAAAAAAAAAAAAAAAATCAATTGAACGGTAACAACAACTTTAGACAACGCTCAGCAAGAAATTAACACCATCACTTGTGTATGCTTTTTGGCTGTAAGAGTGGTTGGCTTGGTAGTAACTTATTCTGCTGCTGATTAGCAGCATCAGGTAAAAGAGCTTCAAACAAACAAAACAATCTACAGCAAAAATAATAATGATATAATTGTAAAGTAAAGAGTTTATTTATCTCACTAAAAGATCGAAGAGAGAAACCACGGAAGAAAAACAAAAAAAGCTATTCGATGCTATAAGATGCTCTTGAGAAGTCGAATTGATTCAGATACAGATTCAGATACTTTTCTCTTGTTTCATTGGGTGGCCTTCTTGCCTTTAATGTTCTAGTCTTCGTGTCTGTCAATTCAAAAGGTTGATATCAGTCTGTCTTATGTCAAAGATACGTAATCTCATGTTTTGTTCTTCTTGAATGAAACAGAGGATTGAATGAAGACAATGCGCCACAATTACCAAAAAAAAACAAGGCCTATAATAGCTAATTTATGCTAATTGAGAAAAACATAAGATGGTCATTTACTTTTAAAAAGATTTTTTTGTGAATTTAGTTTTGTGGTGAAATTATTTGGTATGGCAATTTTGGTTAAGTTCAAGAGTACATAATGTAATGGAACTCCTGTCGCTTTGCATCAAAAGAAGGTAGGTATGTTGGGACTTTGTTGATGCATGAGCTGTTTGACAGTTATTTATATAAAATCCGAAAGAGATAATGCAACGCGGATAGTAGAAGCAGTTATTTCCGTTTTGATACAAAGCGTAATGTAACACATGGAATTGATATCGGAACTGGGGAATACCAAAGGGGAAATGCCTTATTTAGTGCTTTGTCATTTGTCTGGTATTGTACAAAATTATAACATTCTAAAACAATTAACAATTTTTTATTAAGGATGGAGTGTAAGATCAAATGAATGAATTGGTACTTACCGAAAATTAATTTTAAGCTGACTGATTTGCTGCCTTTGATGTAAAAAATAGGTTTGGAAAGTTGCATTTTTATGTTTTTGATTTTGAATCAATTTAAATAAATTCGATAATTTTGAAAACCATATTTATTTAAAAAAGTATTCAAGTACAAACGTCAGTCAGTTATTTGATATTATATTTATTTTAATAAAATAAATTTTAATGGGCATATTCATAGTCGTCTGACAAGTTGTTTCTTTGTCTCTTCTAAGCTAACCTGGAGTTTATGTTATTCATAGACAATTTAGACCCGGGTCCAAAAGATAAACTGGAACTCAAACTTTAAAAACGCCTGACTTTTTCACTGAGTTGTTTTTTTTCTATCTGTCAAAAAATGTATTGAATTTCAATGGATTGACGGGCGATAGTACTAAAATTGTAGTAGATTTCTGTTTTTTACTAAATAGAGCTGCAAAATTCTTTATGAATAGCAGCTGTTTCTAACCTGTTTGTTAACTTTAGACTCGAATCTAGTTGGACTCGGTTCTAAAGTTTGACTATGAATATATGTACCGCAATATATTTAAGATATGGTCTAAGATGGTTAGTTGTAGGTTTCCCCAAAGTATTCTAATAGAATTGGTTTTTCGTCGCTTAAAAATTGTTTGTTTGAGGAAAAATCTTACATTTTAAAAACAAACTTATTGGGACAGTAATTGCAAAAATTCAGAATTGATTTATAACACCTCTATTAAAAATTTGAAGATAAATCAGTGATCGATTTTTTTGAAGAATTGCTTTTTTTGAAATGTATGCTTTGGACTTGAAACCAAATTTTTCGATCGAAGTATTTCGATCAAGAGGAAGTATTTTTTATTGGACTTCGATTGAGTTTTCTCTTCTTTAAGTATTTCAAAAATTATTCATAATTCGAAAAGCGTAATTGAATGTTTGATTGTTAAATATTCTTTACACTTACAATTTGCATTTTTTCTTTTCCAGCAGGTCGAGGGGTGATTCTTTTTCTTTTATTTAATTCATTTTTTAAAAAATAATGTTATGAAAATTCATTTAGTTCAATACCAATTTTTTTAAGTAGATATAACTCATCAAAAACTTTGCATTACGATTGCAAATATTTTTAACCGAATTATAAAGTTTTTTTTGCAAAACATTACAAAGTGTCAATTACTTCAAAGATAAAGGAGGATTTGACATTTACCAAAGGAGGTGTTGACAGTAAACCAGACGACACTTAATTTTGACTAAGTTGCTATGAAGATGTTTTCTAATTTTCAAATAATCTTTAGCATTTTAATATTCCATAACAGATATAGAAATATTTTTTTCGACTTGTAAAGGAAGATTTCACACTTTGTCACAATAGCTTCTTCAGAAAAGCAGTCAAAATCTCCATTCGGAACTCATTCGATTTATAATAAGATGAACATTAGATTTTAAGATCGAACAAATTTTTCAAAATTCTTAAAAAGTGACATTTTTAAACCAAAATAAAAAATACTTTTAATAGAAACTTTTCTTTTCGAAATTAAAAAAAAAATGGTCAAAAAATAACTGAAAAAAAAACTTTAAGATTCTGAAATGTTTAAAAAAAAACATTTTTTTGATAATTAATTGAAAATTTGAGTCCAGTAAAAAAAATGTGTTTTGTAAAATACAAAACTGTTTTTATAAAGTCAACGAAGTATTTCCAAAAATATTATACTTCAAAAAAGTTTTTTGAATTAAAAAAAACGTTTCATGTAATGCCTTCTGAGTTTCTGATGAAAATGAGCATAAGAACTGAAATCCAAATTTGAGGTTGAGGCCTTTTTGGAACCGTTACAGACACTTCTAATTTTTGTGCGATAAAAAATATTTTTCAGCTTTAAATGCCACAGGAAGGAAGAAATTAAAAAAGCATATTTGGTAAAACTAAGAAGGAGCTCTTTATTGAATTGACTATTATTTCTTCGGCTTAAGTCAATTTCGGGTTACCAGTTGTAAGCCTGCTAGAGCCGTTGCTATTCGGAGATACACTCAATCATGGAAGTAACTATGTATACACTAGAACAAATAAAAAAACTCTTTCTCTCATGTCAAAAATATCGTTGAAAATGTCAAGATTGTTTTTTTTTTAGAAAAGAGACTTGCAGAGACTAACTACAGCTTTCCTAGATCCCAAAAACAAACAACCACCTGAACATAATGTTTTTAACTCTTACAAAATTTCATAATGAGTAGATAGTGGCAATTGAACAACAGAATGTAATATTTCTCATGAAATATTAGGTTTTCAAGAAACGTATTTTGCCCACTAATTGGTTACTAATTGGGAAATTTGAAAACATGTTTCAGAAATGTTCATTTCGTTTGTTGTGAAATTTCAATTTAGTTTTGTGATGAAATTCATTGACCCCTTATTCGAAATACAACAAGAAACCGAAACAAGTGCGTAAAGAGCAGGTGCAATAGGAAATATGCAATTAAAACATTTTTATCTTGCCGTTTCTTGATGCGATGAATTTGAAAAATTGACGCGATTTTCATTTTGCTATCAAGTAATTGGAAGAGTAAAATAATTCTTTCAAAGAAAAACAAAATTTTATGAAAATAGGAACTAAAGAATGGTATACCGTTCTTTTGGGAAAAACAGCATGTGGTGAGAAAAATTGCACGAAATGACACTGACACTTGTTTTGGGTGAAAGAAAGTCGTGGTGAATAAAAATGTTTTCGTTTCGGGTTGGTTCACAGTTTGATAAAACAAAATTAAACATCAAACATTTTTTTCTTCCGCAAACATTACTTTTATAAGAAATACATCTATTTTTTTTTTGCTGAGAAACTGTGTAGGTACTAGACTTGAATAAAAAAATATAAAAACTAAAAACGGAACATATGTAGTATAAAGAAGAAAAAAGATCACAATAAAGATGGGAGCAATTTTTAAACAAAAAACATTAAAAATCTCAATTCACTTTAAAAAAAAGATCACAATAAAGATGGGAGCAATTTTTAAACAAAAAACATTAAAAATCTCAATTCACTTTAAAAAAAAGATCACAATAAAGATGGGAGCAATTTTTAAACGAAAAACATTAAAAATCTCAATTCACTTTAAAAAAAAGATCACAATAAAGATGGGAGCAATTTTTAAACAAAAAACATTAAAAATCTCAATTCACTTTAAAAAAAAGATCACAATAAAGATGGGAGCAATTTTTAAACAAAAAATGTTAAAAATCTCAATTCACTTTAAGATTTTCGCCAAGTTGTAGGTACATATCATATTGTGAATCAGCCTTGAAACAAGAATTATTTCCTGCAGAGTAAACAAAACACAAAAGAGATTTTAAACATGTTAGGTAGCTCCTGCTGTCAAATGTATACATTGTATAAATATATCTAGCTAGATCTCTATAAAATTTATTTGTTGATGAATGATCAAGTGATTGGCAGTTATTTCAAATAAAAAAAAAATACGAAAGAGAAAATACAACGCGGATAATTATAATGAACACTTTATTTCCGTTTGACAGCAAAAATAATGAAACACATCGAATTGGCATCGGAACTAGGGAATGTTAGTAGGAACCCAAAAAGGAAATACCCGCATCAGCTCTAATTCACAATGCGTCACTATAAAACTGTTAATTGGATTCGATAATTTGTATGAATTTATATATACTTGATTGCAGAAAATAATTGCTCAACAGTGAGTTTCACTGTGAAACAATGTATTTGAAGGAATTCAGATGTGTTATAAATTATAACCTTAAATTTGTTCACTATGCAATAACTAGACCATAGAAATACATGAGTGTTGTGATGTAATAATAAATGCAAAAGTTTCTTTGAAAAATTAAAGGATCAGATGTTTTGTGAGTTTTTGAAAGTACTATAGGTTTTGGGAATAATTTAAGTATTGGAAAAGAAATAAAAGCTGTCTTAACATAAAAAGAATTGTGCAATATCGAGTATACACATAATCAAAAAAGTCTCTGTACAGGATATTTTTATTGCAGATTACCATTTGTTTTGCAGATATAAAAAAATTGAGTTAACGTGGGAATACTTGTGATAGCACGTGGTAACATAGTGCCTAGAATTCAGAGCAGTGTTGCACCACACGATGCCCATGTGAACCTGGCCCCAGAAAGAATTTTCCTTATCTTTAAGTGTGAGATTGCATACCTACTACAGCCTAGCTTTTTTATTTGCCTTTCGAATCAATGGCTTCTTTGCTTATTTTTTGTTGCCATTATTGTTTCCTTAGATGATATTGATGAAAAGATATTTTTTAACTGAAATATTATTAAAAATGCTAAAACTTACCCAAAAAACAAAAATATGTTATCATGAACTTTTCATTGCCAACTACAAATAACATGGAAATGAGACCTGTACGGAAACTTTTTTTTTCTATTTTTAAAAAACTCGGCGTTATAAAATATATAACGGTATACTTCATTCACATAGATTATTGGAATCTGGTTTAAAAGCGAGAATAGAACACGTGCTCTTTTTGCTCTATTATTGCACATTACTATTTTTTTTGCAGATATAAAAAAAAATTATCTCCTGTACGGAGACTTTTGGACTATGTGTACTCGGTGCAGTGCACAAAAATAACTGATAGACAGAAAATTATTTTTCTTCCATTTTTTACAAAATACTTTTTGGGGGTTCCTCATTTTTTCTTATATTGATGTGATTTTGACCTTAAAAGTTTTAGTAATGACCATCTAGTTTTCAGAGTTTAACTTAGAAAAAAGCGTATATAGAAGCATACAAATTTGAAAATAAAAATAGTAAGTTTTTTTTTGAACAACTTTATTTTATTAACTCATATTGCTTCAAAAAATATAGCTTGAAAATTTAAGCATTGTCATTGTTTTTTAATAATTTTTTATTTCTGTTTTGATTAATTTTTTAGAAAATTTTTAACTTTCTTAACAGTGACATGAAACTTGCCTTGGTTCTCAGAACTTGCCAATTTAACATAATACCCAGTGTTAATTTGACAAAGTATGTAGTAGATTCAAAAGGTCCAACTTGTTATTTTATTGAATGTTCAATGATATTTAACATGATTATTCTGTTATTTTAACAAGATATTTTATTGATTGTAATTAATTAAATTTTTGTTGATATTTATCATAATCAAGATATCTTTTAAAATCCACTTTTGATTCAGCATTAAACAAAATATTAATATTTGGTTAAACATTTAACACGACCAATCGGGTTGAAAATATAAACATGACAATTGGTAAAATTTTGTTTGATTTAACATAATTTCTGTAAACCTGACCTCATAATAAAATTAGGATTTTTATCAATATTTGACTAGAATTTTTTTTTATTTTTGTCTTTTGAAAAATTACCTTGATCAGCAAGAATGTTAATTTTAGGAATTTTATTCAGGTTATAGAAATAGCTCATTAATTTGGTGTACCAAATATTGGTTATCAAAATCAAAACCATGCAAGATTAAAAACAAATTGTATGACACCAACAAAAACACGTCGATTTTTTTTTCCAAAACATTTATGATCCATGCTATTCTTAGAAGATGCAATTAAAAATTAAAAAAAAAAAAATAAAAGTAAAATTTAATATTTAATAATTTTTCTCATATAATTTACGTATATTTCATTGTCAAAAACGTTTTATCATCAATAAGTTATAAGCTATAATAGAAAATATTTTTTTTTTAAATTTTATAACTAAATTAAAAAATGAAAAATTTAAATCATTTTGTTAGGTGGTTAAAATTTTTAAAATAATTTTTTGATTAAGTTATAAGAAAATTTTAAAAATGATTTTTCTATTATTTTTTATAACCTGGACATGAGAAGTTATTTTTTCGAAAGTATTCGTGACATATATAATATTGTATGAGAAAAACAAATCATTTTATTTATAAATATTAAATTGTATAACTAATATATAAATTCCACATGTAATTTATTACTTTTTACAATTTGGAAACTAAAATTATTAAAATACTTTGTTGTTTCATTTCTAAACCTATGAACAATTTTCAAAAAAAAAACTAAGATGGAAACAAAATTTGCTTAATCTTTTTAAATGATGTAACTTGTTTTATAAAATTACTCCTTTTCGAAAAAATTTATTAAAATGAAAAAAAAACTATTTAAAATCAACCGGCTTCACCCACAACAAAAAATTGATTCGTATTTTTTTAACTTTTTTTCAAAATTTTGACTTTAAAAATTAATTTTTCAAAAACTATTTGTTTAGAAATAAAATGAAAGAAGAATTTTTTGGCTTGTCAAAAAGGTATCGCATTTTAAGCCAATTTATTTGAAAATTACCCCTCCCGGCTAAACCGGGGGAATAGTAGGGCTGATGATTCTACCCGGTTAATTATCTACCCGGGTACCCGGGTATCATCAGCCCTAATATATTTTATTTAATAGAGTTTGATTAATGTCTCCAACATCTTGATGAGACATAAAGTTAAGTATTTCAAACTTTCTTATTTAACAAATGCCTGTGGTTCACACCCGGTTACCCAGGGATTACCCGAATTACTTGGGTACACGGGTACCCAGGTATCATTAGCCCTAGGGAATAGCCCCCCCCCCTACGATTTTTTTTCTTGTCTCAACCCAACCTACACGCCATAGCATTTTGGCGCACTGCTCATGACTCACCCTGTATATTTTATCTACATGTTATCCAGTCATGCACTGTGTTTTAATTTTCTTCGTTTAACTTAATCCAAACACAAAGACAGTTGTTTTTTTTTGTTGTTAGTTTGAAACAATTGAAATCCAAAAACCATAATTCCCATGAAACTAGTATTAGTTGATATTTTTACGATACAAAATTTTGATTGCATTTCCTAAAACAGCTTCAAGCTAAATAATATAACGATTGTTATTATTTTTATACATAACACAAACTAAATATGCACCAAAACTTAATTGGTCTATTACCGTGATGATTGCTGTTTGAGTGTCCATAAATGTATAATATAAACAATTTAACGCCTTGATCATTTTTATGATCTAAAGCATAAACATTATACATATGTAATTGTTAAAAAAAAATAAAAGTTCCATTTCATACATCAGGTCTTATTGTTAAATCTTAATTAAAAATCTAATTCAATATATATGAGGTGAATTTGACGTCTGCGTGATGTTGCATTTTACTTCCTCATTTTGCGCAAAACCTTTTACTTCTGTCGGCTAAAGAGTAAGTATTTAAATTGTGAAATTTTTAATCCGGACAAAAAAAAAGTTGCAATCAAATAAAATAATACCAATGATGCCATTCAAACATCGATAAACAGCTTATTTTGGAACTGATATAACCATAATTTATTACCTACTTACCTTTTACCTACCAATTGATTTTATTGAAGAGACAGTTTTGAATATAAAACACCCCGCAGACCTAAATAAAAAAAAAACAAATCTACAAGTCTTAAAATCGCATGCAAAAATGTTGCAATTTCAATTTGTGTTGTGAGCAGAAGTTTAAATTCTAGTTTAAAATTTGCAAAAAATATTTTTCACGCTTCTCGTATGTGGGTTGGCTTAATACGGCAAGGAGGTGCTGATGCCGAAGTGCCAACAACAAACAAACGCACAAGTTATAAGTGGTGGTACCTGGACTGATATCCCTTTTACCAACTAAACAAACATGTCTAACTGGTCCTCTTAAAAATCAGCTAATTATATTGAGATTACAAATTTTGACACCGATGACGAGATTACGTAATTTTTGCCAACCAACGGTACTTCTAATTCGCGTTAGGGAAATCTTTTAATCTTTTATTTTTTTTCAACCGGAAAACTATATGTAAATTGTTTTTTACATTGTAATTGCATTAGCAGACATACAAAATAAAAACGATCAAAATCAAATAATAATTTCTAGAAACGGCCTTGAATTGCTATTTGATATGCTCTGCTTGTTGATGGAGTATTATAGTTGTTTGGTGCCACTGCCAACACGTCTTTACCTTAGCAAATGGATTTTGTATTTGTTTGGAGAACCATGTTCCCACAAGCGAAATTTAAACTTAAATAATTTTTTTTTTCAATTTTTTTTTTCAAACCACACTAAGTGAAAATATTTTATTTATTGCAGACATTATTTATATTGAGTATCTATGAACATAAAATCCAGGTTTTTTTTTTTGCTTTTCTTGAATGTTGTACTTGTCCTTGTACAGATGCAGAATGCAGATGCAGATGTGAGACAACTTGTGGTTGGGACATTTTTTTTTGTTTGAATGAAGTTTGATGAAATTATGTAAGACATTTTATGGGTTAGTTATGGTTAAAGATATTAAGTGGTGAGCAAAATCGATAATATAATGTGCCTTAAAATAATAATGATAAACTGAGTTTTGTTATCACTTGTTTTTCATTTTGTATAGATTTCTGGTGTTAAAAGAAATTCATGTTTTTCGCTGTGGATATAAGAAACACCAATTGAAGGATTTCTTAAAATCTTTTATTTTATTGAGTTGGATGTTCAAAAGTGTTGATGGATGTTATAGGAAATTTGTAACAATTGCATATTGGTGTTGAAATGATGATGGTCTGTTCAGTGGCTTAAGATTGACAATAAAGTGAAAAAGGAAAAACGCTAACAAAGTATTTCTTGGATCTACATCCAACAGAGTT
Organism: Syrphus vitripennis; assembly: GCA_958431115.1. Lineage (NCBI taxonomy): Eukaryota > Metazoa > Arthropoda > Insecta > Diptera > Syrphidae > Syrphus > Syrphus vitripennis. Next base: position 87,118,836 of record OY288110.1, read on the forward strand.
CTAAAAAGTTTCAATCTACGAAATAAACCGTAGGATATAGTGGGTGCTTTTTTTAGTTTTTGTAAAGTTGCTTTTGAAAGTTATTATTTTGTTGAATAGCTCATTTATTTTTCACAAAATGGAGTCGGAAAGAATTGAAGAAGGATACGTTTTGGCCAGTGACGAATGCAGTTTTTCAAAAAAAAAAAAAAAATTACTTAGCTACGCATTAGAACATTTTTTAAAAAATTAATTGATGAATATGAATTTTAGACTTTTCTAAAACAACAACGGTGTTCCATTTCATTAAGTATATCTTTTCATTAAATAAATTAATAACTTTGTGTTTAAATCATTTTTGATCTATTTTTGAAGTTAAAACTTCTTTAGCGGCGGCGCCGTTGTACACTTTTTTTGGCACGGGTAAAAAAGTTAAACTCGCGTCAGGACACGTGACCTGATCAAGAATTCGTAAGACGGTGCGGCGGCGGCGTAGAAGAGGAAGTATCCCCTCTCTTTCTATGTTTGCCTGCGCTTGCTGTTTCGTTTAGTCAGCGCATGGCGCTTGCGCGAATGTTTGTGTGTGTTTATGTCATAGCGTGCCACGCGCATCTATGGATGGTGACAGCTGATGGCTCTAAAAAATTTAATTTGAAGAAAAAAAATGTCACCGGTACACTATATCGTATACGCAATGTATTTTAATCATTTAATTTGTTTAGTAATTACGTTTAAATTTAATATTCTTCATTAGACTAAACAAAATTTTTAAATCAGGATTTAAATTTTTTTTCGTAGTTTAGAAAGGGTTCAATTCATGAATAATCTTCGCTTTGAAAAATTTAAACTAAAAGTGAATCAGAGCTTGAAATATTTACCCTTAAGAACTTGAGAAAAAAAATATAAGCATCCAAAGAAAAAAATGTTTTTCAAAAACAGTACTCGAGTTGGCCCAAGAGTCCTAAAAGATCGCAACATACATAAATCCGTTGGTGCTGGGCTTGTTCCGAGCAGTTGGAAAACATGAAACCCTTCTTCGTTGGATTAGTAAGTTTTTTTTCGAATCGCTCTATAGAAGTAGTATTAGCCGGATTCAAGTCTGTAAACCACAACATAAATGCTGGTGGGCCACAGGGTTCTGTTTTGTCTCCGACTCTCTTTCTCTTTCTCATTTGACATTGACAACATTGTACAATGGGGATTAAGAAATCGCGTAGAATTGAATGCTTCGAAAACTCAATGCTGCCTACTGTCGTTAAAGCGAGACGTACCCCCCTGCCATTATCTATGAGTGGCACTTGCATCGATGAAATTAATCAGCTTGCTATTCTAGGTATGTGTATCACAAACCATCTTTTGTGGAATGATTACATACTTAACGTCGCCAAAAATGCCACAGGGTGTTTAAGGGAGCCGGTGGTTTTTAATTTTTTTTTTAAATTCCTGTTCTAGTCCTAGCAACATATTATAACCAAAAAGCTACCAAAAACAACAATCTGAAATTTTGCAATAAATTCAAAACAAATGTTTACCATAAACATTGTCATCATTCAAATATTGAGTTCAGTTTTTTTTTCTTGAATACCCTTTTGATTTATCAATGAATATTTAGCATAATGATGCAAGCATGCAAGTTAACAAACATTAGCAAGGCAAATAAATATGAAACAAATTCATTATACTTTCTATTTTATTGTGTCACAATTAACCGTCTATGTCAATTGCTTTTACTTTTTTTTAAATTCAAACAACAACACAAATTAAATATCAAAACTTGAATTTATATTGTCATATTGGCAATTAACAATATTGACAATATCTAATTCTTCTCTTTATTTGTCTTACTGTTTTAATTTGAATATTTAAATAATCGATATATGAAATTTTTTATAAAAAAAAATAAATTACCCAAATAATTATTTTCGATTTGCAAATAAATCCCATCAATTACTTTATCTTAAAGATAAAATTTTAGCGTAAACGATAAGATTTTTGAAAATCAACAAAGAATTTGTTTAAATTTTAATAAGGTGATCTTTTAGGGGTTGGGTATAGGCTATCCCAAGACAACTTATCCCAAGACAACTTATCCCAGACAACTGGTCCCAAGCGACAACTGGTCCCACGACAACTGGTCCCGGGACACCTGATACCGGAAGTAGAACTCATCCCACAACGAAACTTTTGATAAAAATTTAAATTCAACGAAAACCAATACATGAACCAGTTCCTCAAGGGGAAATTCCTAAATTTCCCTCACAAAATGATAATAAAAGTGTTGCGTACTTTGGATTTTTTTTTTGGAAATTTTTGAATTTATGAATGAAATCGAAAAGACAGACAAAAAATGTGTAATCTCTGGGGGTCAAGGACGCACAGTGTAGCCGCCAATCGCGTTTAAGGATAAAATTGGGTTTTCGTTTCATGCGATACGCCGATTGAAACAAAATATGTCATATCAAAAAGAATATTCTCAGTGAAAATGGCAAAGATTGAGAATGAAATATATACAATTCTCAAAGAAATAAAAATTGTTGTTGTGACGCCTTTTAAAAATACAAAAACAAATAAAATTAAATTAATTTCAAAAGTCAAAGCTATTACTTTGTAAAATTGAGAAATCAAATCCAAAAATTTTCATTTTCAGAGTTTTGACAGTAGAATTGATAAATTTGTATGAGAATTGTTTATATTTCTGAGAATACGAAGATATCTGAGATCTTAGAAATATAAACTGGCCAAATGTCTAAAACGTGCCTGTGTCTAAAAATATTTTTGAGGAATGAGGAATGGAAATATTTTGGCCAAACGTTCAAAAACAATTGGGATTTCTATGAAACACGAAAAGAAATTTGTAAATTGAGGTTTGTGTCGTATTCCTAAATGAATATTGTAATATTTTGATAGAAAGCCAAAGGGAAATTTCCCTGACAAAAATGATGTAAAAGAGATTTCATATTTTTAGTCAAACTGCAAATACAAACTTTGTAAAATAGCTTTAGTTTTCAAGTTTATTATATTGTTTCTGAGCCAACAATTATTATATCTTTAGGTAGTCTAGTGTAAGAGTGTTGGGTTCGCAACCCTGATGTACCATGTTTGGACCCACCATGGTGCTTGTACTTTTTTTTTTTTAAGTTTTTCTTTTTATTACTTTATATTATGTACTATGTAAGTATTTACTTTTATCTTTGAAATTGTAAGTCCAAAAAACTATCCAGTTTTTAGTGTTTGGTAAAAAATTGATAAAGCATTAAATATTGAAAATAAAAATGGCACTTAATGACCTATAATTTTGAAAAAAAAATGGTTTTAACAAAATCAGTTTCTATTTTTCCAAAACTAACAACCTCGGTCATTGCAACCACCCTTGTTTTAATTTTTTAATTAGTTGCGATAATCGAGAATGTACTGTAGTTTGAAAGTATAAGGTATAACTGACACCTTTACCAATCATTGACAATTTTTATTGTTAATTTTGGGAGATTGGTAAAGTGAAAAAGTTAATTACTTTAATGCAAAAAAAAACTAAAACTAAATAAAAGTAGTTTTTTTATATCAATGATTGAACTTATATTAGCATTGATTTTCATTTTTTAAATGAATTTTTTTTTTGGATTTTTTGTTTGATTCCGTTTTTTTTGTTTTTTAATTTTTTTCTGATACTATTGAACTTAACTTACATTTTTTTTTCTTTGATTTTGATTTTTTTTAATTTTTTTGGGCTTTTTTCATTTTTAATTTTTTTGGTTTTTTCATTTTTTAATTTTTTTTTGCTTTTTTCATTTTTAATTTTTTTTGGTTTTTTCATTTTTAATTTTTTTTGCTTTTTTCACTGCACAAACACAAATGCATTGACAGTCTACATCAAGTTGTCAAACTAGATAGACGTGTTCTCATCTAATCTATTGTCATCATAATAATACATATTGATAAGCCTAACAATGCAGTGCGCTAAATGTAATGAAAAACTCTCTGATGATCACATCGTGTGTGTTATATGTTCGCAAAATTCACATCGAATGTAGTTTTATCGATAAAAACGATTTATCATTACTTCTTTAGAGTGTAAACTTGCATTGGAAATGTAATATGTGCCTTGATAATCCTTTGACAAATTGTATTAGTCACATAAATTCGCTTTATTTATTAATGAAAGACTTAAATCTAAGCAATGGCCCGTCTTGTAGTGATGCTAATATTTCTAAAATAATTACACCAAGGCATTGTATATAAAATGTATGCAAATTCATATACAATGACCAAGGAGAATGACTCGTTCAAAGGGCGTACATAAGTTGACTGCAGCCATTGTATATAAATTTGCATAGTACTCTCATGAACACGTTATATTTCTAAGATCTCAGAGATTTTCGTATTCTCAGAAATATAAACAAAAATTCTCATACAAATTTATCAATTCTACTGTCAAAACTCTGAGAAAGAAAATTTTTGGATTCGATTTCTCAATTTTACAAAGTGATAGCTTTGACTTTTGAAATTAATTTAATTTTATTTGCTTTTGTATTTTTAAAAGGCGTCACAACAACAATTTTTATTTCTTTGAGAATTGTTGTATATATTTCATTCTCAATCTTTGTCATTTTCACTGAGAATATTCTTTTTGATATGACATATTTTGTTTCAATCGGCGTATCGCATGAAACGAAAACCCAATTTTATCCTTAAACGCGATTGGCGGCTACACTGTGCGTCCTTGACCCCCAGAGATTACACATTTTTTGTCCGTCTTTTCGATTTCATTCATAAAATTTAATAAATCTACGTGAAATCAATAATAATTCAATTCTAAAAAGCTCAATTCAATAACAATTTTTAAACAGATGATGAATATTCTTTCAGTCCGACATTTGCTTCCCAAAAAATCCCTTTCAAAATCCCTTGCATAAATTTTCGTACCATTTCAAAAATAATTTAAATTAACGGATGATTGAACGACACCAAATGTTATCAAATACACAAACCATTAGTTTTAGTTTCTAAATATTTTCTTTCGTTGTGGGATGAGTCTTACTTCCGGGACCAGTTGTCTTGGGACGAGTTGTGGCTTGGTACCAGTTGTCGGGGATAGGTTGTGCTGGTATCAGTTGTCTTGGGATAGGCTGCGTTGACACCAAATATTTTGACAATAACAAAAAAAAAAAACAAAAATTAAAAAGTAGAAATATTTTTTACAGAAACAAACTCAAGCTCTTCTGTGTAACTTCAGTACAAATGAAGTCAGAAACTTCGTATTTAAGTAATATACTAAGCTACGCAAATACTTATTCCTTACCAATTTTCAACTTTTTAGCATTAGTGGTTCCTGAGATATAGGTCTTCAGGGCTTCAAAAATTACAAAAACCATAATTTACTGAAGACATTTTGACTCACTGACAGATTCCCAAAATTATAGATCACTTTCCGACATCGTGGAATCTTGTAGTTTTGCGCAACTGTAGGTCATGTGGTAAATACTAAAGAAACAATTTTAAGTTATCCATTCATCGGGCGTTGTTACCGTCCACTTTCTCAAATTTATTATAAATTATATGAAGTATTTGTGATTTCTGGAGCATGGTTAAAATTGGTAAAGTGATGTCACGAAAGCAAAATTAGTTTTAGGTGCGTGGCCACGTGGGGCGTTTTATAAATTTGTAAAATTTGCACTAGATTGCTTTGAATGATAACGTTTGTGGAATACCCAATTCCAAAAAACGACGAGGAATGGACAAACCTGGGTTTTCTTCAACACTTTGTACTACAACAGCAATATTCTCAGTTGTTCTTGAGCGATGTGCACGGGTTTTATTCATCACATCGATTACTTGTCTCGTCAGCTCAAATTTTTCCACCAATTTCTGAGTCGTGGTCCGACAAGGAACCGTCTCTGCCAACTTTTCAGTATTTTTATAGTGAATTTTAATAATTTCATTGTGTTATTGAAGCGTTTATCGTTCCATTTTTATTAATGGCGTAGTTTCTACTTGTCAAATGTGAAAAAAATTACACCTTCAAAAGTGACAATTATCGAAATAGCGGGTAATTGAAAATAACACCTCTTATTGGAGAACCCTTTATTTGCTAGAGCGGTGGGACTTAAATTGCATACAAAGTAAAAATAGAAAATCGTGGTTTTCTTTGTTTAGGGGGGCGCAGTATCCACTACCCTCTTAAAAATGTTATCGTTTATATGGAGCATTTCCGGTCACTATAGGATAATGATATTTAGTAGAGCGGTAGGAATCAATCACCACTAACAATTTTGTCTCCGATTTCCAAGTTCAAGATTTATTCTTTGCAATACTGCCTACTAGTTCTGAATGAAATATTAATGTGTTTGTATTCAATAAGTAAACCGTTTTTGAAGCAAATGCTGGTATAACGCTTTTTTCCCTGATATAATCATTACATTTTGCTCTTAAAAAAAAAGTGATAAGACGCAGGTTTGATTCCCACATGAACCTCATTCAAAAAAAAAAATTTTTCATTTTTCACCTATTCCTTTAAGATCTCTTTCATTGAGTCCAGAGAACAACTAAATTTATTTCGTAAACGTGCAAAAAGAGTTCAAAAAGTTCTCCTTAAAATACTTTCATGATTGGTTACATGTAGCTTCTTTAATTAGTATTAATAAAAATGTTATATCTTTTATGAAAAACATACTTGAATATGAAGCTTGTATTCACAAAAGTGACAGCGTTTTTCGCGAAGTCGGTCCTACTATAAACTTTTTTTTCTGTTAGGTTTATTGTATACTTACTTTCGTGACTGAGTGTAATTATATTGAAGCATTCATAAATGAATGGAGGAATTTTATAATTATTGAATAAAATTTGGTGGGTTAACTTGTCAAGTTTTTATTGAATTTGCTTTTGAGTCCAAAATTGTTACTTTTTTAATTCTTGTTTGCTGAGCAAAAATTAATATTCTTTCTTTTAGTATTTTATTTATTTCCACTAAATATCAAATGCAAAATTCATAAGTTTTGAATTGTTTCAAAATGTTTCTTTGATTTTTTAGCTCACCTAATTTTTCGTACTAAGACGCTGAAACAAAAAATAATAAGTCAAAATTTTTGTTTGAGCTATTCTATCTCTTGTATCTCTTCAATTCGTTTAAAAGTATAAATCTCATATTCATATAACTATAAGCGGGATTTACTGTAATGTTTACAACTTTAAGCCAATATATGTAGATATTGGTTGAAGGACTTTGCCGTCACACGCAATCTATTATTACTATTTGGTTTGGTTTAGTTTTGATTGATATTGAATATTTATTCAATCAAATCTAAAAAGCGATTGTCTTAATTAAATTTGCCTACAACACCCTGAGGGCTTTCATATAAATATTAAATTGTGTCTATAATTTCTTCTTTCAAGCATAAACTATTTTTTAACACGCCTCCCACACCGCTCTGTTCATATGAAAGAGTTGCGGATAGGATCACTTTTATAACTTATATGAATTAATCTCAACATAAAAGTAAATTTAAAACAAATCCTAACACACATTATGTAATTATGTTTGAAAGTTTACAAAAATGTAATTATCAACATAAGATAAAAGATACACGAAAGATTTTAATGTTTTAGCCTAATTTAAATTGCGGCCAATAAATTTCGTGCGTTGAAACATTGCGGAAAGACTTTTTATAAGAAATAGCTTTCGGCTATCGCACCTTGAACTACATGGGCAGTGAACTTTTTCACCGTCTGTCATAATTCTTGCAAAATTTCATAATCATTTTTTAATTGTTTGAATAAATATAAATTAATAATGTTTTTGTATCTTTCAGTTCCTTAACAATCTTGACCAACGACAACACAAATGAAGTGTATCTTAAAAATGATTCATTATCGAACATTGTTTTCATTTGGCATTACTTCAACTTTGATTATTTTCGCTTGAGTACCTGCGCACATACATATCCAATCCACTCTAACTGGTCGACTTGTATTGTCCGTTAACTGAAGTGACTTTGATTCGAAATTATTTCGAACAAACCGGAGCAGAGCTCTTAATGTGGGTGGAAAACTATAACTATACTATTTATTATACAAATTTTTTATGGACAGAATGACAGACCACACCTTGGAATAGTTTATGGAAGTTTGTTGGAAGTTTCATTTTGAAAAAAAAAGATAAAGAAAATTCCTTTAGAAAAAATTATTTTAATTCAAGCACTCCTTATACATGTATAGACTTTGACAACAAAGTTGGCTAAGTTACAGGCATAATTATGTTAATATACCAATGAAATTGATAATTTTGTTTAAGTACTTTAGTGAAACTAGAGTGAAAGTAGCTAATTGAAATTAGTTAATTGCCTTTTAAAACGTGCACAAATTAATTCAATAATTTTATACTTTAAATTTATGCGCAAAATGTCATTTTCAAGCTGATATTGGTGACACCTATCACAATTATTGTAACTTGTTCATAAAGCATTAAAACAAACTATTTACAATTGGATCTTAATTCGAATCAGTTTTTTGCTCACAGCACTCACGCAGTCTTTATTGCGTTTATCATTGCCATATCTTGATTGCTAGCTGCTGAATTGTTGAATTGTTGTCACAAAATCTGGTTCGAGCCTACTTTTCGACTAAACTCTTTCCTTAGGAACAGATTTTACCGACAGATAAATTTTCAAAAAAAAAAAAAAAAATATAAAAGTTCTGACGTTCATAGGGAACTGAGAATGAAACGAATTAAAAACTTTAGGGAAGCTGAAGTTGGCAACACTTTTTTTAACTGGCAGCCATTTTAACAGCTGTTAAGTGATTTGTGTTTAGTTTGATGGCATTTCAGCAGGAATCGACTGACGTCTGAACAAGGCTTCGAAGTTGTGCAGATCTATCCCGATCCCGATTTTAGCAATAAAGCTCACTTTTGGTTGAATGGCTACGTGCGTCGTTTAACAAAACTATCGTGAATGAAGATAATCCTCAAGTGTATGTTGAGACACCGTTACATCCAGAAAAACTGACTGTTTGGGCTATTGGAATCACGATGTTAGCCAAAACGCTACAGTCAAGGGCTATAGAGCCATGATAAGTGACTTTCTCGTTCTTCAATTGAACAATCATGATATGCAGGAGCTGTGGTTTCAACAAGACGGCGCAACATGTCACACAGCTCGTGTCACAATTGATTGATTGAAGGAAACGTTTGGTAACCGCATAGTTTTACGTTCGGACCTGTGAATTGGACCCCAAGAATGTGTGATTTAACGCCGCTATATTATTTTCTGTACTCACGTATGGATCCGAGACTTGGGTGCTTAGCAAAAGACACTCCGACCTCTTAGCCGCGTTCGAGAGAAAAGTCTTAATTGTTGGCACCATATGTGAGGAAGGACGATTCCGGAGACAGTACAATCATGAATTGTACGCAATCTACCTTGAAGCAGACATAGTGACAAAAATTAAGCTCGGTAGACTCCGGTGGGCAGGGCACCTAGCTCGCATGAGTGAAGAGGAACCGGCCCGGAAAGTCCTTTGTGGTACATTCTATGGTAGACGGCAGCGTGGTAGACTATGCTTGCGCTGGAGAGATGGCATAGCGTAGACCAGGACGCCCGAAGCCTTGGGGTGCGCATCTGGATGGCGTCGGCTCAAGACCGGGATAGGTGGAGAGACTTGTTGAAGGAGGCCAGGACCGGACCCCGGTTGTCGAGCCGATGATGATGATGATATTATTTTCTGTAGGGATATGTCGGTAGTCTACATCCATAAGCCCGAACCGATCGACCACTTGGAGGGCAATATTCGCCGCGTTATTGCCGATCTACAGATTAAAGTACTTCCGAGCCAGAAAGTATACTTAAATTGTAATGCAAAAAGATTATTCTTTCGAATAAAGTAAATTTCTTGTCAATTTTAAAAATTCATCTTTGTATTATTCCATTTCAAAGTTCGAAACCTCTAAAAAACAACACAATATATTTGGAAAGTTAACTCGGCGTTTAGTTTTAAAGTTGTGTCTGAGAGAAATGAGACTCAAAAACCAATGTATTATAATTTTATTATTGGATGTGTACAACTCGAAATATATGTATATTTTACAAGAAATAAGAAGTTGTATAGAAGAAAGTATCATCACACTATGCTGCAATACAGTCGCGGGAGAAAGTTAGGCGCGAAAGCTCCTGGATGAAACAAATGCAACGCCATACACCTGCATTTAGTTGGCCTCAGTGATGGAACAATCTTATACCGAGAAACCTGTCAAAGTTTAGTGAAATCAACAAGCGAAGCCGACATGTGGAGCCTTAGTGTGAAGTGGGAGAGTTGTGATCCCGATCTTCTAGACATAAGGCTCTGGACCATGACCACCGTGCGTCGGTTAGAGTAGAAGAAGTTCTATAATTTCTACTAATAAAATATAATCACCGTTATCTTTTAAACACATAAAACAATATTCAATATTAAAATAGAAATAACAATTAATTTATCCATACCAAAAAGTTGATAATTCTGCAGGTAAACATAGTTTTAAAAATATTTCGAAATTTTGAGTAAAATTCACTAAAAAGATAAAAGAAATTCGCAAAATTTTCAAATGTTCCTGATATGTAGTACGTGTATAATTTGCATGTGCAAGGCAAGAAATTTATCTAGATAACTCTAATTTGTAATAGCCCGTGGGATAATGGTTACAGCGTCAGTCTATCATGCCGGAGGTCTGAGTTCGATTCCCAGTCTCACCTATCTAAAAACAAAAATGTTTTTTCCACGGGCACTTGTCTAGAATAGGAAGCACTGTTTGGATTCGGCATAAAACTGTAGGTTCCCTAGTTACGCTCCTCCTCATTTATTTATTTGAACTCTTAATTGTTTTCCATTGCCAAGTTCCGCATATTTACATCTTAATCTACATATATTGAACTGGTCAAGTTTAGTTAATTAACTTTACTTACCCACATCTGAGATTCAAAACTCAAAAAATTATTACCTTAACGAAATGCATCACTGAGTTTACTTGAACGTGTACAAAATATTTCAAGTTTTCACACTTAGGTACCCGTTCATTTCAATCGTAGGTACCCGTTTAACCTAAACCTACTGCACCAAAAAGGTTTCAAAGCCACAAATCAACAAATAAATAAAACACCCTTGACATTGCCTTAATACAAGAAGTGTACCAGCACAATTCACAGTGCAGCAATGATTTCTATGCTTGTTTCAGACTTCAAATACCTTCCTTACACGTTCAAGCTACAAAACAGTTTCAAGGTAGAAGGTAAAACAAACCTATCGCATATCTTCAATGCCATATTATAAAAACCAAGAGAAACTAAACAAGGATGTCAAAAAAAAAATCCCCACATCGGATGGTTGATTTTCCAACAAAGGAGCGTACTACAGCTACGCTCTTCCACAGCTGACAAATCTAACTGTTCAATCTTGCTAAAGCCCGCTGATCGATGATGAAGAAAAAACACATTTTAAAAATAAATTTACTTTTTATACCAAATCAGCTTCACTTCACTTTCAATATAAAAAAAAAGGAAACAACAACAAAAAAAAAAAATCATCAGTGATACCTATCGAGCAATGTTTGTGTTAACAACCAACCACGACAATTTTTCCCAAGTTCAAGGAAGCAAAAATATTGGAGTCTCTGAATCAGGGTCTACATCAGACATCAGGTAAAGCAACTTCCTTTTGTCTCCCAGTTTCCGAAGAGAAACGTGCTTACCGTTAAAAGCTAGATTGTTATCGTAATAATGCAAACGTGAACGTGTGCCAAGCTTCCAAGTCCAAGTGGCAGCTCATACTTATCAACTGCTAACTAACTATATACGCTACCGCCTGCGCCTGCTGCACAGCACGCCATACAACATGTCTGCGATAATGGTGATGCAATTATTTTCATTTTTTTTTATTCATCGTCTGTGCCATGGTTCATGTCCCCACTTTTATTAGATTATGCATAATAAATTCAATTGTCTATTTAGCAGAAACTCTGTTTTCTTTTTTTTTTAAATTGTCTTTCAATTATGTGTCAAAAGTACATATTTATGGCACAAAACTTAAAATCGGCCGATGCGATGTCAGAGATGCAAAAAATACTAGTTTCTGAATCAGCAGGCATCGGCAGAGATAAACATTAATTCAAATAGTGTATTGATTCGTGATGGTTATCGAAAGCCAGAGTAGATTTTAATGAGGAAAATAATTTTTTCGAGTCAATTAGTTTAAGCCTCATTTAAAAGCAGCCTGGGTAACTCTGAATGCTTTTTGAAATCGATTATTTTTATTGTTGACAAGTTTCAGCGCCTAGTTGACTTAATAAATTGTGTATAATATGACTGTGATGAAAAGTGGTTTATATGGTAGGCTGATATTGGTGGAAACTGTTAAGTGAATTCCAGTGGATATATTAATGGATTAATCGACACCGCGAATGCTTTGATATATAAAGTGTGATTACTTAATTACGTCCTGGCACATAATTTTTAAGTTTATGTAATACATACTCGTACATACCTACAACTAAGGCCTGTTCGGATATGCACACCGAAGAGGTCTTAGATCCGTTTCCGTAGTTTTTATACAGAATCTCAGCTTGGCAAGTAAGAAGTATACATTTTGATTATTGTATTATTGATTCGGAAAAAAACATAAAAATTTTTCATTACTTGAACTGCTAACTCTAAATTTTAGAACCGTTTTTTCAAAAAAATTATTTTTATGTATTAAAAAAAAAAACAAATATTCATCTTGAGTTTTCAAAAAAAAAATTTTTTTTTTTTTAATTCAAAAAAAAAATGTTCTTCAAAATTTTGACATCATCATCATCGGCTCGACAACCGGGGTCCGGTCCTTGCCTCCTTCAACAAGTCTCTCCACCTATCCCGGTCTTGAGCCAACGCCATCCAGTTGCGCACCCCAAGGCTTCAGGCATCCTGGTCTACGCCATCTCTCCAGCGCAAGCATGGTCTACCACGCTGCCGTCTACCATAGAATGTACCACAAAGGACTTTCCGAGCAGGTTCCTCTTCACTCATGCGAGCTAGGTGCCCTGCCCACCGGAGTCTACCGAGCCTAATTTTTGTCACTATGTCTGCTTCAAGGTAGATTGCGTACAATTCATGATTGTACCGTCTCCGGAATCGCCCTTCCTCACATATGGGGCCAACAATTCTACTTAAGACTTTTTTCTCGAACGCGGCTAAGAGGTCGGAGTGTCTTTTGCTAAGCACCCAAGTCTCGGATCCATACGTGAGTACTGGCAGGACCATGGTCCTGTACAGCAGCAGTTTTGAAGTTATGGTGAGATTTCTGGATTTGAAGAGCTTTGACAGACTATAGTATTGGCTGTGTTGGAATTGAGCAGCCGCCCGCGTATTTCTTCTTCTATATTATTATCGGCTGCTACTATTGACCCAAGGTATTTAAAGGATTGCACCACTTCAAATTCGTGCTCCGCTACCTTGATTGTTTGACCAACAGTTCTTCTCGCATTCGACGCCACCATGTACTTTGTTTTACCTTCACTAATGTGCAGCCCCAGATTTTGTGCCGCCTGCTCGATCTGGATGAAGGAATCGTGTACAGCTTGTTCGGTTCTTCCGATGATGTCAATGTCGTCTGCGTAAGCCAGTATCTGGCTGGACCTGTTGACGATGGTCCCTCTTGTTGCCGTGCCAGAGTCACGGATTGCTTTCTCCAACGCCAGGTTGAAGAGGAGGCAGGCCAAATCATCCCCTTGTCGGAGTCCATTAAAGATGTTGATTGGTCTGGATAGCAATCCGGCTATTTTTACTTGGCTTGCCACGTTGGTCATGGTCAACCTACAAAGTCGTGTCAATTTATTTGGGATCCCGAATTCTCTCATAACTTTGTAAAGTTCTACCCTGGCTATAAACAGATGGTATGTTGGGATGTTAAATTCTAGACATTTTTCCATTGCCTGCCTAAGGGTAAAATTTTGACATGCAATATTTATAATAGTTTATTTTTCCTCCTTCATAAATTTTTTTAGAGCAATGCATCAAACCGTTTATGAGAAAATCAAAGACCAGAAATACGGTTCTATGGCCGGGAGTTTTTAACGGTTTTTTGAAAAATACTTTTTGACGAAACTAAAAAAATTCAAAATCGTAAGGCCTGACTTTCGAGGCAAATATTGACTTGGTTGCAAGCATAAATTTACCTCGAGATATCAGTCAGACACGTCAACAAGAAAGAAAACGCGGTAAAGATCCGTCCCTTGATTCCAACTATATGTAAACCACTTTTATAAAAATATGGCATTACTTTGATGGTTTTGCTTTAGCTTTTCGCCACAACATTTCATAATTTTGGCTTTTTTTAATAAAACTAAATTAGCTTTTCTTAAAAATTTTGTTCCATTAACTTCATTTAAAATATTAACTAATGCACTGAATCTTAGTTTAAAAAAAAGTACTAAAGCATGATGTTAGTGTTGCCATTGGTTATCCGTATTTTTTTTTATGTTAATGTAGAGATTTTATTTGCATTTGGTCTGACCTTTGGTCCCTAACTTCCTGTTACACTATATTGAAATCACTCTTTATAAAAACAGTGCCACATATTCCCTGGCGTATACGAACTTTTTCGTAGTGACTTTTTTAAACGTAACCATTCCACCAAAAGTGAGCTCTTATGAAAATCATGAATCAACGGCCATCTTTTTTGGGGCAATTAATTGTTTTTTTTTTTTTCAATTCTTGAAATACCAAACCAATTTAAACACAAATCACATGACAGCTGTTAAAAATGGCCGTCAGTTAAAAAAGTGTTGCCAACTCCATTTATTTAATCTTTATTAATATTACCAAATTAATTTTTTACTAGTATTAAAAGAAGTGTTAAATTAATAAATAAAATGATAAAAATATATAAAACAATCAAGTTAAATTGTAAACAATAAAAAAAATCATTTTCTTTAAAAAAAATTGGTATCATGACTTAACATAATGGTTTTGAATTCTTATTAACTGGAATCACTCGAACAAACAAAATTACCTGTTTAGGTTATTTTGTTTGATCTCTTTTCTAAATCACTAAAAATTACATGTTGGGTGTCTGGAAAATCAAGGCTTAAGTATACAAACTTGTCTAGCACAAATTCACGCTTCATAATTGCAGAGCACTCACTTTTTAATATCCATGATTGACAAGTTAACTCTCTTGATAACACAATTTCCGAAGGAAAACAAATTGCGGAAAATTGACCACTTACAGTTAAAATCAAAACACAAGTCTTGTCTTAGACTTGAAGTTAAACTGTTTATCATACATAAGTAACAAGCGTACAATAATTTATCCTTTGCTAAGTGAGATGTAGTTTAGTGTAACAGTTGGGATGTGTACACTTCCTTATGTCTTGATAATTATTGTTTAATCTTAATGATTTTTCCTTAATTTTTTAAAAATAAAATAATCATGTAGTTCAGAAGAGTAAGTTAGTTTACTACTTCATTGCTATCAAATAATATTTACATAAATTCATGTCCTTGATTAAAATGTTTAGTAAAAAACAGAATTCTACTACAATTTTAGTACTTTTGCCTGTCAATCCATTGAAATCCAATCCATTTTTTGACAGATAGAAAACAACTTAGTCAAAGAGTCAGCCATTTTTAAGGATTGAGCTCCAGTTTGTTTTTTGGACCCGGGTCTAAATTGTCTATGAATAACATAAGCTCCAGGTTACCTTAGAAGAGACAAAGAAACAACTTGTCAGACGACTACGAACATTCCCCATTATATTAAATTTTACTCTCATTTTTTGAATTTTATTAATTAATCTGCATTTTGGTTTTGAAGACTTAAAAAGGCCGCTAAACTTAACAAACAGTGAGCTTAACTTGAAATACTTGATTATATATGCAAAGCATTCCTGCTTTTATATTGATATCACCAATGAAACACTTTGCATTTCATTGGGTGTTACTGATAGCAAACTCAACGATTTAAGTGTTACACAGTTTTAATTGATCACATTGATCAGAAAAGTGCTTCTGGCCATTTCAATTCCAGTTCAAAATAACTACGACGATCGGTTGTGGAAAAATTGAGTTATTTAAACTATTTTGCATTGGCAATTTATTGGCATTCATTCATTTTATCGTCTTCACTTTTTTAAACTGGTTATATTTTTTTTTATAAATAAAGAAATCACTGCTAGTTAATATTAACATCAATGTCAGAGAGGAGTTTTGCAATCAATTTGGACATCAAAAGCAGGAATCATGAAATTCAAAGTCCATCTTATGTTTGGGTAGTTTGAGTGAATGATGTTTTTTTTCTAATTTAATTGGAGTGATACTAATATGATATGGGACATTATGGGTTACTGAAATATATTAATATACTTTGCTTTGGGGGAAACTAAAAGTTTAAACTTTGGTTTTAAACTAATTGGTCACTTGTAGGATGTTATTGCAAAATACTAAACACTCGTTTATCCTTAACTTCTAAGATTTAGTTCAAAGCAAGAAGCATATTATTTGTCAGCAAAATATGATTCTTATAATTTATCATTAATTGATTTTTAAAACATTCAATTAAATAATAATAAAATTATATTTGAGGAAAACAAATTATGATTTACCCTATTTGAAAATGAACACATACATTTAGTAAAGCATATTTTTAGGGGTACATAGAATTACCGGTCTAAAAGTATATTACAAATTATTGTTAGCAAGTGCATACTAATAGGCGTTCTCGAATTCCATGTCAAATTAAAATTGATTTATTTGAAAAAAATTTAAAACGCCTAAAACCAAACTTTGTATATAAAAACTATAGTAGGTACTATGATGGTGGAAGTCGAATGGGACGACATCTAAAGTGTGCCGGCAACCCTTACTCAATTTTTTTTGCGGAGAACTTGTGGAGGCTTTAATCGATATTTATTGATATTTTTTGGATGCAATAATCCAAATAATAGTCTCCTCTTGCCCCTAGGAACAATTTCTGATACTTAAAGACTCCCCAAATCAAATTTTAAACCAAAAATTTTGAATCACCAACACACAGGTCTCGGCAACATGAAAAAAAACTCGCTAAAACCAATTTTGTTAAGAGTGGAGTGGATTGGTTTGGTTTTAAATTACATATTTGAATTTGAAATTCTAAAGTGCGGTAAAAAAAGTATTTTGAAACCAAACGATTTGTGTATGTACTTAACTTTAGCATATAAACCGGTGTATTATATTGACATAAATTATTGTTTTAAATATCAAGTAAAATACGGACATTTATGTATAGGTACAAAACTCATGTGAACTAAGCTTAAATTTTTCTTATCACAATCATATTTGCAACGCATCCCAGTATAGATTTTTTTGAATGTTGGATACTAATAGATATTCGATAAATATCCATTTTTAGCAGGTAGGTATTTAATAGGATGAAGATGTTATCTTCTATTTTGAGATTCATATTTGGTTTATTTTTCAGGAAACATTTTTGCTGGGACGTGACATTCCACCACGAGCCATTTTTGCTTTAAAATGTAGATATTATTTTAGATTTAAAAAGAAAACATATTTAAAGCATTCTTAAAATACTAAATTTTTTTTTTTTAAGTGCTACAACGAAAAAATGCGTGTTTGTGCAGAATTATGAAGGAATATTTAGATTGATTAAAAAAAATTTATAAATCAAGTGTATATGCCCAAAGTTGAGATCCTTTTGAAAAACGACATGGTACATAAAAAAGCCGTCCACTAAAATTCAATTTTTTTGAAATTCTAATTTTAAAAGTGCTATTTCGAATATTTGTATTTGCTTCAATGTTCAATTCCATTCCTGGAACAATAATCATTGAACTTTTAGCATTCGTCAATATTCGCTGTCGACGGCAAAAACGCTCGTCGATCTTTTTTGCGAAAAAGTTTGAGTATTCGCAAAGCTATATTTCGTTGGCTTGTGATGTTAGCTTGCAGAAGATTTCGACGATTACTAGTGCTGATGAACCCTAGAAAGAAAACAGTGGCTCACTTGGACGTAATTTTCTTATTTTTAATTGTGACTCTTTCTTTTTCTTTAACTCTTCCTAATAATTTATCCCCAAACATTGTTCTATATAATATTCAAGTTAACTGAATGCGGCAACCAACGCAAAGGTCCAACCGATTCATTCATCTAAGAGCGTTTTTCTATATTAGTGCAGAATAGAGCTCTGAACAAAGTCTGAACACTCCGAGAAAACTCTGAACGATCTCTGAACTCAACCTCAAAGTGCTCTATATTAAGTGTTCCGATTTATTTAAGAAACATGCTTCACTCAGCTGTCACCTTTTTAATTTGTCATTTTCCGTTTTCAGCTTTTGAACTCTGTTCTGAGCATGCACTGAACATGTTCAGAGCAAAAAAAGAAACACAAAATTGAAACTCTGAATGCTCTGAGCTAAAAAAGAAACACGACTTTTTTTGACAGTTCAGGCTCTACTCTAAATTAATAAAGAAAAAACCCTAAGGCCACTCTGAGTATGTTCCCGTTCCCGTTATTTTCGTGCTCTGAACATTAAGCTTAAAGTGTCCCTAAAACCTAAACGAAGAACATGCTCGCCGAGCATGTTCGTTTGCGTTTCCCCCTACACGGCGAACACTTTTGCGAACATTCATTTCCTTCCGATTCTCCAAAGAATAAACATCATGTGTGACAAGGAAGCACAAAAACAAAGTTTGCTCGCTAACATGGCCGAATATTGAAGCCAACGAACACGAGAAAATAGAAATGTTTCGCCAACAACGAGACGAACAAGCCCAAACACGACGAATACATAGCAAGCATGTTCGTCGTTTAGGGCCACCTTTTTCAAGGGTTCCATAAGCATAATATGGGTATTGTCCATTATTCCACCTTTTGATGGCTATGACACATTAGAAACCGTTACTCATCAAAAGAAAATAAGATCGACACGTCATAATAATTTTTCGGATGTTTTTCTAATTAAATATTTTTCACATAAAAAAGAAAAACATTTAAACTTTAAAATATTAAAAATCACTTTAAATCAAATATTGTAATTAATTTCAAATGCCAACATTTATTATCAGTGCAGTATTACATTCATGCAGAAGTAAACAAAC
The DNA here is from genome assembly GCA_958431115.1 of Syrphus vitripennis. Lineage (NCBI taxonomy): Eukaryota > Metazoa > Arthropoda > Insecta > Diptera > Syrphidae > Syrphus > Syrphus vitripennis. The sequence continues at coordinate 87,137,904 of OY288110.1, forward strand.
TGCCATTCCAAATATCCAACACTCTTATTAAACATTCAGATCCCATAAATCCACAAAACTTCACAATCAATTCGAACCCAAAAGCCCCAGCCTTATCTCTTCATCTAAAGTGGCACCTTCGCAACTGGTTAATTTGATTTAAATCACATCCATGATGTTATTTGTACATAAGCACTACAAAACAGCGATGGCCAGCCAGCCGATTTAAACTGAGAACAACAATAACAAAAAAAAAAAAACGACCACGTTTACAAAACTAAATGAATGCAAACCACAGCAGCACGTCTTAAATGCAAAACCGCTTATTCGGCGACTTCCGACCGCAGCCGAAAACTTTGTTTGTCCAATTCTGACACTAAGTGGTAAGTGGCAACCGCGTTAACCTATTATCGCCTATCATCAGTGTGGCAAGTTTGGCGTAGCCGACGATAATTTACGATGATCAACAGAACGAAATTCGCATTAAATTTGCATCCAGCCCGTCCATGTCCGTTCGTCCGTCGCCGTCGTCGCGGAGTCGTCGTTGTCGTGGTTGTTGGATTGTTTGCTTCATTCATTTTGGTAAATTATACAAATTTCCATGAAGCCTCATCCTATGCACCACAATCACCGCCACCGCACCGCAGCAGCCGCAAATCGGGGCATTGACAGGCTGGTTTAGATATAGTTTTACTTTTCGCAAAGCTGAACTCGTTGTTCATGCATGAAGGAGCGTATCATTAGAAAAACTGAAAAGGAAAAGAAGGATGCAGATTTCTCAATTTCATCAATGGTTTCGTCTTCAAAACGGGGATTTGTTTTGTTATTAGAAGTCTGGTTTGAATTGTAAGTCACCTTTGGGGAAACTATTGGTTTAGTGAAAAAAAAAAATAGTTCGGCATTGAGTTTAAATATTTCGGTGGATTAGATGTGGTTCAACAGTGGTTCAAGCATTAAACTACATAACTGTTATCATACAGCGCAACCGTGAACCACAGCTTAGCCTCAACTATCTTGCCGAATTTCGAAGATAGAAAGTGCTGAACCACTGTTTAAATATTTGTGCAATTGGACCTAAGGACAAGTTTTTCAGAGCTGAGTTGAAAAAGAGTGAGTTAATCCTGCCAACTAAGTAATCGACAACTAATTTGGTAAGCTATTTATTAGTGGTATCTTAAAGCACTCATCAAATAAAGAAGCAGTCAATTTTTTGAAGTTAGTCCAGGATTAACTTTAATCTGTGAAAAAAAACTATGTCTAAGCAACTATATGAGTTAATTAATCTTGCAAATTATTTAAACCAAAGGTTACTGGATTTTTTTAGCTGAGGATTAAATTTAACCTTCAATTGCCAAAAATCTATCGAAATTTATGTGCGACAGTATATAAATCATCGATGACGTACATAAATCATAAGGTCACGCCGTGATTTTGGATATGACTTGGTTAGAAAGTTAATCCGGAGTTAACTTACCAAATTTGGAAGTTTAACGTTGGAATTAAATTGACTGAAAAACTTGTTTTATTGGTTAACTTGGGTTAAACCTCAAAGCAAGGATGATCCTTGGAAAGTTCCTTACTTTATGCTCTCTAAAAGTGGTCACTACTGTTTCTAGAAATTCAGGGTATTTCATCAGAATCAATATTTGAACAACTGAATATGGATTTCCCTCAAGCATCTTGTTAAAGCAACTTCATTCGACCCAGATAAGCGGTTTATATTCTTAGCCTTTTTATCATGTGATGCCAGTAAAACAAGGTGTTAAGCTTTTTTCGCCGGCAATAAAACCAAAAGATGAATGGTGTGGTGATTTTGAGGTTAGGAATTATACAAACAGAAAAAAAAAACATACCGAAAACAAAACCTGCATAAAAATGCCTTCAAGGCATATACATAAGTTTTGAATAGTAATTTGGAACATTCAACAAGGCAATATAATGTTATTTAGAAGGATTTGTGTGTTTAACAAATAGCTCATTTAGATTTAGAAGTTTTGATTAAATAATATACAGGTGCTAGGCGACCTTAAAAACACGGTCTTAATAAGTATGTTTAGTATGTAAAAATGTGTTTTGGAAGCGTATCGAGAAAACATAATTATACCTGCCTGCTTTGGATATTTGAATAAAAAAAAATGATCCTACAAAAGGTTTCGCAAGATACTGGATGAGGATGTGTGAAGTATGATATATATGTAAATAAATTGAGAAGGAAACTTTTTTTCATTCACGTATAACTTTCATTCTACGTCGGCTAACTAATACTCTTACAGATTTAAAAAAAAAATAATAATTTTTTCCTTCTGTGAAGCTATTGGTTATGATGCAAGAACCATGAGTAGTTCCTTCACAGTAGACAAGAAAGTAACCGGAAAGCTAGTATACTTAAATACGAGTAGAGTATTTGAGGATAATGATTGATAAGTAAATAATCGTTGTAGAACACCCCCTTGATTAAACATTTTGAATAAATTTTGGTCATAGCAACATAAAAGGAAAATGCTTCAGAGATTTGTTTGCTAAAATTCATCGACGACACTCAAGACCAACTCCTTGGAGATGACGAGAAAATTCTTCACAGATGGGAAGAGTATTGTGAAGGACTTTTACGCTACCAGTTTCCTAGGCAATACTTTCCAATAGCTGCACCTAACAATGAAGAAGACGCCGACATATTACAATTGAAGAAGTTAGTGCTGCAGTGAAAAACTCCAAAAAGGGAAAAGCTATGCATGGGGCAGATGAGATACTTTTTAAGATCTGGAAAAAGATGGGAGACATCGGGTCTAGACCAAATGCCCAATTACGAAATTGCGACGGCTACGGTTCAATCAAGCTGATGTCGCACATCATGAAGATCGCTAAGCGGATATTGGATGGCCGTCTATGAAAACTAATACGATTGTTTGACGACCAGTGCGGTTTTGTTTCCGTGAAATCAACTACAGGTGCAATCCAGACTATAAGAATCAGAACGGAATAATACCGCCGTATTAAATTGTTGATTTTCGAAAAGCATTCGACGGACAACCACTTCGGGTAGATCTGATATAGGTTGCACTTAGGCAACGAGGAGTACCGGAAGTCTAAGTGCGCATGGTCATGGACATGTACGAGCAAGTTAAAACAAAGGTAATTGGACTGGGTATGCCTCAGGCAAGTGTCTCGAGTCCTTTGCTATTTATTAATGTGCATGGCTATCTACTTCAGGATAGGGTGACGGACGCCAAAAGGGATTTGTGATCAAAGTCAGAGCATTTTGTGATTACGAGTTTACGACATCTAAAATCACGAAAACGTAGAGTGGATGAAGTGCAGAATAAACCTTATCCATTTTCTGTGATCGGAAAAAGCCTCTTAGGCTGAAAGTAAAGCTCTTCACGGATGTTCGTCCAGTGCTTACACAATTTTTGGCAAAGTACAAGAGTAAATTGACAGCGTGATCGAAAAAGAAGCTAGAAATTCCGAGGAAGCCTTCACGTCAAAAATACCATCTTGCACAAAATCCAGCATGACCAACTTAGCGGGAACTGTCATATAAAAAGAAGATGCCCTGAGAACCCAGTTCAATAGACAATAGCACACGGCGATGTTCCAACACTATCCCGGAAGATGGGAACAAAAACTCCTCTTGCAATGACTCACCCATTAGATTGCCCTTAGACATGGAACAATCCAAATCCGGGACGTCTGT